>CM031240.1:652392306-652987306 GCA_018340775.1 Taxus wallichiana var. yunnanensis
TAAGTCTGGTTGGTGAAGGATGGTAGTGGTTGATCTGTGAAGAATTCTAAGTTCATTTCCACGGCAAAGTATTCTGGAGTGCTCTGTTAAAGCTAATGCCTCCGGCCTGTGATTAAGTGTATTTTGTCGTTTGGATGTTAAGAAGTCTCTGGTTCATGCTTGAATGCAATAGATCTCTCAAAACTCAAAATGACCAACCTAGGTAAAAGGTTACAAAATTATATATAAGGTAACCAATGACGGTTAGGCTAACCGGTGTCGATTGAGGGTTAACCGGCATCGGTTAAGGTGGGAAATCCTAGGTTTTCAAAAAATAGGCAAATCCTTGCTATTTTTCGTGTGCTCTGATTATCAGTCCCAAGTCTCAAGTGATGGTTAGTGTTTAGATAAGTGGGAATATTGTTGGAGAAATATTAGGACTTTAGTTGGCTAAGATAAGTGGAAACTTGGTCCTAGTTAATTAATAGACTAAGAATAAGTCCATGATGAGGTGTCTAGGTGATGTGGCTAGGTGAGGTGTAAATTAATTTAATTAAAGTAATTAAATTAATTAATAGTGTGAGGATGAGCATTAATTCAATTGTAAGTAATTAAATTAATATGAATGTGGGGTAAGGGTTCATGGTTAGGTGAATACATTACGTTAATTAATTAAAAGGGACTAAGGGGAGTGTGACCCAAAATTTGGTGTCTACATTTTCCCCTTTTTGTCACGTAGCTTGTATTGGTAAGCAATGCTAACAAAAACAAGAAGTGGTTTCCTCAAATATAGGTGAGAGTGGGGTTACCCCAAGTAGGGTGCAAGGTGAGGTTTCCCTAAGTGTGGGTGGAGGTGATCCCCCTCAAACCAGGAGCTGATGAGGTGTTAGATGGAGTCATTGAGTGGTTTGATAAATGGGTAAGTGATGAAAGTGAGGGTAGGTGGGTTGTAGGTAATGGTATGGTCACTATGGGTAATGGGTAATGGGTATATTGGGTAATGGGTAATGGAAATCGAATGCATGCACACGTATAGATTGTGACATGGTACCAGGTGGAAGAGCTTACAAACTCTATGTTAGTTAAGGTCGATAGGTTTATCCAAACAAGGTTGAAGTGTTTTAGGTATCCAAGGTATAGGATATGGTCTGAAAACACAACTTAGGTTAGGTGTAGGAACATTTAGGTATGATCTGGTACACCAAAGGTTTGGTCGAGATAAACAACATAGAAAATAGGAAAGGTAAGTTCATTAGGCTAAACAACACGGGTAATAGCATCACAAGGTATAGCGAGTACACAAATTCCAATGTCACAAAAGGTGGTTCAAGTTAGGGTATGTAGGTTATGGCATGGGTAAGGCCAGGGTATAGGTAAAGAACAAGTCCCTAAACATAGTTAAGGAAATGTACAGGTAATTTAGGCTTTTGGGTAGGGTGTAATAGGTGTTGGTAAGGTCAAAAGTGGTTGGAACAATATTGTTTCTAGGAAAAATGGGCATAGGGTAGGTCAAAGGGTACTGGAGGGTGACCGATGTCGGTTATGGGGTAACTAATGTTAGTTGGATAGGGCAGGGCATGACATAACCAACATCGGTCCTATCGATTTGGGTCTAAAAAAGGAAAATACATATTTTACTGATTCATTTTGACTTTGCCCCTTTTTAGAAAATGACAAAGGAGAAAGTGAGGTCTTGAAAATGACAGTATGAGGTGTTGAGTTGAGTTGGCGAGCCACATAATGGGTGATTGGTGTTCAATCAGCGGGTCCACGAGATTGATTCGATTGAATCGATTCATTTGGAGGTGAGGAGTTGATTTTCTCATGGCAGAGGTAGGAGAGGGAGTGAGTGGACCACCGGCAAAGTGGCCAAATGTACCACTTTGAAGATGGCGCCGAGATGAGGTAGGAGGCATTCCAAACCCGTCATTTGATTAAAAATGGTGGCATTGAAATTGATTTGGTTTAAAAATTTGGGTGGGAGTTTTAATTTTGAATTGGGTAAAATTAAAGGAAATGAAGGTTGGAAAGGTCTAATGTAGGTTAAATAGGTTTGGGAATGAAGCTAGGATAGGTTTGGGTGGATGGGAGTAGGGTATTAGGTTGTTTTGTGAATTTTTAAGAATGGGAGGATGGGTTTTTGATTTTGGGTGTCGCAAAAGAGACCGACATCGGTCTAGGTTTGGCCGACTTGGTCACTTTAGCTGGGCATTGTCGTGGTCTTAGGTGACCAACACCAGTTAAATGAATCGACAACGGTCAATAAAAATCACTGATTGACGGTCAGGTGTGATCGATGATAGTTAAGGTGGAGAGTAAATAGGGGTAAGAAAGGCTAGGTAGGAAAGGAAAATAGGTGAAGAAGGGGTAGGTGAAGATGAATGTAGGTAGAAGAGGGTAAAAATATGATTTTGTGCAATATGGGATAGGTAAGTAGGTGAAGTGAACTGAGAGAATGGGTAATAATGATAAGGGTTAGTAGGTTTGTAGGTGAATTAGGTAAAAGGGGGTAGGTATGATTGATGTGGTTGGGTATAGTTTGTTGGGTAATATGTGATTTGAGGTAGTCAAATCTTGACATGGTTGTGTTTGATGATGTAGGCTAGAGATCAGCTTAGGATGCGGGATAGAGTACCACCCCTATTGGTATGGATGTGGCCCAACGTGACCATGATGAAGGAGTGGTCACATATGACCGAGGTTGGACTTATCGGGGTTTAATGCTATAGGTGGATAGTTTGAGATCATAGTATGATGGTCACTCTCATCGATAGATGGGATTCCATGACCAATACCTTCCACTTACCAATGGGTGAGATGACCGTCACCCTAGAGGACATGTATAAGATCATGTGGCTTCCTATTTTTAGGGAGCTAGTATATTTTATTTCTTCTGAGGCATCAATGGAGCCGATAGTGGCAGTTTTGGGGAGGCGATGGGTGAGATGAGGTATCACAATGCAAGCCTGAGCTATGGAGATATGTACGCAGCCTACCCATAGGAGATGAGGTTGTTTGTATTGATGATGGAGGTGGTAGGTTTGTTTTTCTCTACCAGATTCTGAGGGTGGGAGATTCCCATGAGCACTGATGGGAGTGCTTTAGGATATGATAGAGGAGCAGGTCTAATTTGCTTGGGCACCGAATTTCCTAGTTCATTTATATAGGGAGTTATGGGCTTATGGGAGATTGCGGCGATTCGAGATGTGTTGTACTTTTTTACTACATTGTTGGGCATACGAGCACATCATATGTGTGCACCTAGTTGGTTTTCCACGACATGATTAGTTTGGGGTGGCTTTCTCTGAGTTGGATATATCCGTTGTGTGCCGATTTGGTGGGAAGCTAAGAGTGGAGACAGGTGACTTATTATGTTTCATACTATATGCGGTTGTTAGAGGGGATTTTAGGAGTTGATATTGTGTGGAGGCCATATATTGGATATCCCTCATACAGGGGCATGGTAGAGGATTTAAAGGGGCTCCAACTGTTGAGGTGGATATAGGGGCATCATGTTGGGGTGTCGTATCAGTGAGTGATTTGAGATACTTGTATTTATTTTTATTTGTGTATATTTGTATTGATACACATACTCTCCCATTTATATATTTTACGATGTTTATTCGATGAATGATGTACATTGTTTTAATTTCCATTGTTATTGTGTATTGATGGAAACTAGGTGAATTAGGCATGATTATGTCACGGTCATGTAGGCATGATTACGACACGGTCATATAGGCATTGTGGAGTTTAGGTCAGTTAGGCATGGTTGAGTTTAAGTAGTGTAGGCATGATGGAGTTAGGTATATGCATGGTGGATTCTATGTGATTTAGGCATGATTTGGTCATGTTTTTGGGTTTGATTTAATTTCCAAGTGATTGGTAGTATGGAAAATAAATGATGATGTATATGTATGTTGTGGTGTAAATTTCCAAATATTTGATGTCATGGAAATGTGAAATGATGGATTGGATGTTTTGATGATGTGATAAAATGGTAGGTATGCATGTTTGTTGAGTGTTTAATTTCCCAGTTTTGTGTAAAATGAAAAATAAGGTAGCATGTGAATAGAAAAGGGGAAAATTGGTTAGGGTAAAGAGTGGTCGAGCTAACCTCCAAGGGCCCCATTCCCTCGAAGTGTTGCCTACATAGCCCCAATGAAAAGGGCCTCGGGCCGATGTAGTTCTCCCATAAGCTAGGGAAGAATATGATGAGGTAGAAGGATGGGTTGGTAGGTTATAGGCATGATTGAGTCTAGGTCAGTTAGGCATGGTTGAGTTTAGGTCATTTAGGCATGGTTGAGTTTAGGTCAGTTAGGCATGGTTGAGTTTAGGTCAGTTAGGCATGGTTGAATTGAGGTCATTTAGGTATGGTTGAATTGAGGTCATTTAGGTATGGTTGAATTTAGGTGTCGAAGGCCTGGTCATGTATAGGATAATCAACAAGTAATGAAGAAGGTGATTAGTAAGAGGTGACAAAAAATCCACCTAATTGACAAGAACCATAACAAGTCTATCATACCAAAGATATGGGCTTATGAATGTAAGACCCTAAAGGCATTGCATGATTGACTATTCTAAGGGTGAAGAAATTCACATGATCACGAAATGTCACATTTGTGGCACATCCCTTGAGTAGGTAGGAAATTAGGGTGAAAAGGAGATGAGGTGAAAACAGTTTGGTTTTAGTGTAACCTAGTGTGAGATAGCATGCCTATTTGGCAAGAGACCCAAGATCAAAATAGGCAAGTCCATGACAAAAAAGTTATCTTTTTCTTTTTGCTTTTGTTTTTATAGACTGATCGATGTGGGAAGTCTATATGGGATGAGTAGATTATCTCCTTGAGGTCTTTGTGAAGTTGATCAATGCAGGAAGCTTCTTAATATTTTATTTTATTTTTTTTGTAAGAATAGTCTTCTTTTTATGATAGACTATGTACAATATGGCTAGCTTTGTATAGTTGTCCTTCAAGGGAGCAGTCTATTTATAGCAGTGAGATAGAAAGAGTAGATGTCCTTTTGAGGGATTCATCTTTTTGCTAGAAGTTTGACTCAAGGAGTTGAATCCCATTTTACTTTTGAAATTATTTTGTTTTCTTTGACTTTTAGGTCATGGACAAGACTATAGAGAAAGATAGGCTCTTGTGTTGAAGACAAAACCATAGCACATAGAGGTTAACTATGAAAGAGAGGGTTTAAGGAATGAATGACCATGGGATTCCATCTTGAAAAAGATGAAAAGTATCCATGAGAATCATGCCATGAGTAGATTCATGGTACTCATATTGAAGACAAGGCTGAAAAGTGATGGGTAATCACATGATTCTTGTTTAGTCATTGATCCTTAAAATAGGTAAAATGGAAGGTGAATGGTGCTCAAGGGATGAGCATTTTAACTAGAAAGAATGTGATATAGGACTTGATTCAACAATATAATGGTTGAATATGCAAGACATTGAGGGGCTCAAGTTCAAGTTTACCTTCGAGGAAGACAAACGATAAGCACCTAATCCATAGGTATGAGTAACGATATAGGGTCCAAGCCAATTAGGAGAAAAATTTCCCGTTTACTTTTCTCCTCTATTGTTACATGTTTATTTTCCTTCAGATGAGGTTTCCAACCTGGAAGATTCATTCCTGGACACATTTATCATAGGCACATTTAATACATTTTTGGTAGATTTGGAGGTGATCAAGAGCATTGAGACGATGTTCATCTAATAACTCAGTTGTGCCAAACGGTATTGGTGAAAGTTGTCATCATTGAGTATCTCTTTGAGTGAGATACGAAGAGACAAAATCTGGACTTCAAGAGGTAGAACAACCTTTGTACTGTAGACCAAAGAGAAAGGTGTGGCAACAATTGAGGTACAAATACTAGTGCGATAATCCCATAAGGCAAAAGGAATGTGCGTATGCCAATCCTTTCAAGTATCATCAACTACTTTCATAAGAATTTTTTTAAGGTTTTGTTGGTTGATTACGTTTGGCCATTGGTTTGAGGGTAATAAGGTGAAGAAAATATAAGTTGAATGCCGAAGGCATCACATAGTTTCTATAGGGTTTTGTTTTTGAATTGTTTTCCATTATCAGTGATGAGGCGATGAGGAACACTAAAGTGACAAATGATGTGATGATTGATGAATTCACATATTTTCTTAGATTTTCTAAAAGTAAGAGGTATCGATTCAACCCATTTAGTGTAGTATTCGTTAGTGGTAATAATCCATTGATGACATTGTGAAGAATGAGGATTTATCTCTCCAAAAATATCCAAACCCCATTGAGAGAAAGGCCAAAGGTATCGTGTGACCTGTAAGGCGTGACTAGGTGTGTGATGAAGATTATCATGTTGCTGGAACTTCACACAACATTTTACATAATCACAACAATCATGGTTTAAGGTGAGCTAGTAATAGCCTAGGTGGATAATACATTTAGCAATAGCTAAACCATTAAAGTGACCTCCACAAATTCCGTCGTGAACTTCCTTGATGGTGTACGGAACTTTAGAACTCATAAGGCATCGTAATAGGATATCATCAAATCCATGTTTATAAAGAAGACCACCCATGATGACATAGCGAGAGACACTTTTGAGAAAGTCTCATTGTCCATTGCAAGTAAGATCTAGAGGTAGAATTGAAAGGGAAAGGTAGTCAGAAACTATTTATACCAAAGGTCACATGGGTCAGTTTCAATGGTTCTAAAAAGGTTAAAGTCTTGAAATAGATAAGAAGGTGACTAAAACCTTTGTATTGTGACAAATATTTTTTATTCAAAGGGCAAAGCGGGTATCTGAGAAGAAAAGCATGACATGGTATCTAAAAAAATTAGTGGAATGAGAGATGTTTGAAGTTCAAAATAGTCAAAGGTAGTCAAAAGTATGTCCACATGATGCTTATACTTTTGAATTATTTCGTTACAACACTAGTATATACCATTCACTTGGTTTACAACTAGTTAGGAATCACCAAAGATATTAATTGATTTAACATCTAAGGCGATGGTGGCTTGAATACCTAATATGAGTGCTTCATATTCGGCAATATTGTTAGTACAATCAAAATATAGTTTGAAAGATAATGGAATAGGCTCACCATCAAGAGGAATGAGGATAACTCCGGCACCACCCCCACACTGACATTTGGAACCATACAAAAATAAGGTCATCTAGATAAATGGTATCATCAAAAGAGAGGGTAATGATGGATTCGTCTAGGAAATCGAAGTTAGAGGATTGTTTTTCTAGAGAGGGTGCATCTACAATTTTGTTAGTGGTGGTTAGTCATTTGATAGATTTTAGATGGGTGAATTCAAGGTATAGGTATGTAAGAAGCATGATCCAACGTGTAGCACATTGATTTCGGTAGGGATTAGCGTACATGTAATATAAGGGGTCGTATTGGTTACAACAAAGGTTTTGTGGTTGATTAGGTAATGGCGAAGTTTAGTGGTGACAAAAACTAATGCTAAGTAGATTTTTTTGGCATGAGTGTATATAGTTTTGTATTCTAAAAGGGTATGGCTTATATAATAAACCACTTACTCCCTTTATTGCTTATCATGATGAGAGAGCATGGCACCTAAGGAATGATCAGTAGCATAAATGTAAAGGTAAAATGGTTGGTCATCCTTAGGGGGAATGAGCATAGGTGGTTGGAGAAGGTATTTTTTTAAGGCCTCCAAGGCTTTGTGGAATTCATCATCCAATTTGAAGGAGGCATCCTTTTTAGGAGATGATGAAATGGGTGATATGGTTGGAAATCTATCAAATAAAATGATGGATAGATTGTAACTTGCCTTGCAAACTATGAAGTTGATGAAGGTTAGTGGGTGGAGGCATTTCAAAAATAGCCTTGATTTTAGTGGGATTGAATTCTATTCCACTTAAATAAATGATAAAACCAAGGATTTTTCTTGAGAGAACGGAAAAGACACACTTCTTAGGTTGAAGGTGAAAACAATACTTGATGAGATGGTCAAAGATGACCTTAAGGACTATAAGGTGTTTGGCCCAATTTTGGATTTGGAAAGAAGATTGTCAACATAATCTTCCAATATGTGATGCATAATGTCATGAAAGAAATAATTCATAACCTTCTAATATGTAGCACCAACATTTTTAAGGCAAAAGGGCATGACACGATAGTAAAATGTCCCCCAAAGAGTGATGAAGGTGATTTTGTGTTGATCTTCTGGGGCAAGTAATATTTGGTTATAACCCAAGAAACCATCCATGAGTGATAGCATCTCATGGCCGGTAGTAAGATCAATTAGTTGGTCAATACTAGGTAGAGGAAAGTCATCTTTTGAGCAAGCTAAGTTAAGGTCACGAAAATTTGTGTAAGTATGGAGTCCCCATGTCACTTTTATGATAGGAACAATGTTAGAGATTCATTGGGGATTATCAATGGGTAGGATGAAGGAAAACAAAAGAAGGCATTGGAGTTCTTCTTTAATAAGAAGGGTAATGCAAGGATGCATTTTCTACAGTTTCTGTTTCATGGGTTTGGCTTCAAGAATAGTGACGATATTGTACACCATAATGTTTGGTTCAATACTGGGCATATCAGCATAGAACAAAGAAAAAGTGTTGTTATGATCCAGGAGGAAAGAAGTAAAATCTTCCTATTCAGCAGCATCTAAAGATTGACCTATCTTTAGAATATGCGGGTCATCCTGAGTGTTAATATTGATTTTGATGGTTGATTCATTTAACATGGTTTGTGTCTCAAAAGGTAACAACCGGTGAATATAAGAATCTTCTGCACCAAGGTAGGTGAGAATAGAATCATCATCCTGACATTGAACAACATTAATAGAAGGTGTATCATCATCGATCATGTCAGGATATAGGAAGGGAAGAGAAGAGGGAGCCTCACCATCTCGTTGATAAGTTAAAGGTCCCGAGAAATGGTGTTCACAAAAAAATTTAGGAGGAATGGATTCTGGATCCATAGACTCTGTAGGTGAAGGTGGTGAAGTTGGTGAATGGGGTGAAGAAGGTTTATCATCCTCAATGAGTTCGACTCGGGCCTTCTTGGGAGATGGTTCAAAAAAGCCAATACCACTATGGTCTTTATGTTTATGAGTGGTGCACGGTTGACAATATGGCAGCCTTTTTATATAAACCAAATCCAAATCCCTTCCATGCACAACAATGGAGGAAGGTGTGGGTGAAGTGGTGGTTGGTGAGAGATTGAAGGTCAAATGAAAATGATCACATTTGGGAAGGTGGCTCGAGCAAGTAAGTATAAGTATCAAGTCCCCCATACGTTAAGTTGGTGCGAAGGTGAGGAGGACCATGAAGGGAAATCCTCACCTTTGTGGTGATCATATGGGGGATATTAGTGAAGGTTACCATACTCTTGAGGAGTAAGGAATGTGTCGATGTTTTATAGGAGGTACTCCCTAGAGTGAGATGTTGAAAACACCTTCTAAGGGATCGGTAGTTGGTATGTGGGTAGCGGAAATGGATGAATTATTGGGTGGTGAAGAAGAAGAAGCATTGGTTAGTTGAGAATTAGATGGGTTAGTGGATGGGTTAGCTGCAAAGGCTATAACTGCAGTGGGAATAGAGGATTTAGGTGTGGGAGAGGTAGTGGCAACATTGGTGGATGGGGTCATGGGTGAAAGAGAGGTGGCATTGTGGTAGATGCCTTAACTAGTATAAGGACATCATTAGGTCTATATAACATGTTACAAGTTTTGAATAGTGAAGGTTCAGCTGAAATGGTATATTTATGTCCTTCATGTTCAAATTTTTCATAGTGATGTAAGGTTGAAGGAACACAACCCATGATTCGGATCCAAGGCCAGCCAAGCAACAAGTTGAACTGGAATTCCCCCTCTAAGACGTAGAATAATTCTAGAAGAGTACAGGAGCCTGCAAGAATGTGGAGAATGATGGTACCAAGGGTCAAAGTTATAACATCATTACATGAATGCATCATAACTGGGTTATTATGCATGCAATTGGTAGGGATGCAGATTTAGTTGTACACATGGGAATAGATAATGTTGATGTTGGCACCAAAATCGATCATAATGTGTTGAAAACGTATATTATCAATGTAGATAAAGATGAATAGGGTGGGATCAGGATCATCTGTTTGGAGAGGTACAATCTCATTGTCAAAGAAACTGAGAGTGGCTACTTGATGAGTGGTAGTGGGTGTAGAGGAAGGGGATGAAGTTGTGAGAGAAGCCACATGGTGAGGAGTGATCATGGATGCCACGGGATTTCGGTCATTAGGTAAAACCTTAATAGATTGCATGACCCTAATGAGGGTGTGTCGGTGAGACTCAGAGGTTTGGATAAGGTCGTATAATGACATTTTGAGAGGATATTAGTGTAATTGTTTAATCATTGTAAAATGGGTAACCCAATCAGAAATAGGGTATGTGGGTCCCCGAATGGTGATTCTTAGTGCAGGTGCAGATGGTATATTGGGCACAGGATTGGTAGATGGGCTAGTTGTTTTCTCCATTATTATTTTTTGGGTGTGAGTGACAATGTTAACCATATTAATATGGGGTGAGGGAGTAGTTGAGTCATGATAGGTGTAGCGATAGGATGGGAAATAGAATGAAGGACAATTTTTTTGTGAAAGAAGTTGGGCGCACTTGACATTTTGGTGGGGTTTTGGCTAGCTCTCTTATGTGTACCATATTGATCTCAAATGTTAGAGGTGGATAAAAAGGTTGTGGAGGTGGAGATGAAGGTCATTGGATAGGTAAGGGATGAGGGTGTGTGGTGATAGGTGAAGGTGGAACAGGGTCCTCATCTAAAAGATCATCATCGTCAAATTTTTCTTAAGACATAGTTGGAGAAGAATGGTCTTAAGAGCCTTACAGTTTTCTACATCATTCCCTGGCACACGATGGTAGGCAAAATTTTGGTATCATCAAACCCTTTTGGTTTGGGTTTGAGTGGTTCAAAAGGTCTAAGTGGTGGCAATGTGATGATGGAGGTCTCCAAAAGGTTAGCTAAAATTTTGGTGTAAGACCCTGCCAATGGATCACAATGTGAGGTAAGTGTGGGTCTAGATGGAAGTCTGGGTAATTTTGGTGGGAGAGGTGCTACAGGAGGTGGAATCGGAGGTGGGGTAGATTTGACCAATGATTTAGTAGGTAGTATTATTTTAGGCTTGGGTTGTACCTTCTTTAAGTAAAGGTGTAGCGGATGAGCTAGTGGTTGAAGGTGTTGTAGGTTTGACTACCTCTTTAGAGGGTAGTGGGCTCTTGGATTTTGATTGCACCTTCCTAGGTAAAGGTGAAGAAGGAGTGCATGATGTAGAAGGGAAGGCAGATGGCAAAAGGGGATAGGTTAGCCAAGGTGATAATGGAGGTGTGGTGAATGTTTTGGAAGAGGCGAGGTGGAGGGTATTGGTTGAAGAGTGGGGAATACCATAGGTAGTGATGAGGCTACTAGAAGTGGTGTGGGTATAGGTGGTAAAAAGGTTGCAGGTGATGGAAAAGGTGTACATTGTGTAGGTAAGTTAGGTGTAACAGAGGCTTGTGATGAGGAGATGGTTTTTTTGTTTTTAGTTTACCTTGGGTAAGAGGTTTCTTGGCCAAGGTGGATGGGTGAGGTCCTAGGATAGATGGAAGTGGTGAAGGTGAAAGAAGGGTAGTAGGCAAAACTGGTGTATGCGGCCTAGAAGGTTGGGTCTTCCTTTTAGGTGGAGGAATGGTTTTTACGTGGGCTTGTGAGGATGTGGATAAATCCAATTTGATAGGAGGATGGACTAGGCTTGATGTTGACATGACACCCAATGTGGTAATGGTTCTAGACATGGGGGAAGGTATGGGTGATGAAAAAGGTTTAGGTGTTGGTGAAAGTTCAATTATTGGTAAGGGTTTAGGTGTGGGCAAAGGTGATGAAGAAGAGGTTGTTATGACTGGTATGGGCATGGTTGGTTTGGTTGTCTGAAACACCTTTGGATAAATCATGGAGGTATCAGCAGACAACATTTGCATTTGGGTTGAAAAAGGTAGCTGAAGGCATCCCCAAAGCATGGAATTATCAACATAATCCAAGCGGTCATCTAGGCATGAAAATGGCATTGTTGTAGGAGGAGATGATGTTGACTTGGTGGTAATCCCTATAAAAAATGTTTGTGAGATAGGGAACTGGTTGGCTTTAGAATCTGGGTAAGAGAGTTGAGAGAAAATCAACATGATCCTAGAAGGCTAATGGGGAATTTTCACCAAAGAAACAACAACGCTTCTAAAGGATCTCTGATGGGTAGGGGAGATGATGAGTGGGATGAGGTAGGTTCCTCTTTTGGTGGAGAGGAAGGTGAGCATGACTCTCCCATGGGTAAGAGAGTTAACACCGTGGGTTGTTTGTTAGGTTGAGAGGTGTGTGGGGAAATGACATCGGCTGATATTATAGACTCCTCCATGGGTGAAGGGGAGATAAGGGAGACTCCTCTATGGGTAAAGGAGTAGATGAAACAGGATCCTCCATGGGTAAAGGAGCTCATGTAATAATCTCCTCAATAGAGGGATAGGAGGAAATTGAGGAAGGGTTGGTACAACTTCAAAAATAGCATGAACTTCATGGACATTACTGTCATTAGTTGAAGGTTTTCCAGTTTGGTTAGATGACAGGGTGTGATTAAGAAATGACTTCTTGAATATATGCAAGTTCTGATTAGTTGGTGCATTCGGTTGTCCAAGATGATATCTCCATTATCTAACATTTCTTGGAAAATGTTTTGAAGGTTATACAATTACCATCACTATGACCTTTAACACGATGATAGTTGTAGTAATCATGTTCCTTATACCATGCAGGCATAGGATGAGTGAGGTCAAAACTAGTATGTGGTTTGATGGGTGGAAGATCAATTGCTCGACTTTTAGAATTTTTCTAAAACTAAAGAATAGGGCTCTCCTATGGGAGTGTACTTTTGTTGCTCCCACCTGAACTAGAAATCTTGAACAAGAGAAAGGTTGGAAGTAGGATTTGATTGATTGGATGGGTGAGATGGGACAGCTTTTAAAACTACCGCATTGGTATATCCTTTGGATTTGGAATAATTGTTTTGGGGTTTGGAAGAGGAAGAGGCATCGTTTGACTTGAATGCAACATTTTTTATGTAATTGAATTTTCTTCTCTTCTATGGCACAGATTTCAAGTTTTCTAGCCATGGTGAATGCCTCGTCAAACGTGCGGAAGGTTTGAACTTGGAGATTTGGTGAGATGTGTCTAGCACAAGCCCTAGTAAACAACTCTATAATCTTGGTTTGAGGTAGTTGGAATGTGAGCTGGTTGATGAGGCTTTGCCAACAAGTGACAAAATCTATGATAGATTCGTCTTTGTATTGTTGTGTTGAGTACAAGTCGGTCATGGTGACCTTCTTGATGATATTGATCAAAAAATGGTCCAGAAGGCTTGAGCCACTTGGTTGAATGAGTAAATGGAATGTCTAGGTAAACCACTATACCAATCCAATGCAGGTCTTGTCAAGGACATTGGGAATTTCCATAAGAGTAGAGTGTCATCATGAGCAATTAGATAACACCCATGTTTGAAAGACCGCAAGTGTTGTTGTGGGTCTTCTTTGTTGTTGAACCAGTTGAATTTGGGCATTCCCAATGCATAGGGTATGGATGAATGGGAATAGATAGATGAATGGGATCATTACAGATTTCATCATATGTCAAAGAGTTATGAGAGCCAGAAACTGATGCTTCCAATGTTTACATCTTTTCCATCATCATTTTAATAAGGTCATTGGTAGGTTGTGATGACTAGGCACCCCCGTAGTATAAGGGGGTAGATGATGAATGTATGATGAGGACAACATCCTAGTATATGGTGGTGTCGAGTACGAGAATTATGAGGGGGGAATAGATGTAGGCGGAAAATATCCCGAATAGGCAATAAACGAGATAGGGGGTTGTTGGTGATATGTGTAAGTAGGTGGGGTGGATGTAATGACTCTTGTAGTGATTAGAGGTAAAGACTACGGGATGGAGAGGATGAATTTTTTAATGGATTATGGGTTGTTGACACCATGGGTGGCTGCAATGCAATAGGTATATACGAGGTGGCGGGTGTAGATGGGGATATGCTCAAGGTGGCTGATGAAGGAATGGTTGACACTATGGGAGCAACTGACGTCAATGGTGTGACAGATGTTGTAGGTGTAGCAGATATAGATGGTGTGGGTTCAAGTTATGACACCACAGGTGGTAAGGTGGAAGAAGGTAAGGCTGAGCTAGTAGTAGTTGATGCGGAAGTGGGGGTGAGGGCAAGGGGAATGGACACAGGCATGTCGTATACCAATTGTCCTGATGAGTCCCGTAGATGAATGGGATAAATAGTATTGTAAGGTAGTGTGATTTTGGTCAAGGAGTCTTACGAACTCCTCATCACCGGTACTAATGATGATGGGCTGATTGGGATCCATATGTGATAGGATGGAAGGCAACGATGGGCTAGGTGGGAGTGATTGAAGGCTAGCGTGGAACACGAGGGCGTTGGATTGGCTATGAGTCAAAACCATGTGAGTTAGCATAGACCTAGTAATCTGATCTCTGTAATGACACAAAGGCATAGAGGAAATGGAGAAAATATGTTCCAAGAGGTAAAATTGGTCACTATTTTAATTAAAAATTAAAACATAGGAATCAACAATGGTTGGATTAACCGATGACGGTGATAGAGGGTGATCGATGATGGTTAGGGTGACTGATACCAGTTACTTATGGAATAATCAAAAGTTTGATAAATGTGGTAATAACTAATGAAAATGAGACAAAATATAGATTTGATAGTGATTTCAAAGGTCCAGAGGTATGATGATGTGATGAGTGATGAGTGATGGTTTTAGTAAACCACCAAAACATCGTGTCGATGATGGTTAGATGAGTAAACGATGACGGCCGCTAGAGTGACGTTGGTCACATGAAATTTGAAAATATGGAGAAAGTTGACTTTAGTGACTTAGATCAGATAAAATACCAACCCAAAAACTTGAGTATGGTAATGATGGACCCTAACACACTCAAAAAAAGTCAGAATACACCAACTATAATTGGGGAGTGTGAAAGGAAGAAAGAAAAAATGGAGAACACAACCTCACAACTCAAAACACAAATCAAACAAAGTTAACAAACACAAAATCCTATGGGTGAATTTTATGTTCTAGCTTATGTTATTTAGGACTGACTTGTGACTAGAATAGATTTTTTGGTTCGATAGAAGGTTCCCTATGAAAAGCCAAGATCTAAGGATGGTTTTAGGTAAATTTTTGGTGGGGGCAGTCCTTTCTCTGAGATAATGACTAGATAGAGAAACTAGGTAGGTCCCTACGTCAATCCTTTGATCATGTGATTGTTGAAAGCTTCTTCCAGATAGGATGATAATTAAGAAGATGTGTAAATTATTTAAGTGGTTTGGTATAGAGAGTGTGTAAATTGAACTACGATTGAATTAGTCAACCATCAGTTGGGTAATATTTCCAGCGTATAGGTTGCCCTCAATTAATGTGAGCTATAATGCAACAAATTAAAATGAAATAAAAAAATTTTAAGCCCGTTCCACAATTACCTTCGATGTAGAAAATGGAGAACAGGAAGAGGAATGCTCTTTCACTAATGTAATGCAATAGAAAGAAAGACATGTTCTTTTAAAGCATTAAAAACACGACTTCTTTTAGACAAAATAAAGAAGGAGAAGATTCCAAAGAAGAAAATTAATTTGAATACTTTTCAAAGGTAAATAAACACACAATTTTTACTTAGGAATGAATAAATGCAAAATAACCCCTGATGGGTCCCACCAGACGTGCCAAAATGTTTCACCAAATTATTACAGATAATGAAATAGATAAGGGTAAATAGGCCAAGGAGGAATACCTTTGGTCACATGGTTGAAGGTTGAGTGCATGCATTTTTATTTCCAATCCAAAATGATCGTGTGAGCTTCATTTTGGCTAGGAGGAACTACATGTAATACAAAACAAGACCACAAGATACAGTTAATAGAAAGGTTAGTGGATTGCCTAGCGTGAGCTAGATCCAAGAAGTGTGATACTTCCTTGACGGTTGTCAATCCACTGATATATAACTCAATATAAAATAACTGAACATGTAAATAAAAGAATCTAATGTTAGTGTTTTGATTTAGGTATCTCTGATTACTATCGGTTTTGAATCCAATTAAATTCTTAATAATTAAACTGGTGAAGGTCTTGGGTCAAGTTACAGGTTGGGTAGGTGGTCTGAGGGTCACAGACAGGGTTTGGGTAAGATCTGGTGCAGTTTGGGTTGATTTTGGATGATTAGGAAGCTTTTCGGCTAAGGCGGTTTACAAGCATAGAGACCGATGTCATTCGGGTGTGGTGATGACGGTTCGGATGACCGATATCGGTTACTATGGATAATGGAAGAATGTTAAAAGTGGGTGTCTAGGCTCTCTTTGTATCTGCACAAAGAGTTGGGAATGTTTGTGGTGAGGTTGTAGGTGGGGTATCGGGTTTGGATGAGTTTTTGTGAGTTTTGGGGACTGTATTAGGGAGCTTTAGTGAAAGTTAACAGGAGACACGATGGAACCGACGTTGTTCGGGAGGACCAGTGTCGGTGAAGAGGAGAAACTAATGACGGTTAAGGTAACCAGTGTTGGTAGGGGTGAAATGGTAGTAATTAAATAAACCTAGTTTTTAGACTTCTCTGTGATTACACAAAGAATGGAGGGAGGATGGTTGGGTTCATAATAAATTTAGGAAGACTCAGGGATGCCTAAAGATCAAGTATGGAGAGCCAGAAGGTTGTGGGTGGTAGGTTGGGTAGATTGGTAAAAGGTGGGATGGAGGAATGCAGGAAAGAACAATATATAATAACAAAAGATAAAGAACCTATTAATTTAAGTAAGTATTGAATGATGCAAATAAAATACACTTACTTGTATTTACAGTCAGTTGGTGAAGGGTGGTAGTGGTTGATCTCGTGAAGAATTCTATGGTCGAGTGTTGTGGCGATTTTCCCGGAGTTCTCTCGTGAATACAAATGCCTCTGACAATTATCGTGCACTTTCTTGAGCCTGTGATTGAGTGTATTTCATCGTTTGGATGCTGAGAAGTCTATGGTTTGTGCTTGAATGCAAGAGATCTCTCAAAATGTAGAATGACCGCACAGGTAAAAGGTTACAAAATTATATATAAGGTAACCAATGATGGTTAGGCTAACTAGCGTCGGTTGAGGGTTAACCTAAGCATCGCTTAAGGTGGAAAATCCTAGGTTTTCCAAAAATTGGAAAATCCTTTCTATTTTTGGCGTGCTCGATTTTTAGTCCCAAGTCTCAAGTGAGGGTTAGCATTTAGATAAGCGGGAATATTGTTGGAGAAGGAATAGGAATTTAATTTTAGGGTTAGACTAAGTCCTAATTGGTTAAGATAAGTGGAGACTTGGTCCTAGTTAATTAATAGACTAAGAATAAGTCCATGATGAGGTGTCTAGGTGATGTGGCTAGGTGAGGTGTAAATTAATTTAATTAAAGTAATTAAATTAATTAATAGTGTGAGGATGGGCATTAATTCAATTTTAAGTAATTAAATTAATATGAATGCGGGGTAAGGTGTCATGGTTAGGTAAATATGTTACATTAATTAATTAAAGGGGACCAAGGGGAGTGTGACCCAAATTTGGTGTCTACAAGGAGTCCTAGATTAGCCAAAAGAATTATTTTAAAACATACAAGGTCTAAAAGTACATATTATCATGTGTTTAATTCAAATCAAGTATTTCATTCGAGTGTGTTTATTCTTTGTAGTGGTAGTTTCATCTCATGATACGATTGTGAAAAATTATGTCGAGCGTTCTTCGAGTATTTCTATGTAGGAAACACTTAATCATTATGGGGTGTTTGGAGTCAGTACAACACAAAATGATAATCCATTTTTAAGTTTGATCCACTTTTTTAAAAACTAGGGTTTCAATGAAGAAGAAGACATTTTAACTCGGACATAAAGATTTTTAGAGTATAATATTGATGTGGATCCATAATTAATGATAGCAACCTTAAATATTTATAAAGCTCTTATTATGAGATTTAATCTTATAATAAATAAAATATTATAACTAGGCCATATTTTTTTGTTTTTTAATAACCCAGGGGTGTCCCCACGACCCAACCCAAAGACCAAACCCACCTTACCTTAGTTTTACAACTTTAAATCATAAAGGATTTTATAATGGAAACTTTGTAATTATTAATTAAATAATTATAAATTTAAAATTTTAATTTTATAATATCTAATTAATTTATAATTAAGTTATTATAATAATTAAAATAGATATAAGTGGGGGTTTTGACCCCGCGCCAACTCAAATACATGATTGTGACTCCACTATCTATTTAGGAGATCCCTAAAGATGAGACACATATAGACATGTGTAAGTGTGTGAGTGATAATAACACATGAATATTGCAATATGCAATAGTTATGCCCTTTTTGTGTAAAGTAGATGTCAAACAAAACAACATATACACTCGCATATGTGATTGTGTGGCATATGTTATTTGTAATGGTTGAACAAGTGTATAATGGTCAAAAATCTTGTAAGTTTCCTCAATATAGTTTATAGATGGACAAAGCATTTAACGTGGGATTTTTATTCTAAATATTTTCCCACTTATTTATTAACACTTATTTCACTAAATCTGTACATATTACAGTAAATATGGACTCCAGTATTTTAAGTATTGGAAGAAACCCATCTCCTTTTTACGTATATTGGATTCCTTTTTTTCTATACTTTGGATTCCATTATTACTATTATTGGAATCCATTAGTAGCAATATTGGATTCCAATATTGTCATTATTAGACTTATTCTAGTTCTAATTTCACTATTATTGGATTCCAATCTCGCTATTATTGGATTCTAATATCACTATTATTGGATCCCAATTTGGCTATTATTGGATTCCAATAGCGTTATTAGTGGATTCCAATTTCACCATTATTGTAATGCAATTTATAAATCCTGATTTTGGATTTCAGATTTGTTGTTTTAGAATTTATATTTTTTATTATTTAATCCCCCCACATAAGCATCGCGGTTGTTAACTTACATAAGCCTAGTGGTTGCTAACTTGCATGCTGAAAGCGCATGCCAGTGTGAAATAAGCCTTGCGGCATCAAAGTTACATCTTCCATGTGGCCATGTAAGTTACATAATCCTTTATCCCTCTAAGTTACATAAAAGGATGATAAGCCTAGTGATCGCTATCTTACATAAGCATATAGGTTGTTAACTTACATAAGCCTAGGCCACTATCTTACATAAGTGTATAGGTTGTTAACTTACATAAGCCTAGTGGCCGCTAATTTACACAAGAGTATATTTGTCTAGGTGAAAGTATAGGTATGTTAGTGATGTGCATTTATAAATAAGAATTGCTACTAAGCCCCACAAATTTATAATATAATTAAAGGTTTATGTAGATGACCAATAACCAAAGAAAGTAACAGTGGAGTGCGCAGTGGTAACTGCACGAATATGCATTCATAACTAGGTATGTTAGCCATGCATATTTTTAAACATAACCATTTATAAGGCTCACAAAGTTATAGAAAATGATATCAGATAATTCTAGAAGCGTAACCATTTTCAAAGAAGGAATTACCAAATAACCTATTTCAAAAGTTCATGGTGGCATCCAATGCTACATAGTTTGTAGTTACCAAGTTGTTGGTTGTTTGTATAAACCATTAGTATCGACATAATGATACAGACATTAGAATCGATGTTTATTCCAGCCAATGATGGCATAGCCTAGTAGTCGCTAATCCACATCAATATCTCAAAACTATTTTCTGCCAATGGGTGGTTCAACGAATATAAACAAACCCTAGCGGCTGCTACAATTCATTCAGAAGACATAACATTTTTATTTGTACTTACCATATTACCACGAAGACCAATATGCATTTCAATTATGCTTTCATTTTCCATAGCATGAAATCATTTATGAATTGATTATTGTTGTTTGCAATACATCTTGCATCAAAAAAACCAACAGCAAGTAAGGTCTATGCAAGCCAAGCCGGAAGCTTAGTCGGTAAGTGGTAGCTACCTAAAGTGCTAATATTGAATTTACCATTTTAGCATGTAGATCACTATGTTTTTTTCAAATATGCTTTCATTTGCCATAGAAATAGCTATATTATGAATAGATTGATGTTTTTTTGAAACATATCTTACATCAAAGGATCCAACTACGGGTAAAGAAGATGCAATCCTACACACAAGGCCCACCGTAAGTGGTAGTCGTAAGCTAAAATTTTGATTTTTTCCATTGGTTAGAATTAATATGAGACCAATTTTTTTTTAAAAAAATTACTTCCCTACAGCTTAGCCATAATAATTACTTGTTTCTTTTAGATTTCAAGGGCTTGTGATATGATAAAAAAATTGCCCTATAGGGACATGTCATTAAAGTTCCATAAGGAGACTATCAATGTGCAAGGTGGCTTGAAAGAGTTTATAAAGTTATTATCAACAAAATTTTAATTCTAGTTAAACAAAATCACTTTTATTGATGTTGAAAAGTTGATAAAGGCCTTCAATAAAAAATTATCGACTAACTTGAATCCAGTAGTCACATGGGGAAAAGAACATTGCAATATAGTCGATGGAATTGTAATAAAATATCTAGAAAAGGTTTGAAGTATAAATGATGTTCCCTACAGTTCTGAAGACATAATGTGTATTACATAAGGTGCAAAGTGAAACCCTCCAGCCAATTTTATGGTTAGGATGACAAGCAGAGGAGAACATTGTTCAAAATATATGTGGTTGATGATCGATTTGTACAAATACTTATCACTAATAGTTTCAAAGGGATTGAATGTGGTAAACGGCATCAAATATTTGGAGTGAGCAAATGCCAAATAAAAATTTAGCATTTCATAATGTTTTTTTATTATTATTGGCAAATAGTTTTTTGAAAGGGACTATACCCTTGTTTACAAAAGAAGGCCTAGAAGCTAGAATAAGCAAGAGAACCAGAGAGAAAAGGATCAGAATCCAAATGTGACAATGAAGTTCAAAGTAGCCAAAAAACAACTACCAAGACGAAACAAAATAGCAAAATTACTGCAAAAAAGCAGTAAAGGGTCCACAAAAAAACAGCAAAAAAACAAACAAGGACAGCAGAAGCATCTACAACTACTTTTTAGTAGCTTTGTCAATGATGGTTTTGATATTCTTCCAGGATTTGAACATACCCAAAGTTGTCATGTGGGCAGCGTCATTATAATCCAGCTGCTCCACGGTCTTCTTACTTTCCTTATCATTACCCCAAAGTGTTGTCGGAACTCCGCTTAGGTTGGAGACACTTTTGACGTGTTGCTCAATGAACTCCTCAATCGCCCTAAAGATGGCTATGTTGTAATCATGTCGAGTTTTGGCCTTCCCTAAACGGGAGTCTAAGGAGTGCAGTTTCTTGTAGATATCCTCAATTTGGCTGCTGTCAACATCCTCCTCCTCCTCCTTCTTCCTCTTTCCTTTCTGTTTTGCCAAGTTTTTAACTTCATCCTTCAACAGTTTCATATCAGCCTCTAAGGCTTCCAGCCTTCTTGAAGAGCTTTCCAAGTGCACTTCCCGGGGGCTGGCACTGCTGATATTCAGGAGGTCATGAGCAATTTCAAATTCATGAGAACCCTTCTCCACAGCAAGAGTCTCAAGGTTAAGCTTCCTAGAAGCATTTCATAATGTTATTATGATGATACAACTTAACATTGAATAAAATACATTCATATGTTTTTTTGATGGTTCTACTTAACTATATTTTATGTTGAAATTGTACGATTATAAGTTGGGAGAATTTATATTTTCCCTAATTATAAGTTCAAAGAGTGAGTGTATAAGTTGTGAATGTGAATTAACAGAAAATATTTATTGTGACAAATCTTTGAGCAGTTTTTATTAATGAAATATGTATTCCTAAATTGATTATGAACATGCTTAAATACTAATTTTTGCTCAATAATAGAAAACATATACCACTTTTCAATGCAATGAAATAGCTATAATACGGTATGTAAAGACTCGTCACGCTAAAACATTACATTCTATTCAAATAAATTCTACACAAAAAAATATTCCTAGTATAACAATAGGAAATGAGGAACACCCTTAGATTTTTTACCTTCATCACCACCTACAACCATTTGATTTTTTATATAAAAATATTAAAAGGGACTTGTTTTTTATTTTTCAATTGATTCACCACCCTCAACCATTTGATTTTTTTTTCATTTACAGATATGAACACATGCAACATGAAACTGATCATATTTGATATAAACGATGTTTTGGCACACACCCTTCACAAGGTTGATTTGGCATTTAAACAGTTAAAAAAAATTGTAGCATCAAGCTCAAAAAATTATTTTCTCATACCTAATGTGAAATATTTCTTGCAACAATGCAAAAAACATTTCAAAATAGAAATATGGACATCGGCAAGAAATTCAAATGTTGATGACATGATGCCTTCATTCCTTCAAAACATTGGCTTGGAGGTTACAAGCTTTGAGTTCATATTTACACAGGAATATTGCGTCGAGACCAAACACTTTGATTATGAAGGTTCTGGGAATCCCAAATTATATCTCAAGAATCTTAACTTTGTTTGTTTGTAGTTTAATGCATCGTATAATTGTAAAAATACAGTGCTTATAGATGACTCTTTAGAGAAAAACAAGTTCAATGATGTTGCAAACTACATAATTGTTGAAACATTTAACATAGATTATAAGTCAGAAGACAAATAGTTGTTAGATGTGTTGTGTACTTTTTTGCAACCATTGAAGGACATTGAAGATGTTCGGGATTATATTAGATCGAAAAAAATTATAAGGACCTTTTTATTAGATCTTTACTATGTTTTTCATTGTTGATTTGGAAGCCCATCTTCGGGAATAGTGTTACATTATAAATTCAAATTATTCTTCAATTTTTTTACTATAATTCTACCTTTAGTAAAGGAATTTCAATTTATTTCATAGTTATATTTAAATACTAAAATATATATGGGATAGTTTTACAGTTAATTTTAAATAAGTTCATATCCATATTTGAATATGAAAAATTGTATGCCATGTCTCTTACAGCTTGATTATATAGATAAAATTAAATATAAAAATATATCTCGGTGTGGTTTTATAATTAATTACATTCTCCTACACTTTGGATCGTCGCCTCTCAAATTTCTTCATAACATCTTCAAAAATTCTCTGGTTGCGTTGAGGTTCAATCACACCATAATAAATGAAGTTAATTTGATATCTAAATTTAAATATGAAAATATATCTAGAATGGTTTTATAGTTAATTACATTCTCCTAAATTGAATTGTCACCCTCTTTAAGTTTCTTCATAACATCTTTGGTAATTCTCTGGTTGCCCCAAGGTTCAATCAAACCATAGTAATTGAATATGGAAGTGTCTCACATCTCGTGAATGTCATTAGCCTAGCGGCACTTGGCCAATGGCATTTGAAATATTCAAATTTGCATAGTTTAATCTTAAAAACATCTTAAAACGATAAGAGTATTATTCCAAAGTAATCATTAATCCTAGCATCTGTTAGCCCTTATAAAAAGAACATGTATCTATTTTATATGGGCTAGCAGCCACCAGGCATTATTTCTCATATCAATGTTGGATTCCCTAAAATCATTAAAAATTTTTTCACATATTCATAAATTTAATTCATGACCAGATATATTGGAATCCGTATGAGGAAATTAAAAAATTCCAATATATTGATTTTCGATTCCAATATATGTGATTTTGGAGTACAGTTAATTCCAATATAGGTGATTTTGGATTCCAATATATGTGATTCTGGATTCCAATATATGCGATTTTGGAATCCAATATGTGTGATTTTGGAATCCAATATGTGTGATTTTGGTGTTGAATAATTCCAATATTTAACATTTTGGAATCCAAAAATAGTAATATTGGCTATATTTTTAGCTATTGGGACTAATTCTTCTTTGACTCTTTGAAATGATTATTTCTTTAAAAATTACGTCTAGTCCTATTAAAATGAATTCAAGTAAATTATATATGATCATATATACTTTACGTCTAGTCCTATGTTAATCATTACATGTGCATGTATATATTTCCTTTGTGTCTAAATCAAAACTATTATGGTTAATATGTCATCATTGATCTCCACTAATTCAAAGAGAACCATATATTGTGGGAATTTTCTACTTAATTTTACCATGCCCCTTTATAAATGAAACATGTGATTTTATCACTCATCTTATCTAACTCATGATAATTTATTTCATTTATAACTATTATGTTTGAGGAAGCTATGGAATAGTTGGATCATGGAATGTATTTGTTACACTTGTAATGATTTTCAGAATTTTAATGGGTATGTGATCTATGTTATGTATACATGAGCTTCTTGTATTGATTTTTATGAATATAAAGCATGACACTTCCTTTAACAACCTAAATCGATGGTTGATTTTTATGAATATAAAGCAAGACCATGCTTTATTTGATGGTCATCCATTTTTGAAGGTGTTCCCATGCTATTTGCATCCAACATTGAGGGCTCCACTGTTGAAGCGACCACCGTAGTGTTTCTTCATTTTATTTATGTCTTATTCATATGAATTCTCATCCCTCACCCTCAATCATTCAATGACGATGGAATGATGTTTTTTCTGAGTATGGTACAACATATTCTATACTTTTCTATCTATTTTTCTTCTTTCATTATTCTTGGTGTGATATTCATTTATTTTCATGGTTTTTTGAATTTTTAGGTTGTGTAAGAAATGAAGAGGTAGATAATTTGGAGGATGTGGTTAAAAAAATTACTACTATGAGGAATTTAGACATTTGAAAGCTTCACTATCTGCAAGTGGTAGTGGAGGATACTCTATAAATACATTCACATGGTCCAAACTATTGCATCATTTCAACCATGGATGTGTTTTGGTCATCCAATTTTTTTGGTGAGATAAAGCATAACTACTTCATGTTGTTTCCCTCATAAACATGCAACTTAAATACTAATGAGTATTATCCTCTATTTTGCATAATTGGTTAGTTACACTCCAATTTGATAATAGTTTTCAAGAACCTATTGTTGGTACCAAAATTGATCCTCCCTTAGAAGTTGAGTAGCATCATAGATTTGACAGGAATCTTAGAGACAAGCAGATCATGTTGTGTGTCATTTTGTAGCCGAGGAAGAAATGTAGCTTGCTCTTTGTCACTTAGATGTGGAGAAATGGATAGCACCCTCAAGAGGATTTGATCTATCCTCACTACTTTATGGTTGTGCCTTTCAACTAGGGTGAGAGGACCCTTTGTAGCCTAGCTATTTGTGGAGGAGATGGAGATGTCCTTCTTTGCAAATTTATTAAGAAGACCTTGAAGAAAACATGATCAATACAAAAAAATCTAACTCTCACGAGTTGTCACCCTAGATAATGGAGATATTTTCTAAGCAAGGTTCAGGATACTAAAGACAATGAAAACTTGATTGCTTCTGCATGTTTTGGTAATAGAAATTATGCATTTGTACACACACAGGACAAATAGGGGTAGTATGGGTAGGATTGGTTGTTTTTAAATGAATTTTGGTGGGAGGTGAGGCAGAATGAACTTGATTCACCAGATATTTGAGAGCTTTTACAAAAAATGGAAGGCTTAATCAATAGAATGCTTCAGATAGCTAAAATGTTCCTTTAACCAAAAGGTGTGCTTCAATGGAGGCCCAAATTAGTCATACAAACTTTAAGAATCCAAAATGAAGGCTCAAATTGAAAAACTTAATTGAACATTATCAACCTTTGTTTTATCATGCCTAAGATACCCTCAAAGGCTAACAAACAATCTTATCATCATGTTAGGAGTAAAGTGATTTTAAATTTTTTTATTTCATCATCAAATAAAAGCTCTTCTGATAAATGAAATTGAAAATGCCACCAAACTATCACAAGGATAAGATCTTGTGTGATTCACGAAGATTTCAATGTAAGATTGCAATGAGAACAAGAAAAACTATTTGCAAACATTCAGAAATGAAGCAGACACAATTTTGCTCAAAATCAACACTGATTTACTCAAATTTGATTAAACTCATCAGTAGGGGAAAGTTTCTAGAACAATCTCAGAGCTTTTCAATGGTTGTACACTTGTAACCACCTTGACATGATCAAATTTAACATAAAAGAAATAAATAGGTTCCTCAGATGGTTTCTCAAAAAGATGGGCTCTGTTAAAATTTTATCTTAGGAATTAACTCCCTGACCTCTAACACTCCAACCATTTACATGAAAAATTCATGCAATTTATAACATTTAATCTACAACAGATTTTCCACCCAAAACAATAAAAAAACATTCAATCACCATTGCTTGTTACGATTTTGATCGTGATTCCCAGAATCAGATTTATAAAAAAGTTGCAAGGTGCTTGGAGGGAAAATCTCTTCAAATATTTCCAGCATTTAATTCTTTCATCTGGTAAATCACTTTTCATCTCACTCACTAACTACTTCCTCCTCTAATCTATCAAATCTGGTTTCTTGCGTGCCAAGGAAAGAAAGATTGGAAAATCAGATCGAATCCGATAGTCAGATCACATATTAATGGTAAAAGACATTTTCAGATCTCCCCCAAATCAAGATATCAAATTAATTCTCCTCTTCATTTGGCGTGTAGGAGACATCAAGAAATGATTAAAAAAACCATAAAAATTTACATCTCCAAGAGATTTGGAGCAAAAATGGTGGAAAATCATATACAAATGCATAGTTGCCATTGATTTCCCTTTCAAATTTGAATTTGGACCATCCACATGGGAGATCCAAGTTAAAACAGGCTGGGGTTCCTTTTTACCTTTTACAACTTTTGGGAAAAAATGCAAAATTTCTCATTTTGCTCCGCCCCTCTACCTTTGAAAACGAGGCTTGATATGTGGCATGATATGGGCTCCAATAGAGTCGTGGCTCGATTCTACAACTTTTACCTCTTTTTTGAAAAAGGAAAATTTTCCAATTTTCCTTCGGTGCTCCGCCCTCCCGCTTTTAGCTTTTGATGTGGGTCCCAGTGGAACCGCGCTTCCTTTTTACACTTTAACCCCTTTTTTCACAAAAGGAAAATTTTCCAAATTTCCCATGGCGCTCCGCACCTCCGCCATTGACTTTTCAAAGAAAATTTTGACTATTCTCTGTCGGGCTTGCGGGTCATTTTGATGACTTTAATCTTTTTGAAAATAAGAGGCAAAAAATCCAAGTTTCCTCCGATGGTCCACCTCCCCACCTTTTGACTTTTCAAATTGCCACGTGTCTCAGTGGTGCATTTTGCAATGGTCCCCAAAAGTAGAGACCCCAAACAAGTGCGGGCTTAACATGTGTCTCATTCTGACAGAGTCTGTTAAAAATTTGAAGGTTCAGTAGAAGGCACCATGTGTCTAGGGTCCGGGATAGTCTAATTCGGCCATTGAAAAGTCCAAAAAGGTAGAGTGAGCGGAAGCCTCCAAGTGTCCTCCGGCACTTCTTCAAAATAAAACTCAGGGGCTAGTCCCCAAACATGCACGAGCTCACCATGTGTCCCAAACCTTATAAAATTGCTTTTAAAAGTTTTTAAGTACAAAGTGGAGCCGGCGGAAACCTCCACATGTCTCCCTGTCGCAATTGTTAAGGTGGGACCCTGAGGCAAATCCTCAAATGAGCGCCATCCCACCACATTTCCATGGCAGGCCAAAAATTGTGACGCTACATGAAAAAAAAAAATCCAAGTCTAGGCAGAGTAAATGTAATCCTCCACGTGTCCCCCCAACATAACTCCAAGGCCAAACCAGAAGGTGAATTTTCAAACGAGCGTCGTTCCTCCACGTGGACAAGTTTTGGGTTAAAGCGAGCCATAGAGTTTTTAGAGTGCCCCACCAAGCCACATCCAACCAAAAAGGGCCATGTTTCCACTAATGTAGAGATGTAAATTTGACGGGAAAAACACACCCGTCAAACCGTAAAATGCAGGAAAACCACCATTTGAGCCCGGAGATGAATTTTTCTTTAAGGACAAAGAATTTGGAAATGTTACAAGGTTCAAACATAATCCTTTGAGCTACATCCAATCATGTTTCCTCAGGTATTTGGGACAAAAATGACAGGGACAACAATACGTGACTGCAAAAATGGAAGGAAAGGAACAACTCCGAGTTTTACGCCCAATTTACAGACTCCTTCAGATGGACAGAGAAATGAAAAACAAATTCTAGATCTTCAAGTGATCTTCGACCAAGGAAGGGACTGATCATGGCAACCAAGTGGAGGAAAAAGTCTTCAAGAACCAACATGGGGAGATAGGAAACATGACAGAGGCCGAAAACTAAGGAATTTCAATGTCAAACAGGGAGAAACTAATTTGAGCACCAACACCTATAAAGATCAATTAATGTCACTCATAGTTATGGGTGTGTTGATGGATGAATACAGACAACCTTCCATGTGGCAAGTCAAACTTTATTATCTTGCCACATATCCTTTGTGTTCTATGATCAAGTAATACACCATTAATTATATTAAACCATAATTTATGTATTATATTTTGGTGATCCTAATGATGCAACACATTCTCACAAGTCTAATGTGATTGTTGAGGGAACAATTATTACCCAGGACACCATATTTCCTCTTTCATTATATCTTATCACCAACCTAAGGCCATTAGTATCATATTTATATTTCACATCTAATCCATAAATACAAAAAATAATACAACATCATAAAAATAGAAAAATTATGACCTAGATATGACATGCTTGGTCATTTCCTAGCTTTATGATTTTTGTCATTGGGATTTATAACCCTGTGCTACTTTAGAACTCACACTTCCTTGAGGACATATCCACGTGAAGGAGTATCTTACATATTTACGTTACTTTTATCACATCTCTAGCAACATGTGGTTTCCTACATACTTTTATCTTGGGGATACCTACCACATTTGGGGGCATGTCTACAATGGGGGCATTTATATGGACTGAGTTTATTACAATCACATATCTCTATACATTTCAATCGCATGCACCATACCTCTTTATTACTCGTGTAATACCATGTTTTTATCTTATGGTAGCATTTCTTAATTTTAGACACATACTTGACTATGATTCATGCTTGCTTTTTTAATACTCTTACTATTTCACTACTATTGGCCCTAAGATCGTGTTTCGATATCATTTCTTACTTACACACTAACTACTTGATAACATTATTGATTTCTCGCCTTAATTTAGTTTCTTAAACCATTGATTTCTCACACTAAATTTTCTTTCTTTCACCATTTATTTCTTCCTAAAAATTCTTTACTGGGTTGCTTCATACACTTGCATGTAGTATTCCTTATTGTATTACATTGATTGAATTAATTACTACATACACTTGATGTAGTATGAACCTTGATTGTGCATGGAATTGATTGATTTGAATTATCCATGCTATCACATGTTGTATGGAATTGGTTGATCTGAATATTATGTGTTATTATGGGATATATTCCTTGAATTTTTATATGAAATTGAATTTTTGTGCACTTTTTTATTAATATACAATATTTTCTATCTTGCTTGTTTTAGACACTTGTTTGTGTTTTGGTATTTGTTTGCACTATCTTCTTTATGTAATTTTATGTTATTTGTTATTTTTTCTCTATGTTTTTATGTTGTATAATGTGCTTTCTTTGTATACGTGTGTGCTCTATGTTGTATTTTA
This sequence comes from Taxus wallichiana var. yunnanensis, assembly GCA_018340775.1. Lineage (NCBI taxonomy): Eukaryota > Viridiplantae > Streptophyta > Pinopsida > Cupressales > Taxaceae > Taxus > Taxus wallichiana. The sequence continues at coordinate 652,422,082 of CM031240.1, forward strand.
TTGGTAAATGTGTATTCTCTATATTATGTTTCTCACTATACTATGGATATTTATACATGATTTTCATTACTTGTTCACTTTATGATCATTTCACATTGGAGGCATATTACCCTCTCCTACTTATTACAATACATCACCTAATATATCCTTATAATAGAAAAATGTCCCATGACACATTACTTATTATATATTTGACAAGATCAAACATCCTATGTCATATGTCTTATTTGCTTGATTTATTACCATTGGTTATCAGATGCACCCAAAAATTACATGGTGCAACATTTCAACACAACATGTATCCAATGATAACAAAGCTACTTCCAACATGAAAATGAGATCTAGATCCTTCCCCTCTCCATTGTATTTCCATCTTGACTAATTTCATCTTCTTTGCTCCGCTTCGTACCCTCAATTTTCTTTTGGAGTCATTTTTCTAGCCTTTTGCATTTCCTTTGAGAGGTGGTTGCACAATTGTCATGGTGATTATGTAACCTCCATCATTTCTAGAGTGGTGGTTACACAACCACCCTTTGGCAATAGGCCACTCTTATCACCGTGTAAAAAATTAAAACACACATGTTTGAACACGTGTTTTTATTACGATTTTATTTTCTCCCAGTTCACTTTGTCAAATTGGCTAAAATAGGCTCATTGAAATGGTCATGGATTTCTCCTTCCTTGTTGCTAAATTATATTTTTGAATTATTCTTATTTGGTTATGTCATCCTTTCTTGATCGACATGTGTTCTTGACTTCTTCTTCTCTAACAGCTTATAAATATAGCATTTTTATTTGTATCACGGGTTGGCAATTTTGAATTTTAAGAAGTGTTATGTTGTTAGATTTTGGAGAGGTTTTTGCATAGATATCCATTTCTCTATCTTGCTTCCTTGTTGCTCACATTCCAACTACATTCCTTACACTAGACCAACCATTTTATTTTCTTGATTTCTTGTTGTTATCTATTTCCATGCTCACTTGGATTAATTGAAACTCACACATTAGAAGGATTATAAAACTGAAGGGACACTTGATACATCATCAATGGTACAAGGACAAGCTACCTTAGTATTGTAGTGACTAGGTTGTGGATGTAATTCATTTCTTTCAAATTTTTAGTATAGGCATTGTCTATTAAAATAAAAGGATATTATTTGTAGTGTGATTAATAGTGGGAGATGCCATCACTTCCTATATATATTTTTCATTCCCATATTTATTTCATAATATTTTTTCTAATAAATATTCTTAAGTGGATAACTTCTTCCTAGCTTATCCTTGTGGATATTCTCAAGAAATTGGGTTGAGGAAGAAGTGAAGAAATCTTCACATCCTTAATTTTTTTCATTTCTTTTCATTAGTTTAGAAGTAACTCTTTCGGAAAAATTCTATTTAGTAAAAAGGAAATTTCTTCTAATATTTTTCCCTTCTCGAAAAACTTAAGGCAAAAGCCTTGTTACATGAGAAAGCTCTATTTTACCAAATTAATAACATTTTAAGTGTTTCCTCTTTAGATTTAGAATTGCAAAGCACCCCTGCAACAAAGGAATAACCATATCTGGTTATTCTTTATTTAATTATTTTGGTTATAAGAAGTAATTGAGTATAGTTATTTTTTTATTTCATCATACTATCCCCTTTTGTTTTCTTTTAATAATCTAGAAAAGTACAAAACATTAGTTAATTAATTAATTTTAATTCTTTTCTTTCAAAAATATTTCCAAACATAAAAAGATAGAATAAAGTAGTTGCATTTATTTTATTTTATTAATTAGGAAGGAATTTAATAAATTAAAAGATTAAGTTTACTTGTCTTTTGTTTAAATTATATTTCTTTATGTTATTTATTTAGTGTTAAGATTTAATGTAGTCTAAGAATCTAAATCAAAACAATAAACCTAGTTATTAGAATTCATGCTACCAGTTCATATCCACTTGACAATCCTTTGAATATTTATCTAGTTTCCTCCATTCTCTCTCACGAGTTGACAACCATACATAACCATTTCCAGTCAAGATCAACCTCGTAGGATGATTTTCAAACCGGACATCCACCCACTAGGCATCAACCAATATTATGGAGATATAGAGTTAGGATTGTGTGTATTAGGTTTCCACTCAACTCCCTTGCCCCACATATTATTATCTAGCTTGACACGTTAAAAGCATAATTGTCCATAGTTGAGAAATTTTGATCCAATCAAGAAAACCAAGATAGAAATCCAAACCCATAGTTTGATTTACTTTGTGAATCATCTACATTCTTGTATAACCCTCTTTGGATAGGAATATTTAGATATGAATGGAAATTTTCCATGATTCCACCATCCATAATAAATTATCTTTGGTCTAACATATATATAAGGAATTATGTGCAATAATTATGCTTGATTGTAGTATCCCATGCACACAAATGAGACAAGTTTTCACTATCCTTGACAAGTAAGTTTCATACTTATAATTTGATTGATTTCGAGTTTCTCGGTCTTTGAATCTCAAATATTATCCATTCCCACATATTCTACACTTATCATCTTATACATATTCAGACCCATCGCATCTTCCACATTTTGGTTGTCTCACACAACATCGAGAATTCAAGTGCATAGGAAATATCGTTTCATTTTTCCTACATACAATTCTTGGGAACCCGGATATAACACTAGTTTATTCTCATTTACTTTTTAATCCTTTTTTGTTATTCCACCTTCTTCATATTCCATTATTCTATGGGATTTTAAACACCCCCGAATATGTTGGGTCAAGATTAGCAGGCATGTTTTATGCTTCGAGGCTTATTATACTCACATAAAGTCTCAATAATCACCCTCTTTATCCGATTGTCCGATAACTATTCCAAAATCCCCTTTACCACATGTGTCTTCCATACAAACATAAAATCCTTCCTCCAAAGATGAGGATTGAATATATTGATCATTCATTGACCTATCAAGTTCCATAAGTAGAACCTTCTAGCTCCAACAACATGACATTCATAGGGGAGCAAGGTCTCTACTTATGAGTTTTGACTAGGCCACATATTACTATGAAATCCAATTCCACGCCATCTTACTTGCAACTTGATGATGATATCTTTGCATGATTTGGCCAAAGTAATGACCAACTCAAAACCATATATGAATCTTTGGGTAGGATGCAAGTGTACCCTAATACCCTCCTTCAAAACAATGTTTCTTCTACCCCGCCAAAGTTATAGAGAATACCTCCAAAAGGAGAAACACTGACGGAACAAATTATAAAGGGATACCACACATCCCCTCCATAGAATCATACATATTACACTCCCAAACATGGGGCTCAATTTTTGCCAAATGATTTTATCTACACACTAGTGGGGAGGATTAGAGATTCGGATAGCACTCAAACCCCAAAACTAGCATGAGTAATAGGGCGGGATACGAGATCATCCCATAAAAATAAATATTATTCCCCTTTCATTAACTCATAACAAATACAAAAACATGTGTAGCAAGGTTATCTGGTTTATTCTAATCTTGGTGATCTTCTCACGAGGATGGCACACTAGGAATGGGTCCTCACCCATCCTATGTATACCCCACCCAAGGATGTGCTAGTAATGTCTTCTCACATGCTACCTCTAACAATGTCATTTTTCATAACCCAATACCCACAAATACATTCTCTAATAATGTTCCTCCTACATGCATATGTATTGAAAGTCAACACAACTAGATGTATATACATTCTCTGGCTCATTTCTTCAATTCCAAGGTACCCCATACGCTCCAGCTATCATTCATTCTCCTCCTTACCAATCATCTCCTCCCCCTCATTTCCCTTAAGTAACCTCCATGGTTGATTCCTACGCAATGGGAACCTATACCAAGTACTTGAAATAACCCCTCAATTTCGCAATACAAAGTGTCATGCTTTCTCGCTCATTACCAAATATCCCTAAGTTTAAAGGGGAAAGAGATATCAATGCTCACATTAACGCTTATGTTAATATGATTAGAGAAATCCTCCCACGAGATGCAATAGTCACCAATATTTTCCCAAATAACCTTGAAGGGATCACTTTATATTGGTATTATCAACTCCCAAAATCCTCCATACATTCTTTTAAGCAACTTGTGTTTGAATTTTTCAGAGCATTTGAAATGAATAAGTTGTTATGCATAGGAATCAAATAATTCTTACACATTAAACGAAACAAAATGGTTTTTTTCTCACTTCATACTAAGATAGTGGTAGTTTCTTTATTCTTCTACAAGCATGCCCGACATGGATCAAATGGAACTTTATGACCTTTTTCTTCACTCTCTTAGTAAGGAAACTAAAGAGGAAGTGTAGAAGTTATTTTTCCATGCCAATGAGGAAGTGATAGAGGGTTTTCTTCATATTGATCGGTGGTTATTGATAACAAACGTAAGACTTCGGTCCCAATAAGAATGGAACTAATAACAACACAAGTAATAAAAACAATGGAACTATAACTAACGTCCTAAAGTCTTGAATCATAATCATGGTGTCACCACAAATGGTGTTACCGACCAAGAAAATAATCCTAATGTTCCTAACACTAGTAACACAGATAACAATAAAAACATGGGGAATCAAATGAACTCTAACCTCATTCCCTCTATTAATGCAGTTGATTTCAACCATCCTTTTCCTTGGAAAATTAAAATACAAGGACATAAATAGTATCAAAATCTCAGTCAATGGGCATCAAATTACACATACAGTAACAATAATCAAGGGTTCAACCAACAATAGAACCAAAATCAAAGGCCAAGGGATTATAATCCTAACATATATTTTATTTCACCATGTTATTGTTCATGATTTACATACTTGTAGAGAGTGTAATAAGTTCATTCACATACTCTCGAAGGATCAACGACAAATATTCATAGACATGTTCTTAGGTAACTCTAAGGAATCCCCACAATCTAGTTACATGGGACCCATTTCACCTCATAATACAAGTTTGGGTATTTATCAGGATCCATTCCCTAAATGTCTTGAAGATGATAAAATAAATCCTCAAAATGTGAATAATGATATTCCTATTGAAACCCATGAAAATGAAGCCTAAACTTATGAGAATATCATGGTTGCTCCCAATTTAGATCAAAGGAACAAGATGAAGATTGTGGGACTGGTTGATTTGGAAACCGGACCAAAAGTCAATTTCATGACTAGGATGAGAGAGTATGCTTTATAACCTCTCCCCACTTACTCTTTATCATAGGATGATACGCATATAGTCCCCAAACTCATAAGAGCATATGACTTAATCACCGACTTAACCAAGACCTTTTCCCACATTTATTGTATTGATTTGTTGAAGAATTCTCTTGTCCATCATTCCACCTTATTACATGCATTGGGTCTTGGCCATATGGTCCATGTCAATTAGGGAAAATGTAGATACCTACTTTCTGCCATGTAATTTTAATACTAAAATTGCACTAATTACATTATTCCATGTCGTATCCATTTAATTAATGACCTTCCATTAATCACTTAATATTTCTTTCTTAGATACAAATTATCGATACTTCATTAATTAAAATTCTCCTTTTTATTAATTAATTACCCAAATCCCTATCTTTTATTTAATTAATAACCCTTTATTAATTAAATCCCACTCTCAAACTCCTCTAAACCCACTAATTTTCCTCTACATTTCCTCTAAATATCTTCTACAAGCTAATCTTGGCATATTAATTAATCCCAAGTGATTAATTAAGCCTCCCTAATTCCCATGAGTCATTAATCTTAATTAATTACTTCTAATCATGTTTATCCACTTCTAATCTTACATCTCCATTATCCCATATTCATCACTAGTTGTGCATTTCCCAAAGAGGAAAGCTATAAAAGCAACCTAACACTCCCTACCCAAAACGCACCTACTCCTATTTTTTCATGTTAAGTTATTACAAAGGAGCTTATATAAAAAGTGATAAATGACTTGCTTGTTTAAGTAGTAAGAGAATAATCAAACATGGCTTTGGCCATTTTTAAGAGATCACTTGCTTCACCAAGCTCCCTCATTCGATCCAAATTACTCTTGGCTTGTACATAGTTCCTAAGAATTTCTACATCTCTAAAGAAAATTCATAAATCTAAGGATGGTTTTCATTTCCATTCTATATTTATGTAATTTGTGTTTTATTCCTTTTCTTGATTTATCTTGATGTATTTGCATTAATAGTAGATTAGGATTTACTTGGTGTTAGATCCTAGTTCTATTTTCTAATTCTAATTACGTGCATACAAATATTATGCCAATGGTTATGCTACTAACATTGCAATCAACTTGAAATAGCTTTGTAAAAATTGGCAATGCTAACAATGATTTTTTATTATTCTCCTCTTTAAGTCTATAATAATCTTCTTCACACGTATATTCTAGGCGAATTTATTTTTATCTCTAATCATGTCCTTTGTAATTGGTGCACATACACCACCAAAGTTCTTATTGAACTTGTTGTAAAATCTAGCCAACCCATGAAAACTCCATGCCTCGTATGTACTCTTCAACAATGGCCAATTCAAAATTGTACATACCTTTTCAAGGTCCATTTTCAATCCTTATCTATAAATTAAAAATCCTATATACATTGATTCTTATTATATAAAACTATACTTATTTAGATGTATCAACAACTTCTCTTCCCATAGTCTTTATGAATACCTTCCTAATATTTAACAAATTTTCCTCACATGTCCTACTAAAAATCATAATATCATCTGTGTACAAGATCACAAGATCAATTTATATGGCATCACTAACCACTCATATATTCATTTTCGAGTCTTAAACTATATCTTCCATTCATCTCATTCCCTTATGTGAATTTGATTATATCTTCTCTTCAAGTCAATCTTATTTCAATACCTTTCTCCACTCAAAAAATCCATTATGTCATCCATGTGTAGAAAAGGATAACCTTTATTTGTCGGTGATTTTATTTATGTCTCTCAAATTGGTACACATATGCCACTCACCACCCTTATAAGGGGATAGAACTGTCAACATTATGCACAGGATTATATTATCTCTTATGATTCCTCTATCCAGAAACTCTTGAATATTCTTCTATATATTTGTGTGTTCCAATGATATCATCTTGTAGGTTTATTTTTTCATAAAACTTGACCTTGGAATAAAATATATATATTGACTAATGTATCTTACAGGTGGTAACCCTTATGGTAACTCATCAGACATAATTTCTACAAACTCTTCCAACATTTAGTTCACTTCTTTTGGTATGGGTTATTTTGTTTTAACGTCTTCTATCACACTCTCCTTCTATGTGGTCCAAATTATTAGTAAAAACATACACTATATTTCTTGACCTCACTTAGGAATTGCTTACCTAAAAGTAATAATAATTTTGGTGTTTCCTCACTCTTCTCCCGCAATGCATGGTTCGAGTATACTACACTCAATTCTTCTAAATTATGTATGTATTTGTGTATCCATCATGATACACCTTCTGGTTAAACTATCAAGACCTACCAAGTAGTACATGACATGCATCCATGGGTAAGATGTCACACATCACCTCATCTTCATAACTCCCCTTGTGAAACCTAACTAGAGATTGTTCCACAAAATATTGGTATCCTTTCTGTAGCAGCCGAAAACTTGATAAGGCTTTGGATGATCAATCCTCTTTAACTATAACTTATCCACATTTTTTCTACTATCAAATTATTGGTGCTTCCACTATATATTATACTTTACATAACTTTCCTCCCGACTTGCATAATTTTCTAAATAGACTTCACCCCTTCTTGGGGCAATCTATTATTTCTCTGGGTTCAACCATATGTCTCTGAACATCAATGTTTATCCCATCTCTAGGTCTTCTTCATGACTCATCGATCCATTTTCTTCTCCTTGTGCAATGTGGAAAATTTTCTTGTTGTCATTTTGGATATGAAGAAACTTATATTATTTATGTCTTATCTCCTAGCACATGTCACATATACCACTCAATACATGACCTCTTGCTTGAGCCACATGTCCACCTCTTAGAGATGTTCCTTCACTATTCACAGGTCAAACACAACCCATTATTAACTTGTATAGAATTAGGTATACATTTACTTTATTACTGACCTTACACGGTTATTTTACCTTCCATTGTTAGTGTTGTATTATTTCGACACTAATTTATTATTTTCATTCATAGGATACTAATAGGATTCTTCCATGGAATTAACTTGTAACATATCGATCTCATCCTAAATCTCTATGAACAATTTGGATATGTACTTCTAGATTTTATCCACATAATTATCAACATGTCCCACTATAATGGTAAGTAGGTAAAATTCCTTATTGTATTCCTTTACAATAATCTCCCTTTATCGCAATCCTTAAAAACTTCAGAAAAACTAAGTTGGTAATCCATGTGTAAAAACTTGGCTTTGAGCTTCTCCACTAACCTATCCTATGTCTTGATATTTTACTTTCCTCATTGTAGTTGGTTAGTTGAAATGTTTTCCCGCTAAAGGGATGCATGACCTTTAAAATTTGTGCATGAAAGCTTGAACTTCTTCGTATCCTCCATATCTTCATATTTAAAATAATTTTCCATTTATATTAGCCAATCCTTGAGTTCGATAGTTCCAAACTACTATGATAACAAGGAGTGTCCAATCTTGGCTTATTCCCCATCCTATTGATTATGAAAAGAAGTATACCCTGAGGACCATATTTTGCTTCCTCTTCCTTTGTATTTGTATTCACCTCCACATTCACATTTGTATCTTGCACCCTCTATTACATAGGTATTCATTTATCGTCACTATAATCTTCTACAAAAATACCTTTGTATTTTTGGCTATCAAGTGATCATGCATAGTTCAAATAATCCCATCCATATCATCAATTATGCACCCCATAATATTTTGAGGGTAAAACATACAAGAAAGTAAGATAAAACTTTTGGAAAGGACGTGAGGGATAAGTCCTTCAATACATTTGGGAGTGCCTCACTTGCCAATAAAAAAATCATAAAAAGAATGTCCAACATGATCATTAGAGCCTTTTCCATCCTAACTCGAAATGGGAAATTATTTCAATGTATTTCATGACCATACTTCCCATGGCTCAAGGTAAGAGTTTTATTTATGTGGTGGTTGATCGGCTCACTAAGTATGCTCAATTTTTCTCTATTCCAACTAATTTCAATGAACCGTTAGTGGCTGATATAATATTTAGAGAAGTTATTAGAAGTCATGGGATACCGAAAAACATTATAAGTGACAGGTACATTAAGCTCATGATTTTATTTTGGCAAGAACTCTTCTTCCTAATAGTTACAAAATTGACTCCCAATACTAGTTATCATCCACAGATGAATGAATACAAAAAAATTGTGAACAAATTGATTGAGGGGTAGCTGAGGAACTATGTGGTGGAGCAGCAATAATATTGGGTCAAATGGATCTACATAGGGAGCATTGGTACAATACTTAATATCATATGTCAACTGATATGTCTCCTTTCAAGGCATTATATGGTTATGAAACTCTTTATTTTGTTGACTTGGTAATTTAAGGTAGTAGAATTTCAAGGGCTAAGTATTTGTTCCAACATAATCAATATATCTTGAGGGTGCTCAAGGAGAATCTCAAGCATGCAAGAGATCAACAAAAATTGTATGTAATCCAACATATGATTGAGAGGAATTTGGAGTGGGAGATATGGTTTTCTTGATATTTCATCCATGTAGACAGTCTTCCCTCAAGAAAAGTGGAGTTGAAAATATTAAGCCATGGTCTCAGTGTACCATAAATAGTTAAGAGAAGAGTGGGAATAGAACTTTCTTATGAACTAGATCTTCTAGAGCATAGTCAAATACACAATGTCTTCCCGATTTAATAAAAAAATGAATATTTTATTATTAAATATAATTTCAAAGTCACTATAATGATGTACAATAAAATACAAATGTTAAGAACTTCAAAGATATAACTATGTAAGAAAATGAGAGAGATAGGGAACTTATCTCGATTTTTGTTTATCCCAAGAATACCATAACTGAAAAAAACTAATGAATAGGCTAGGTGATCACTGCTGGAAATGCTCGATATGAATTTTGGAAATCACGAACAGGTTGGGACACGGGCTCTGGTAGGGGTGGGGGCGCTGGGTGCAAAGACATTTTGTAGGCGCTCGTGACTATGCGGAGGGATGAAACTTGATTTTTCTGGTGTTGTTAGGGTTTCACTACCCTTCATTGTTAATCACGTGTATGTCATTGAAAGATTTATGAATTCACCGATAACCTACAAAATAGATAATATCCTGCAAAACCCCATAATATATTAACTCTTTAAAAAGAAAAGATGCAAAATGGGGAGTCAGGCCGACCTCGGCGGTCACCCAACAGAGTGAACTTACAACCGAGAACTACACTACATCTCATACTCCATGTAGTTATATGTGTTTATGTATAATCATGTCCTTAGGTTTCCCTTGTACCAATGATGCCAAGATAGCGGGCTCTAGCTAGATAGAATGCAAAATGTGAAGATAGAATTCAGGACTTCCCTTTCTTATGCGGTGTATGTAGAATAATAAGCCCAAAAATGCATTCCCTATGATAGTATATAGATAGATAGCCCTTGATAAAATTTCTTTCCATTATAATGGTATGTATGTTGTGTTTATATAGGGATCTCTTGTTTGAATTTTGAAACTAGTGACACGACATGCCAACTAGGACCTCAGATAGGTGTAAGAAAACCGAAAATGTCAAAAATGTGAACAAAAACAAAGAGGGAAGGAGCACCCAATTTGGACAAGAGTGCATGGGTGTTGGTGTCTAGTAATGGGCACTAGTGTTCTGAGGCAGTTGATGAAAAATGTGAGAAGACCGAGACGAGATTCCCTATTACCTGACCATAATTGGGTGTAGAAGTGACATATGTGAGAGATAAAAACAATAGAAATAATCAAAACAAGCAGATGGACTAGGAAGTGTGTCACCAGTGAATACTTTTCTTACTCAAGATCCATATATAAAACAACATACTTGGTGGTATAGTAGAATAGTAGTATGTGTGTGATTTTATGTCTACACTTCCATGTTTTGTGCCTCAAAAAGGAACTAGGACAGCATATTATTCCTTCTTCTGAGTTGCCTCCTTTGCATGATTAGGGAAAGATGTTTTTAATCCTAGAAGCTATCCTATAAGTTCGAAAAAGAAAGCTAAGTAACATGAGCATAAGAAAGTGCTTAGTTTGTTTGAAGGATATACTGGTTGAGGATGCTACATATGAAGGTGAAACCATTTTAGAGCATCTAAACTTATAATTTCTTAAGAGAAAGCAATTTTTGGAGGGGAGGAGTCTAATGTTTCCTTCTCAAAAGTAATCCACATAAGTACCCTTTGCCTAATTTTTTATTTCCCATAGGCTTAAGGGGTGTTGCAAGGGAAATATTTTATTTTAATAAAGTGACTTAAGTTGCCAAAAGTAACTTTATATTATTTTATAAAAGCAACTTATGTATTATTATTAAAATAAAAGTAACTTGTCAATAAAGCAAATTCAAATGCCAAATTAGACATGGGACGTCCCACTTAGGGACCTTTTCTCGAAAAGTGTGCCATGAAAAGTCATAAAAGGGGGTTGATTGAGGTTTTTTGGGGATCTTTTTGTCATTATCTATTTTTACATTGAGGTTTTGAGCTGCTGCTCCAACTTCTACTTTTGAGGACGAAAACCCTCCATTGCAATTATATTTGAGGACAAAAACCCTTCAATATTTAGGGGTAACTTCATCCACAAGTTGTATTTGTGAATCCACAAAAATATTTCTAGATTGAAATCGGGTTCATTAGCTAGGAAAATTACAAGTTAGTGTTTTAGAGTTTACAACTAGGGCATCATCTTAAGTTGGAACAAAAATTTTGGGAAGGCTTTTACTCTCATTTGGAGACATCCTAAGGGATGCCATCACATTCTTATGGGATGACATCACCATTAATGATTGTTGTAGTGTGTGTATAGTATGGTCGGTAATAGATTATGGGACTCACAAATAGCCAAATTCTTCCCAAAACACCATCTTGATCGATTAGACCAGCATTTTGGCATTATTTCCCTATGTATGGTCATATTTACTTTTATTAATATCCATCTTGAAAATAAAATATGAAAAAAAAATATTTTTGATGTAAATTTGATCTATGCACTCAAATCTCTATATTCAAAGGATTTATCGTGTTTTCCAACAATTGGGTATTTTTATTTTGAAGGCCTACTATAATAAATTGAAGGAAATCAAATTACTAAAATTTTCATTAAGTTTTGTTGAAAAATATAGCTTTATTTTATTTTTTTTTGCCTAAGGGAATATTACATGAATAAACCACAAAATTACCAAGCCATACACATATACATCAACATAAAAAGTAGAGAAAAAAATAAACATGCAAATAAAATTAGTACACGTCCATACCTAGATAATTTGAGCTAAATTTTTAAGAACAATTAGGATATCAACTCTTACACATTCCTTTATGTTAGGGGGTCACCATGTGCTCCTATATCAACAATAATTGATGGATCCCAATGGCTCACAAACCACCACTATGTACATGTTGTTGTGTATCCCATAGCATCAACATCGGGAATTTTGGTGTCCTCGTATCACTCATCATCATCGGTATAAATGAGCTCTACAAATGTGGGAGCTACACGATCTCTCAATCGGTAGAGACTTTTTCCATCCTCGTGTGACCCATTTATACTAAATTATCTCCATCATTTTATGGATTATATCCTTAAGACATATCCTCACATGGAACTACCATAATTATATACTATCTTCATCCTAGCCACTATGGCCTCTATACGCCCTATACAATACATCACTAGGTCATATCTCATCTAATATATGTTGACATTGTGTAGTGCTTTAGAAAATAACTTGTTGGGAACCTTCCTAGGTCCACTCTACAAAAGGCACTATTTTCCTCAAAACAAGAATATTCTCATACGCCTAAATATGCAAAAATATCATAGCTATAATACCATCATTTTATTCCTTTATATAGAAATGATAAAAATCCTTGTAAAGGTGGACCAACCTAATGCAACCCCCTGGAAACTATGTCTTTCTCTCTTTGATCTTATAAATGAATGGGCTCATATTATATGAGATGGATACACCACTCATATTCACAACTACAAAATCACCCAAAAACCACACATAAACTTCCACAACCATAGAACACCTAATTGAACTATATAACCCTATAATACAAAATAATAATGACGTCTTTGATGAAGATCTCTATCCTCACTAGTGAAGTACTTGTGTGTTTCTTGGTAATTTATATAAATTCATAATATCACATGGAAACATATAATGGGTAACCACAAAATTCTCCACACATCCTCTAACATCATCATTACCTCTCCAATAGGTAACCAAACATGTATAATTATTTGGATCCCACTACTCATGTAGTGCATGTCATATGATATCCAATCTAAATGGAACACACCCCAACCATGCTCTATCGATCATATTCTCCCCTATTTATATTGAAAGTGACACTAGTACCACACCGTAGGGTTTACAACCAACATTATTAGGAAACACATGGAAATGACAACATCTTGGCTTCCACTTATCTATTTATTATGCCACTAGTGGCATTGGGATCATGATCTTGAAATATTTTTTATCATTCGTAATTCAGATTCCTTAATGACTACTTATGATTACACCCTATTTTAGGCCACTTGTTTAACGTTACATATACTAAGGAATTTATATATATAATCACACCTTTATCCCAACTCATTGAGGCATCCAACATTATTCTCATGATTACAATCTCTTACTCACAATTCACCATATTTTGACATTCATGAAAACATTAGTACACAATCGTGGAAAACATTGCAATAGATTTAAAACCATAATTGAGCATGATATACACATTTTTTTCACTTTTATCTCTTCGTCCCCATGCCTTTGGCTCCACAATTATTCATATAGTGTCAAATCATTGTTTGAATGGTACACTAGTATATTATCATGATGGCTCTTAGCCTTGGTTTAGCAAAGATGGCTACACGTTATTTTCATTATATTCACCTTTTGGTTGGTACTCGACCACCATAGTTTTGGTTCTACGCCCTTTGTCACATTATTTTCTACATGATCATTATCCAAAAGTGACATCTATCTCACCCACTTACTACACGAAAAGTTGCATCTCTTTGTTGCATGATTTTTGTTTGACTCAACACCCATCATACATCATTGTCACAACAATATTACTCACCCTTAACTATATGGTTTCTTATCTTACACTTCACACTTACATTATCATGACACATTTACTCAATCCCTAGTACTATAGATTATTATTTACGGTCATGCCCTTGATGTCATTTTTTGGATTTTACACCCAATCTTACGAATCAATATTAGAACTGGATATTTCTCATGTGATCATTACATAAAGCCAACATTGAATCAAGTGAGTCAATTCATGTCGTCCCAAGCCCTTAAGGTATGTTGTTTTGACATACATGTGATCATTATCTAAACATACAAGTATCAGCCACTTCTATATTAGGTCAATCAACACCACTACTATCAAATTCACATAAGAAAAATTCATCCATATAGGACAAATTCACCCCTTGACTTTGTCTAAGATATGAGACTTCTTCCTACGTGTAGTTTCATAACCCCCAAAATCTCCAAACAACCTCCATAACCCTTTTACACACTTTAAAATCATTGTAACCACATTTCAACATTAAAAAGGTGCAATGATCTCTAACCCTAATTTGTACATTCCTTGTTTAGCTCACATATGCTAATACTACAATTAGAAATTATTATCTGGATATGATTTAAGATATGTATGTTTAATGTTATTTATTTTATTATTGTCTCATTTCATCTTACAAAAGAAATACAACCGAAATTGGAATAAACCCTAATTTAAGTATTACACAATCAAGATCAAACTTAGATTTGTTATAACACATCTATGAATAAAGAATTAATGTCTTTTGTGGAACAATTAAAGAGAGGCCCAAGTTTCCCATTAATGGTGTGAGCATCATAGGTTTTGAGGCTCTTCTTATTTTCTTTACCAAGTGAGTCACTTCTTTTGTGTTTGCATTACACCATTCACTTATTCCATGTAGGAAAAAGAATACAAAGATTATGCATTTAAGCAATTATCAAGTTATTTAATTATTATTAAAAGAAAAACATTATATGAATTTGTGAGATTAAGGAATGATCTTTTTGGAAATAATCGTGGTAGATTTTCAATAATAACTTGAATCATTCTCTATAGTTATAATGATTAATCACAAAGTTCGATCCAAAATTTTCATTGAATTTTTACGCACATAAACTTATTCATTAATGAATGCTTGCATAATATCTTTCAATTGTAAGATATCTAATCCAAATATATATGTGGGAACAAGATGCAACACTAAGAAATGGTCCCAACTCTAAACACGGGTTGTTTCATGACTAAATGAAAATGACTAAAATAAGCAACACCTTGGATTTACATAAATATAGCTTATACCAAATAGGTCCCTTCAAAAATTATTATATGGAACCTATAAAATATTATTAGGTGTTATTATTGAAAAGGCATAATTGTCTAATAAATCAAGATTCGTGAACTTTGGTGGGGGTAGAGAAAAATTGTGATAAATATAGACAACTATTATGTAATTTATCAAATAAACATATTACTAACATACTATCATTTACTAGGAAGCTATTATTTTGAAAGACATTTAGTCTACCAATTAATTTGCCTCTAAAAATATTAATTTAAATTTAAAGAAAATAGTTCAAAAATTTAAGAATTGAAAGAAAATATCCTTATAAGCTCTATCAAGAACATATAAGACTACTTTACCATAAACTTAAACAAAAATTATATATGGTATCATTAAATTATGATATTAAACTTACTCTCACCACCTCCTCCCTTCAATGGAATTGCTTCTGCTTAGTATTATTTTATATTTTGTTTTGTTTCAAACTTTAAAATATAATTTCCAAATATATTGTTATTAATAAATTTGGTGAAAAATAAACATACTTTAAAATATCAAAGAAAATATACCTTAAATTAATTGAAGTTTGTGCACTATCTATTATCAATGAAATTTAAACATAAATTAAGAAAGGTCGATCTTACCCAAAAAAAAAAAAAAAAAAAAAAACAGTTGAGAATAAAAAATATAGAAAAAGAACAATCCATGCACAGAAGTTTAGATTGGCACTTCTATCACTAATACAAAAAAAAAAGAGAATCGCCATCAAAAATGCTTGTAAATGGTTGATAAGCAAACGAAAATATTTATACGCCAAACCCTAAACCAGTTACTGAAACATTCCTCTGTAATCAAGAACCTGGACTTCATCTTGGGAGCATCAAGGTCATTGTAGTTGCGGATTCGGCGTCGAACTGGAACTGGAACAAACATCTTTATACCATTTGGGGTTTCTGGTTCCTTATTTGATCCACCATAGCTTCGGTATAACTGCTCTTTATTTTTTCTCAATCCTTTCAACCCTAGATTTAGGTGATGGAGAAGACTCTGTGTCATCAAATGGTGCTTTTGCATCATTCATATAATTCTCAAAGTAAATCGCCTCTTTTGCTTTTGAAATGTAACCTTCCACAATTTGTCCATGGCTGTTATGAAGGTGTTTGATAACAAATTCATGGGCGTTAAAACCCTTGGTACACCCCCTCCACTACACAAAAATAATACGATTTTAGCCTCCGGATGTGAGAATTTAAATCTTGGCGAACTAGGTCTGCAATTTTGTCCTTCCCTTCTAATGGATCTGCACTTAACGACTCTTTTGTATTTTCGCTTCTTCTTCTTTTTTCTATGTGTGAGGGATGGTACAGATCTTTCAGCCATTTCTGGTCTTTATGAGCTTTAAAGAAGAGCTTTTTCTGGATGCGGATATGCCCTGCTTTATATTCTTCATATTTGAGGTGAGCTTGTTGAGGCTCTATATCGTCTTCAAGCTCGACCATGAATTGCTTGTAACTCAGCAGGCGATCTGACTCTGCGTTTCCAATCTGCTGCTTCTTGAATTTGTGATCGCTCGCAGAGGAAGAGGCAGAGGGCTGCAGCTTCTCTTCCGTTTTAAGTAAAAGTTACCCTCCTCTGACCTCACTGGATAATCACTGCGCATATACACTGCCATTACTACTGATTAAATTTCAATTGCTGGCTATCTATATTCTGTATTCCAACTTTTAAGTTTTTATATTGAGAGCTGTTCCTCACGTCGGCCAAAGGGTTACTTAAAATTAGTTTAAGCCTCGTGGAGTCTTATGTAACCAATTATTCAGGTATTCCTATTTTTAACTTTAATCTATTCTTGGTAAAGCTTTATTTATTTTTAAACCTTTAAAATAAGGGAAAAACCAAATATTAAAGAAACCCATAAATGCTTAAAAAGACATGTACATTCCCTTAAAATATTTTAGTCTAAGTTAACACACAATAATTATGGCAATGTAATTGATTTTCGAAGGTTTGTCCTCACGTCTTTAAACTAGCAATCCCATGTATACAATACAATGTGAACGTCGAATGGTATGTGTTATTTGATTTAGAGGGATAGTTATTACTTTTGTAGTTGATGTTGATAAGGGGTGTGATTAATTTTGTAAGTGTAGAAATTTACAAAACTTAATTTACTCATTCACAAGGACTTTACATTAGGGAGCAACCTCTTCATGCTAATCACTCCATTATAGGGGAAATTGAGTTGCTCTTAGTAAATCACAGTAATAAGCTCACAATATTTCTACATTCAATAGCCTTACATACTTATAGGCAATGAGCTTTCCCATATCCAAAGAATCATGCCTTATCAAAAACCCAACCATCTACCCTATTATCTCTCACACGCTCCTCCAGTTTCGATTTGTATTCCCAAATCACTATTTACATACAATCATATTATAATTTTATCACATTGAAACACTAATTTGTAACAGGTCTTGTTTTCAAGAACACACATTTAATTGGGTGTACTTTTCCTTGGATTTGGGGATGTGAGCACAACACAAACAAGTAGCATTTCAAATTGTTAAGAAAATATATGTTGCCCATAAGTTCTAATTGAAAACGGACCTTAAATACACAACCTCCAAATAACGGTTGGGCTCTAGAATATAAATGTTTGTATTGAAACAAAATGTGTGCTTTCCTATTGTAAATTTGTTGAACTCTTTCCAATTTGTTGACCAGAAGTTATTATGTATCCATTTTCTAAAAGAAGAGATGATCACAAATCGGTTATGCAAGAGTTTATGCTTTGTTTACAGTTTTTAGCATTGTTGGAACATCTCATTCTAGGGGATTCATTTTTCAGTCAAAGGAAACAACATTTTAGGAAATAGTGAATTATATTATAATGAGAAAACATTGGAATCAGGTTGTCTGAAATGACTTTGTAGTCGAAAAAAAAAAAAACACTTGAAAATGATACAACTAAAAAGACATTACATAGTTGGTAAAATACTTGGAGAAAAATTGGCTATCAAAAATTCTTAAATCAAAAATAGGAACAATCAGAAGCCAAAAACAATGGTTCGTCTCAAGCTACGAAATTGGGGATAAACACTAAAAACAACTCGATAAAAGTGTTCCATGAAAAGTCAAGATTATGTACTTTCATCTCCATGAATATAAATTGTTCCGAAATAATATGATTAGTACCTAAACAAAAAAACATAGCAACTTAAGGATAAACAAATAAAAAATCTATGATAAAAATGTTCCTTATTACAAAAAATGTATAACAAGGGCCTTACAAAGAGTAATCGTGGAAACATTAAGACTATGACATGTTACAAAAGCCGAGAAATGGAGTTCTCTGGATAAACCAAAACCGACCCTAATACTTTATAAAATTCAAGATCAAAACATTGGGCCGTATATGTTGCCAAATTCAAATGATTCAAACACAAGGTCATATTTCCCGTATAATTTGGGGCGGTGGTGGAAATTGTGAGCCTAAATTCTATAAAATTTAAACAAAACAGCTTTCAAAAGTTTGCACGAATTTAACAAGATTTTCTATATGTGTATTACTTGGAAAATTGTGCTTTAGCAAACAATGAAAAAAAAAGTTCACTCACAACAATCACGTTACCTTGGGAGATTGGGTGGGTTGGGTGTAAAAAAATCTTTGTTGTTGGATTCATGTTTGAAGAATGAAATTATGATTGCAAAATTGTTAGAAAGGCAAAAAGCAAAATTGTTAAAAATAGCAAAAGAAAAATTATTAAAAATATGCAAAAGCTATAAAATAAAATTTAAAAATAGTAAATCCAACGCAACATGCAAAATCAAAAAAGCAAAATTGTTAGAAAAGCATAAAGCAAAATTGTTAAAAATAGCAAAACTGTCATTTAGGCCCTCAAATTTGACACAGTCCCATGAATGTCTGCAAAGCCCTTTCCCATAGGGGTAACGCCTTCAGCGTAATTATTAAAAAGTGGTGGAATTTGCGAGGTCTTTAAAAATTCATTCCAAATAATAGGAAGTCAAGAAAATATTAAAGATTTAGGAAGCTATATTAAAAATTAGAGATAAATAACATGGGGTTAATTTGAGAGATAGAAAATTAAAATATGGCCAATACAAACAAGTGTACAAGTTGACAATTGTACACATTATAGCATTTATACCTTTTTAATTTAAAATGCAATTCCAACTATCAAACATTAAATCACTATTTTTCTAATTTTTATAACTTAATATCTATAATAAAGACATGTGACATTTGCATGAAGGCACATTGTCATCTACTTTTTCTTTGTTGCATGCTCTTTCTTCTATTTTTGTCATGTTTATCTTTGTTTCATGTCTATATTGATTATAGTTGGAATTATTCAAGAAATAGCCATGCCCTCTCACCTTCTACATATTTATAGGGTTGTGAAACTTGTCATGCAATGGCTACTTCTCACAGGGAATAATTTCAATTGCACCATTCACAAATTGATGATAAACTAATCTCTCCTTTCTCATGTGAACCTATAGTTTAATAATCGAGAGAGGAATTATGTATGTTCTACATTCTCAATAACTTGCTTATGTTATAAATGTGTTTGTTAAAGAGATGAAAAAATTTGGATTTGGTTGAATGGTGCATCTTATTTTGGTATTTTGCATCTCGTACTATTTACTATGTTCCATATATTTTTGTAGTTTCAAGTTCTCCTCTTTGTCATGTTGTAATATCTTGTACATAGATGCATTTCTTGTATTGTTTTGTTACTTGTCAATTTATTTTGTTAAAAAATTGAAGTGGATTTGCTTAGCATTGTATATAACTAATTACGGGCATGGCGGAAATAGTTTCATATAAAAATAAGTTGATTTAGAAATGGCCCAACACTTTGTTGTAGAAGTTTTGGAAAGTTGTGTACCCTCTATAGCTAAAATGGGGAAGGTCAACTCTTATACTAGTAGGTGATAGGGGTAAAGATGGATTTCTCACCACCATCATGGTCTCTGAAGGTACCTTCCTTAATCTAGACTAGTCGATTGTTATGTAACAAAGGTAAGTGCATTTTGACTGTGTGAAAACACCACTTCAATCTTTTAGTGTGGATTCACATTTAAAAGTAAATGATTTGTGTGGGGTTTTTTCAAGTCCACTTCGTACACATATTGAGCAAGATGATGAGGATTATCTAATTTAAATGTCTAAACAAAGTCAAAATTTGACCAAGTCTACTACAAGGTCCGGGAGTCTCCATCTTCTCTCCACAAGCAAACAAAGTGACCCTTCCCAAGTATTTGAGCAAGTGTGAAACTCAAGTAAGGTATTGTCAAATTATGTTTGTCAAATTTTGATTGCACTATGGTAGATATTGCATGTTAGGATAACGACGTGTGGTTTGTACCCCCTTTGGAGTAGTGGTGGCATTCACTGTGCATAGGGGTGCCCACAAACCACCTAACTTTGTTTTGTAGGAACTCCATCTTGTACTATGAGGGTTTGAGAGTTTTGATCAAAGTTACATATCTATTCTAAAGGAGAGTGAAGAAGACCGACACACATCAATAGTCATTTCTAGGTATGAAAGGCACACATAAAGTTATAGAGATAGAATCCAAGCAGGTCCAAGACCGTACATAAGGGTCAAGATCATACAGATGGTTTTGACCTATTTTTACTGGTGTTGACCAGGTAAAATTTCAAGTGTTAGTCTCAAAGAACAAATCACTTTCGGTCTCAGATCATCTTGTTTTTTGCACTCAAAGTCTCCTAGATTCTCACATAATCAGCTAAGTATAATTTTTCCTTTGTGTTTTGATAGTTCCTAAGTCGACGTCACTTTGTAAATCATTATTATGATTTGGGAAATTGATGTTAGAAGTTAATCAAATCATAATATCCTCGTGTTGCATTATTTCATCCTTTTATGTATGTTTAATTAGAAATGCACTAAATCTTTTCACAAAAAGTGAGATCATTTGGTGAACTTGACCTCTAATCAAACATCATATCCCTAACCCTAGTGGCCTTAGGGTTTCATCTACTATTCGATCACATTTGTTTTCAAATTCTCCATATTCTTTCTTATTTTAATTAAAATGGATATTAATACTAATTTCGTAGTAACTAATATGATAAGGTACAAGAAAATACGGATGTTAAGAACTCAAGCAATGCAAGACTATAAGTAAATGGGAGAGTGATTTAATTTAATTTAAATTAAATATAATTACAGAGTAACTAATATGATAAATTATGTACAAATATTGCATTATAGTAATGACACAAGCAAACTAAGATGTAAAGTATGAAACCCTAAGCAAGGAAGAGAGATAGAGGACTTATTTGATTTCTAAATGGACAAGAAGTGATCTAGGTAGGTGTGAATGATGAACAAACTACAAACAGGGGTCTTCACTAGTCACCGGAAAATCTAGAACCTGAGAATAATGTCAAACAGGGGCTCCTAGTGTTGGACAAAGGCGCTTGGCGATGATGACTTCTCCCAGGCGTTGGTGACTATGCAGAGGCTCGGAATATTATTTCATTGCATCACTAGGGTTTCACAGCTTACTCTTTATTGATCGTATGATATTCTCACTATGATCCCCGAAGTACCTATAACCTACAACAGAGAAGTTCACGTGCACAAAACCACAAACCAAATCAAACCTAAAAAGGAAAATGTAGAATGGGGATTCAGACTAACCCCGATGGTCACCTCGAGAGTGAACTTACGATCAAGCATTGCACTACATCTTAGACTCCATGTAGTTCTTGTGTGAATGTGTAGGAATGATTCCATATGATTCCCTTGTGCAAGTTGTATTTGATAGGAACTATAGCTAGAATTTAGCAATGTAGTACTATATGTGAATGGAATAGAATAAACTTCCCCTTCATATGTTATGTATGCAGAAGTATGCAGTCCTTATCCCTTGAATGTTTAGAAACCAAATTATGCACTTGGGTACATTTATAGGTCCTAAAAGCATGCTAGTATTTATATTATTTCTAAGCAATAAAACTAAAAATTGACAACTATCTTTGGCCTCTTTTCTTTGTTTCTTACTTTCTCTTTAGTATTACACACCCTAGATCCCATTCGGGACTTTACTTGTTTATCTTTCATGGCTTTAGACACCAGCACCCAGCCAAGACAGAAGCACCCAAGTGCTCATGTCCCCTTTGGGTGCACTAGCCCTTTCTTGTCTTACTCACTTTTTGGGTCTCTTTTATCTTTTGGGCATCTTTTTCACTTATGGTTCGGCCTTCTAGTTATCAATTATGAAATTCAAATAAGGGAATCATATAAATACATAGTTATGTGTTCAAAATAAAGGACCAAGCACTAAGCATTACTATTACCACCTAAGTTTGCATTCAAAAGGCACATAAAGAACTTCAAGGCATTCATCTAACATCCACTCAAGGGACAAAGGACTTGCATATTCTACATACACAACATAGGAAGGGGAATTTTATTCTATTCCATCCACACATTTGCATCTTAGAGAAAATCTAGCCCGCTACCAAGTGTAACTTTCACAAGGACATCCTAGGGCAAAATTTCTATACATACTCACAAGAACTACATGGATTCTGAGATGTATTTTAGTGCTCAATTGTAAGTTCACTCTCGGGGTGACCACCAAGGTCAATATGACACCCCATTATACATTTTCCTTTTTAGGTTTGATGTGGTTTGTGGGATTTTATAGGTGAACTTCTCTTTTACATGTTACAAGTATCATCGACATTCATATTACGAGCATCAAGTGATCAAAAAGGGAAACTGTGAAGACCTTGCAACACAACATAAAGTAGATTTTGATCCTCTGCATAGTCACCAATGCCCATGAGCATTCACCAAAGACCCAGTACCTCTATCCAACATTAGGCGTCCATGTCCTATTATTCTCGGTTCCATAATTTGCAATGACCAAGTGGCGAACTTGTTTGCAATTTGTTCATCAATCACACTTGCCCAAATTACTTCTTGTGCATTAGAAAATCAGCTAAGTTATTCTCTATCCCTCCTTGCTTAGGGTTTTATATTTTAGATCTTATTTTGTTTGTGTTACACTTTGTATTTTAGCATTTATACATTGTTCATTTACATTAGTTACTCTCCGATTAGATTTAATCCAAATTAAATTAAATCATTTGGTGAACCCCACTTGTGATCAAACACTTGGATCCTCACTTTTCATATTTTATCAAATCTTCTTCCATAGCTCATAAAATTCCTCAAGTCTCCTTGCATCAATTGCTTCAAATGCACCCACCTTATAAAAATGTTCTCAAAAAAATCCTAGACACTATGTATCTCCCTAGCAATATGCCACCTACACAAGTAAGTTCCATTTTTTATCGTCTATCTGATGACTCTATTGGTCCTATTCCTCCATCTAATAAACACATCTTAGATTCAATTCAAGATTTATATTATTTATTTCAAGACAAAATTCAAGCTATGAAAACATGATTACGTCTCTTAAATATGAAATCCAACATCTCAAGGATGCTTTTAAATCCCATGTTAGTTCTCCTTTGTCTTCTATGTCTTCTACCTATGCTCATATAAGTGAACCCCAAGTCTTACCGATCCTTGTGCCTCTCAAATTTGATCTAAATACTAAGCAACATGATATTCTTCCCAAGCTCCTTAATCACCAATTGATCAACTTGCTTGCAAAATACATCGCTCTCTCATTTTGAAATTATCACAAACTTAATAGACATCATGACAAATGATTGATATGCTCTAAAATGAAGAATCAAGCAC
This sequence comes from Taxus wallichiana var. yunnanensis, assembly GCA_018340775.1. Classification (NCBI taxonomy): domain Eukaryota; kingdom Viridiplantae; phylum Streptophyta; class Pinopsida; order Cupressales; family Taxaceae; genus Taxus; species Taxus wallichiana. The sequence continues at coordinate 652,446,451 of CM031240.1, forward strand.
CTTGAGCATCAGGGTTTTATTTCATTCACTTCACAACATCCTGCTACATCTTCAATTGCTAAATCCCAATGCGATCCTAAATCTAGTCCTTCTATATCTAATGAACATCATTCCATAGTTACTATTGTTCCTCCTTTAGTTAGTCAAGAGTCGTCTGCATTCCAAATCATTCCAACTAACCAACCTCATCTAAAAATCACTCCATCCCCTCCTCCTATCAAGTCTTCTATGATGTTACCTATTCTAACTAAGCAACCACCTCTCAAAAATATGTCCTCCATCCTCTCCTCCTATCAGGTCCTCTACAACATTACCAATTCCAAATCAGCAACCACTCTCTAAGCAAGACCAAAAAACTCTAGATAACCTCTTTAAACTACCTATTGTCAACCCGAAATCCATCCTTGGTCCTACTCTTTCTCCTACCTACCATTGTGATGACCATATGCTTTCTTATGATACATTTCAAACTTTGTCACCATCACAATATCTCTTTGACATAATCACATAGATCTCCATTATTGGCACACTTGGTAGGCATTATGCTTTATCCCCCTCTTCCATTTCTAATAATTTTCTCTAGTATCTACTATCACAATACACGCTCGAAAATTCATGCATAATATTTCTAAGCACTTTCAAACCCTCTAATACATGCCTTGTATCATCATTACCATATGACGCACTCTAGTTCCTTGGTTCCTACTCGACTGTTGAGGGTATAAATTTGAAATGAACCTTACCGCATTCACTTTTCATGCTTTATGATGCATGATCTATCTTTCTAGCACACATTCTCAAACCATTTCCCTATGATGCACTCTAGTTCCATGGTTCATACTCGAATGTTGAGGGTCTGAATCTAAAATTAACCTCATCGTATTCACTTTTTACGTTCTATGCTTCATGATCTTTATTTCTAGCACACATTCTCAAACCATTTCCCAATGACACACTCTAGCTCCATGGTTCATAATCGATTGTTGAGGGTCTAAATCTGAAATTAATCTCACCGCATTCACTTTTCATGCTCTACGCTTCATGATCTATCTGTCTAGCACACATATCCAAACCATTTCCCAATGACATACTTTTATATGTTTCATTCTCAATTGTTGAGGGGTATTTTATAAATGAACCTCATCTCATACACATCTGCTAGGGGGTATGTTGTTCCTTTCACATTCGCATATTACATACCATTTCATCACACTCATACACTGTATTTTCATATCTTTGTTTCACTTACTCTTGATTGCTTATACTACTGACATGATGTAATTTTCTTACTATGTTATTAAAATACTCAGTATATCATTATCTTTCTATATACACACATGTGCATTCACTTGGTATTTTGGAGTGAATATAAATATCTTACATATTCTCACACATTATAATCATGTTTGACACTGTATCCTTTTCCAATCCCATCGAGGCTCCTGGGGGCATCTACCTTTCCTACTCTCACACATTATAAGTGTTATTATTTCATCATATACTACTTCATATTATTACTAGCACATTAATTTCCATTAATACATACATGTCTTGACATAATTTTTATCTTTCTAACATGCTAACGGGTGCTTCATGTGTAAAATTTACCTTGCAGGACTATATGCCACCATGGTTATCTAATACACTTTGTTTGCCATTGTTTTCTATTGTATGCTATTGTTTTGCAGGCTATGCCCTTTTTCTTGTATGCTCATTGTATGTTGTTGGCTGCTTCGCCCTGATTTTTGTGTGACATTGTGAGCAATGTCCCATGTCCGAAAGTTGCTTTTCATGGTCTATCATTTCTTCTTACTTGTTTGTCACATTGTCTTCTCTAAAATAATATCTTTATTTACACTAACACATGTTGTTAGCCTACTTTGTTTACATATGCCTTGGTTTCTACCATGCACATTCCCTACGCTCTGTAGGTATCCACTTGATTCCAAAGATCAAGTCCTCTCTTTTGGGCCGCACACTCCTACAATTTTTACATGCACCCCAAACGAGGGGGGCATACATTGGGTGAAAAATCACCCCTACAACAGCTTAGAGCTACGACACACCACAATGCAAAGATAGAAACATCCTAGGTTACAGTCATATAACTAAATTAGAATCGACTTGGGTCGAAACACACGCAATGCATACACCACGGTGCCAAAGATCAAACAAGAGTGTGTCAGGCGTCTCGTGTCCTCCCCTGGATGTTAATTTTCTAGGGAAGATACAATCAAATTCTTAGATCATCATAGTTCACATAAGTCTTCGAAGCGGTTCTACGGTTATAGGCATAGTCCTCCAATCACAAAATGCATTTTATCTCCTTCAATCGGTACAATCAGAACTAATTCAGAACAACGAGAACTAAATTGGGATGTCTTGTCTGCAATGGTGCTTATTGGGAAGAGTCATGGATGGAGAGTAAAATTATACCTCTCTCCCCAACACTTGCTCTTTTGCATGAGATTTCCTAAAAAACTCGCACTTGGCTTGAGATTTCCCAAAAAATCACTCTTCACAACATTTTAAGACACTTTTCTAACCTTTTCACTCTTTTACATTAGGTGCACACTTTCCTTTACTAATACTTTAATACACTTCTACATACTTTTGCATAATTTTCTCATATTTTTCATAGGCGAGAATTTGACTACTCTTTTGCTATTATTTTGCAGGCCCATCTTTAATATGCAGAAGTAGCCTACAAAAACAAATAAAGCACAACAACAAGTACAAAAACACATACACTTCACCCCTAGGGTCCACTCCCCTTTTCTAGTCTCCACACTTCACTTTGCAATCACTCCACACTTCACTTTTCCACTCAATGCGTTATTCATCGCGCGCTCTACATGATTATAAGGTAGGCATCTCTTATCTACTTTATTTTATTGAGTATTCACTCAACAACATAAAGTGGGGAAAATGTAGACACAAAATCACGCACTTAGGTACATTTCTAGGTCCTAAAATCATGTTATCATTTATATGATTCCTAAGCAAGAAAACTAATAATTGACAACTATCTTTGGCTTCTTTTCTTTATTTCTTACTTTCTTTTTAGCCTTACATACCCTATAGCCCATTCAGAAATTTAGTTTTTTTATCTATCATGGCTTCAGGACATTGGTGCCTAGCTAAGATAGAAGTGCTCAAGCGCTCCCTATCCTCTCTAGGTGCCCCTCACCCTTTCTTATCTTACTTTTTACTTTTGGGTCTCTTTTATCTTTTTCACAAATGGGTCACCTTCCAGGTTGTCAATTATGAAATTCAAACAAATGAATCATATAAATATATAGTTATGTGTTCAAAATCAAGGACCAAGCACTAAGCATTACTATTACCACCTAAGCTTGCATTCAAAATGCACCTAAAGCACTTCAATGCATTCATCTAGCATTAACTCAAGGGATAATTGATCGCATATTTTGCATACATAACATATGAAGGGGAATTTTATTCTATTCCATCCACACATTTACATCTTAGAGAAAATCTATCCCATTATCAAGTGTAACTCGAACAAGGGCATCCTAGGGCATAATTTATACACACACTCACAATAACTACATGGAGTATGAGATTTAGTACAATGCTTGGTCGTAAGCTCACTCTCAGGGTGACCGTCGGGGTTAGTTTGACTCCCCATTTTGTGTTTTACTTTTTAGTTTTGATGTGGTTTTTGGGCTTGTGTGGGTGAACTTCTCTTTTATATGTTACAAGTATAATGGGCGATCATAGTGCAAGCATCACTGATCAATAGAGGGAAACTATGAACACCTTGCAACACAACAAATCAAATTTTGAGCCTTTGTGTAGTCGTCGCTGCCTAGGAGCAGTCACCGGTGCTCAGGCGCCTCACAAACATTAAGAACCCGTGTCGGCATTATTCTTAGGTTCCATAATTTCCAAAGTGACCAATGATGACCTTGTTTATAATATGTTCATCGGTTGCATCTACCCAAATTACTTCATGTGCATTCGAAATTAGCTAAGTTCTTCTATCTCCTCCTTGCTTAGGGTTTTATATTTTAAATCTTAGTTTACTTGTGTCACACTGTATTTTAGCATTTGTATATTATTCATTTACATTAGTTACTCTAAAATTAGATTTAATTTGAATTAAATTAAATTAGAATGGATGCTTTAGATGGATGTCTTTATTGTTTTTTGTGTATTTTGAATGCAAGCCAAGGTGATGATAGTAATGATTAGTGCTTGGTCCTTTATTTTGAAAACATAACTATGTATTTATATGATTCCCTTGTTTGAATTCCATAAACTGGAAGGTCGAGCCATAAGTGAAAAATATTCTCAAAATATAAAAGATACCTAAAAAGAGTGAGTGAGGTAGAAAAGGATTAGGGGTGTCCAGAGAGGATAGGAGTACATGGGTATTTTTGTCTTAGCCAAAGTGCTAGTGTTTGAAGCCATGAAAGATAAATGCGTTAAGTTCGACTTGGTTATATGGTATGTAATACCAAATAGAAAAGAATAGACAAAGAAAAAATGCCAAATGTAGTTTTCAACCACTAATTTTCTTACTTAGGAATCATGTAAATGCTAGCATGCTTTTAGGACCTAGAAATGTACCCAAGTGCATGATTTTGTGTCTACATTTTCCCCACTTTATGTTGTTGAGTGAATACTTGATAACATAAAGTAGATAGAATATGTGTACCTCATGATCTTATAGAGTGTGCAGCTAATAGCTTGTCAAGTGGACAAGTGCAGTTTGGAATTATTGCAGAGTGTAGTGTGGAGACTAGGAAAGGAAAGTGACCCTAGGGGTGAAGCATATGCATTGCATTCTACATGTTTTTGTGCTTATATTTTATGTTGTAGGCTACTTATTATTGCGTATTAAGGACAAACTTGCAAAATAAGAGTGAAATATTAGTCAAAGTCATGTATATGAAAAATATGAGAAAAGTATGCAAAAGTATGTAAAAGTGTGTAAAAGTAGTAGTAAAGGAAAGTGTGCACCTAATGTAAAAGAGTGTAAAGGATAGAAATGTGTCTTGAAATGCTTTGTGAAGAGTGAGTTTTTTGGGTAATCTCACGTCGATAACAAGTTTTTTGGGTGATCTCACGCCAATTGTGAGTTTTTTGGGCGATCTCTCGCCAAGTGCAAGTTTTTGGGCGATCTCACACCAAAGAGCGAGTCTTCAAAGAGAGGTCTAGTGTTACTCTCCTTTCATGATTCTTCCTAATAAGCACCATTACGATGGTGCGTCCTAATTTATTCTTGTTTTTCCTTTTGTCCCAATTGTTCTAAATTAGTTTTGAGTTGTACTAATTGAAGGAGATAGAACGCATTATGTGGTTGGAGGATTATGCCTCAGAATCGTAGAAATTTTATGAAGATTTATGTGAAGTGTATCTTTCCCCTAGACATTAACACCTAGGGAAGGTCACAGTCACCTGGGCATTCTTGTCTAAGTCTAGGCATTGGTGTATGTGTTATGTTGAGGACTCAATTCATTTTAATCATAATTACAGCCACGGGGGCGAGATGGATCAAGATTGAGCAGTAGTGGAATGGTGATTAGATTAATTTCGATGATTAAGGCAATAGAAAATGAGGTGCATATGGTAATTTGGTGAAAGTACGTTTTGGAGGTTATCATTAAAGATTTTTAGGTGGAGAGATGGAATTAATAGTTTTCTTTGCTTCGATGGGCTTAGGAGATGGCTTGAATGTCGATTTATCTTGAAACCTATTAGAAGAGGATGAAGGAGAATCATGATACTTTAATTTTCCCATAGAGATTAGTTTGACTTCACGCATTTTGAGTGTATGGAATAATTGATCAAATGAAGGAGAGGTCTCAAAGATGACACTCTCCTAAAGTGGTGGTAAGAGGATTTGAATAAAAATATCTTGTAATTTTGAATCAACGAGTACATTGGTCATCTTAGTTAGGTTATTCTTTTAATACAAAACATAGTCAACTAGATTCTCATTAGATCTTTGTTTGATTTGAGCATGTTGTGCATAAGAGATCTCATTGTTGATATTTATGGAAAAGTGAGCTAGAAAAGCATCAGCTAGATGCGTGAAATAAGTTATTGAATGAACAGGTAGATCATAAAACCAACACATGGTGTAATCTTGAATACTTCTAGGAAATAGCTTAGCTAGAAATGTATGATCATCTGCATAATCAAGACATGCCACATGAAAAGAGCATAGATTCTCTTGAGGGTCACCGTGGCCATTGAATGTGGGTAACTTAGGGATGACAAAGTTGGGAGGAAGAGGATAAGTGGAAATGGCGAGTACGAAAGGGGTGTGAAGGAGTAATGAGGAATCAAGAGATGGAGAGGAGTGTGAAGTAGCTTGATGTAACTTTGGGATTTGAACTTGTAGGTCCCGGTATAAATAAGTTAGGTCTTGAGTATCGGAAGAAGAGACTTTTCGTGTGTGATAAATAAGAGTTGAAGTGAAATGGTTGCTAGGAGTAGGAACAGTAGAGGTAGGTGGAAGGATAAAAGAGGAAGGTTGTGTTGCAATAGGCATGTAAGTATCATTGGAGGTAGGAGGGTTGAGCTCAGCTAGGTTGGTGGCTTCCTCACGAATAGCAAATAAAATAATATCTAATTCCTATGGATATTCAAGTGATATGAGCTTGAAGATCATGAAGGTATTCATCAGTAAAGGGTTCATAGGTTTCAACCATGGTAAAAATATGACAAGATGCCTAGAAACAAGGTTGGGTTTGAGTGATGGGTTCACCAAATGATTTAATTTTATTTGAATTAAATCTAATTACAAAGTAACTAATATGATAAATGATGTACAAATACTATAATATATTAACGAAAAAATAAATCTAAGATATAAATTATGAAACCCTAAGTAATTATTGACATTTCTTGCACATGTGCAAGAAGGAAACTCAAAACTTTGTTTCTCATATTATCGAGCTTTGGGAAATACATGCAGCCATTTGTGCGAAGAAGGAATTCATGGGAATGACTTACATGGATGGATTGCAAAAGATGAGGGTTATAATATTGAAGGTCTTGTTGGAAAACATCGAACACATAAGCATCTTTTAATAGAGCATGTGTTTAACTTTTGAATAAAATGGACTTAGCCAATTTTACAAGTTGGGGATGTCTAGACGGTCAAAATTCTACTACCCGAGATGCACCATCCGTGGGCATTCAAAATCCATGGAATACCAAGTTTAAAATCATTGGTGGGTTATATTAAAAGATGAAATACATTCAAATGGTTGTCAAATTTCATGTTCCGGATAGGGGCTACATTGTGGTAGATCTACGAAGTAGACAAGGACATGTGGCATCATTTCAGAGCTCCTCATTGTTTTTTAACTCCGGAAGACGTCAAAACCATAGGATGATTTACAATTTATAAGATTTCATGTCTCGTAGGAGAAAGTAAGGAGGTCGACGAGGTTAAAGTCTATGTGGAAACATCCTATGGATCTAACAAAGGAAACTTCAAAGCTAAAGATGAAGGTGTAAGGGATGTTTTGATTGGTTCACGCTTCGCAAACCGAAAAGGTTCTTTAAGGTCGATCGACACTTTGTAGATGCATGGAGCTTCCTTATTCATTTGCATTTAATAGTTGTCGGTAGGACTAAGGATAGACCAAAACAAAGGATATGTTCATGGAGCTTCCTATTCATTCATGTTTTGTAGTTGTCATTATAGGGATAAGGCATGAGTGACACTGAGGATACATTTATGGAGCTATTTTATTGGCTTGGCTTTCGCAAAACTTAATTGGGGTGACACCGAAGATACGTGGTGAATTTATATTGATCAAAGTTTCAAAATGCTCAATTTAGTGAATTGTGAAAGTTCGCGGAACCTTTCTATTGGTTTGGCTTTCGTAAAATCCATAAGGGACCGACATTCCAAAAGCTTGTGGAGTGTGTTGATTGGTTCGTACTTAATAGTTAAATTTTTATAAAGCCCGACATTGCGAAATTTGAATCATATGTGGCATATTTTCATTAGCTTGCATTTCAAAGTTAAAAGCCATAGACACGAAAGTAGGGGCTATTCTCATAGCCACTTATGAGTGAGACATGTCATTTTCTTGTGCATCACAACAAGTAGAACTTCAAAAGGCCATAACCTTTGTTCTACATTTCTAAATTTTATAAAATTGGTCTCGTTGGAAAGCTCTTAACCAGTCCTACAATTTGACATAAATTTTTTCATGGATTGAATACACTCAGAGGAAAATTCATGTAACAAAATAAAGGGGTCGCATAAGAAAATTTAAAAATAGATGAAAACATGCAAGAAAAGCTTGTTTTGTCATCTAGAAGTTAAATAAAGCAAAACAAAGCATGCAAACAAAGGAAAATCTATTTTAAAACATGCAGAGTTTATTTTTAGCAAAAGGATAAAGATAAGGCATAACACATGCTTTTTACTCAAGAGTTACTTTCGAGCAAGAAAAAAACTGCATTGCTTTTATTCTATTTTTAAGTCAAACTTGCATGTCTAGGCCTTTCCTATTATTCTCTCTCTCATATTTCTATAAAATCTTCAAAAAAAAAAAAAAGTTGAAAAGTTATCTCTACTTCCCCATTCATATTTCTAGAGTAATTCATTCTTTCTGAGTGAGAAAGAAAGGGTCACAAGTGACTATCTGTGCTTATTCCACCTCTTGGAGCAATAAAGGAGTTGTGTTTTACCTTCTACAATCTGTATTTTGTGCATACTCTATTTTAAACTAATTTTATTTTGTGATACTTGTCTATCCTTGTCTTATCAGTTTAATCTCTCATGCCTTTATGCAATCTTGTGTCAATTTTGTAGGTCATAAATTATGTTTGATAGGTTGTTTGTAGGATTTTGTTGTGGTGTCATTTTTTCCCCTTCTTTTCTAGTGACATCAATTCCAAAACCCTTTTGTGAATCACTTTCAATTTGACTCAATTATTTTTAGTTTGTGTATGGTGTGTGTGGATTCCTTTCTTCATTTGTGTGATCCAAATAAGTCTAAAGTTCTCAAAACATTCTAGTGTATCACCACCCTTTTTAATTATTCTTTTTTGTTTCTTCTTCATTTTCACAGTTAGTTGGTAGGATAGAGTTAGCCTTAGGAGATACAATTAGTTTAGGTGTTGAACTAGGGGAACCAGCCCTCTCTAGAGATTCACTCCAACATACAGTCACCCACAACCTAGGAGTGTTTCCATTTTTCAATTAAAAGGAGAGTTATCACACCATTCTCCAAAGGGTGCATTTCAAAGTGACACAGTTTTTGGCATGCCCAGTGGGACAGAACAAGGAATTTTCCAATAATTTGATGTTATTATTAACAAACATCATTATTTAAGACATTTTCATCTAGCTTCACGGTGACTCCATAAGTTTAAGCACATCCTGGTAGTAGATCAACAAATATTTCATGCCAAAGGTTACAACCATATCATCTACAAAAGGTATTCCTTTTGATTTCATTGAATTACCTTTGAATTCAGCTAAGAGGAGAGATTTTCAAATTCCAAACCATATCTTAAATCTCCTCCCACTCCACAAAATCTAATATTATCTCCCAAGGTTTCCATAACCAGATTCCATTCGAATATTGGCTTTTTAAGAAATTGGGTTTTATTCCCTTCAATGCTAGTATCCCATTGATGCTAGCCCAACATTATGACATTCCAACAAATTCCCTTAAGAGCATTCCATTTTTATTATTGAAAATCAAATTACACATATATAACATGTAAAGGATGTTATTAATATATGATATATTTATCACATAACTCAAGATGATGTTGCAGTCAGATTATTAGCAGCTTCTTTCAAGGGAAAAGCATTGTAGTGGTATAGAGGACTCACACTAAATTCTATTACTACTTGGGATCAACTGGGAGAAGTATTTTGCAAGAACTTTGAGGATAAATCGATCATCTTTCGTTGGTTGAGAAATTGACTACTATCAAGAGAGCACCACAAGAGTTCATGACTGATTTCAACTATAGGTTCCAAAGGACTTGGGACAAAATTCCACAAGTGGTAAGGCCTACTCCTCAGAATTATTTCTTGTATTATCTAAGGGCTTTGAATTTTGATATTTCAGTGATGATACAATCAATGGGTGGAGAGACACTCCCTGATGCTTATGATATAGCAGTTAGAGCTGAAAATAGTCTTATACAAGTAGGGAAGATATCTCCAAGGCCTCATATGCCCATCTTTCTAGATATTTCCCCTCCCACTTATTATCAAGTACATTTCATAGCTCCAATTCTAGCATCTAATTCTCAGCCTTTGATCCAAACCAATGTAATCCCAGGTCCAAGCAAGTGATTTGCAAGAGATAAAAGGACTTTTAAAATATTATGGGAATGAGATAGTTTCTCTCAAAAGGCAAAAAAGTCAGAGTTTCAGACCTTACTATCCTCCCAATCAGCATAATAGATCCCCTTTCCAACGAAATTTGCAAGGCTCAAATCAGTTTACTAATCCAAATCCTATCCAAAAACTTAATACCAATGTTGCTAGCACATCTAAAGTAATGTTTCCAATCCTGAATAATCTAATCCAAGATTATGAGTAGTGTTACCAATGTGGTATTCAAAATCAAGCACTTATGCTGTAAACATTTTCTATGTCACAAGTTCCAACAATTAAGACTCCACCATAGCATGAGGTTTCAAAAGGGTTAGTGTCAAGTTATGCTACATTCCTTAATTGGAAGCAAGATGATTTCTATGCGATAAATAATATTGACAATCAGAACTCTACTTCCGTGACATCCAACACAAGGTCTAAGAAAAGATCATTAGAAGTAGAGAATCCTATTGGTAAGAATATTTCGCAATCTTCTCCATCATTGCATGTTGATTTTTCAGTCTCAAATCAGCAAAGCAATCAAAGAAATCAGCCTAAAAATTCTCCAAATCAGAAAGAGGTTCTAAAACAAGAAGGTTTTGTTGTTAACAATTCAAAGTACCCCATCTTTTAATATCCTTGAGTATATGAAGCAAACTAAAGCTAGTATGTCGATATGGGATACATTGTCACTTCCTAGACAAAAGGATCTTTTGCAAGAAGCTTTGTCAAATATCAATATTTCTATCCAACCATCCAAATAACCATCTAGGGTTGTGCTCACCAATACATTTGATCCAAAAGAAGCTCAAGAAAATAAGAGTGTCAAGCCACCTCCCTTATATGTTTCATTGATCATAGGTCAGAATCTAGTTCACAATTGCATGATTGATTCTGGAGCCTCTAGCTCAGTTATGCCCAAGCAAGTTGTTGACAAACTTGGTTTAGATTATGAGCCTCTTTCTAAGGGAGTAATTCATCTTGATGGAACACCAATAACCACTATTGGAGTCATTATAAATCTGATCTTAACCTTGCATGCATGCCCCACTTTCTCCATTCCTCAAGATGTTTTCATTATTGATCTTCCTCCTCTTTTTGCCTTATGCCTTTCTAGAGATTTCATAGCCAAAATTGGAGGTTACTTATCATCAGACTGGTCTCATATGTTATTCAGAACAAGATATGGCACCAAGGTTACCATAATATCTAAACGAATATTAGAACACCAACTTAATTCTTATGTTCCTAGTGTCATTAAATAAAATTACATGATTATAGATGAAGAAGACCATCCAATTGACTATCAGCCAACCACACTTCTAGAGGGAGTTCTTGATTTATTACTAGATGAATGGGATTCTCATCAATATTTTATTGATCCACACTACCATATTGAAGAAGCTGAGTTTGGAACATATTGTTTGCATGAATAAAATGTTATGGTTCCTAACATTGTCAAAACAAATTTTCAAGAAGAAGGTTTTGGGAATTATACATTGATGGATCAAGAAGAAAAAATGGAGTAGGTGGAGGAATCATGCTGATTTCCCCAACAAAGACAAAGTATTTTTCAGCTCTGAGATTTCATTTTTCTTACACAAACAATACAACGAGAGTATGAACCTCTTATGCATGGTCTTCAGTGGGTAAGGAAGAAAGGAGAAAAGATTAGCAAGTTTTTAGTGATAGTGAGTTAGTGGTTAGTCAAATCATAGAACAAGCTACCACTAAGAACAACTTGTTGAGATCTTACAAAAATAGGGTATGGGATTTAATTGAAGACTTTGATACTTTTAATATTCAATCTATTCCTAGAGTAAAGAACAAACATGCAGATAGGTTGGCTTCCATTGGTGCTCAAGTTGATATTCCATATCAAAAAAAGAAGGATAGAGATCAGAAATATGTCAAAATAGTGGTAAGGCCTTCTATTCCAGATAACAACATTAATTAGAAGGTGTTTGAATCAAATCAGCAAATTGTTAATTTCTTACAAGATGAAGCTGAGTTTTTGGTCGAAATCGGAAAGGTTGTAACAATAGTATCATAGTCAAATTATTCAACTGAAATCTAACAAAATTCCTCAAGGATTGATTACTCTCGAGTCTATATTCAACACATATGATCAAGTCAGAAAATAAAAATCCAATATGATTATCAAACAAGAGGATTATGAAGCAATCAGTATTGGAAATGAAAAAACACTCAAAGTAGGTAAGGTATGTAATGATGATGAAAGGATTGCTTTTGTTCAACTTACTTAAGAGTTTGATGATGCTTTTGCATGGAAATATGCTAATTTAAAAATTTTAATCCAAATCTAGCTCAACGTACCATAGAATTGAATCAAAAATCCAAACCAGTTAGACAAAAGCAAAGACCAATCAATCCCAAAATTGAACCATTGATGAAACAAGAGTTGGACAAGTTAATTAAATCTAACATCATTTTTCCTGTCAAACACTCATCATGGGTCACCAATTTGGTTCCTGTAAGGAAAAAGAGTGGAGAAATATGGTTGTGTGTGTAGATTTCAGAGATCTGAATAGATCTTATTTAAAAGATCATTACCCTCTACCATCCATGGAACAAATTTTGCAGAGAGTAAGTGGCTTAGAACGTTTCTCATTACTTAATGGCTATTCAGGATATAATCAAATTTTGGTACAAGATTTAGATCAATTTAAGACAACATTCACCACAAAATGGGGCACTTATGCATATAGGAAAATGCCTTTTGGACTGTCAAATGTAGGAGCTACTTTTTAGCGTGTAATGGACTTGGCATTTCAAGGATTAATCAATACTTGTGTTCTTGTTTACTTGGATGATATAACTATTTTTTAAAACATGTTGCAAATCACATCATACATCTTAGACATGTTTTTGAGAGATGCAGGAATATGATATTTCACTCAATCCAAAGAAGTGTGTATTTTCATTTCATGAAGGTAAGTTACTTGGTCACATTATTTCCAAGAAAGGTATCAAAATTGATCCTAAATGAGTAAGTGTAATTTTTCCTTCTTTTCCAAATCATAAGAAGGAATTACAAAGTTTTCTAGGTAGGATTAATTTTATTAGAATATTCATTCCAGATTTTACAAATCTTGTTAAGCCACTAACCTCAATTCTCAAGAATAATATGGTTTTCAATTGGAAAACAAAATGAAATAAAGCATTTGAAGCAATCAAGCATGCCATCTCATAAGTTCCGACTCTCACTAATCCATATTTTAGAAAATACTTCATTCTTTATGCTTTTGGGTCAATTGATACAATCTCAGCTATGTTGGTACAACATAATGATGAGGGAATGGAGCAACCAATTTCCTTTTTCAGTCAAGGGCTACAAGAATATGAGGTGAATTATTCCTTTGTTGAGAAACAAATTCTTTCAGTAATTAGGAGCCTCAAGAAATTCATACATCTGCTTTATAATAATAAGATTCATTTAATGGTTTCTCACCCAAGTGTTAAAGAGTTTCTTTTGAGCAAAGATTTGAATGAGAAGAGGGCAGGATGGATCACAAAGGTAATGGAATATGATGTTGATATTCAAGTCACTAAGTTGGTCAGAGGAAGAGGACTGTGTGAATAGTTAGCTTCAGACTTTCATGATGATAAAGATCAAGTTTTAGTCACTCAAGATGGCTCAAATCCAACAGTTCCTGCATTGCCTCAAAGTTGGACCCAGGAGATTATCCATTTTATTAATACTAGACAATTCCCACAGGGTTAAACAAAGGAAAAGGATGTATTTCAAATTACAGTCCATTCCTTATGTTCTTGTTGATAATATACTTTTCAGAAAATATGTGAATGGAGTCCTTTTAAGATGCATTAAATCAAATATGATTGAGTGTGTTTTGAAGGAATTTCATGATGGTTCATTTGGTGGTAATTTTGCACTAATAGCTACAACCTTGAATATCATGAGAGCTGGTTATTATTGGCCAAGCTTATTCAAATATGCTCATACATGGGTAAGGAAGTGTGTAAAGTGTGTAATTTTTTCAGAAAAACAAAAGCTAGCAAATCTTCCTCTTCAACCCATTCAGGTAAATCAACCTTTCATGCAATGGGGATTGGATTTTATTGGCATGATTAATCCACCTTCTACTATAGGTCATAAATGGATTCTCATAGATACGTACTCTTTGCATAAGATGGACATAAGCAATGGCTTTAAGGGAATCAAATGAGACCTTTGTTTTATAATTTAATGAAGGTCTTATCACAAGGTTTGGTGTTCCAACAACAATCATCTCAAATAATGCATTAGTTTCCTTGGAGCGAGAATCACTGCATCGACAAATCAAGATTGGCATTCATCTATCAACCTCTTCCAATTATTATCCTCAAGGGAATGGCTTGGCTGAATCAAAAATAAGAATCTTCTTAGAATCATCAAATGTACTATGGTAGAAAGCACCTCAAAACTTCATTTCTCATATTAACAGAGCTTTGGGAAAGACATGTAAGCCATTTGAGCAAGAATGAGTTCTTGGGAATAAAATTACATGGATGGATTGCATAAGTCCGGGGCTATAATTGTCAAAGGTCCCGTTGGAAAAAATCAAATACATAAGCATCTTTTGATAGATCACGTGTTTCATTTTTGAATAAAATAGACTTAGCCATTTTTATAAGTCCAGGGATGTTTAAATGGTCATCGAATTCTCTTGCCTAAATGCACCAATTGTTGGCATTCAAAATCATGCTGGAGACCAAGTTTAAAATCATTGGCAGTTTCTATAAAAATCGATGACCTTTCAAATGGTTGTCAAATTTCATGGTCTAGATGGGGGCTATGTGGCGGTAGATCTATGAAGAAGATAGGGACACGTGGCATCATTTTGGGATTCTCATTGTTTTTTAACTCCAACGGATGTCAAAACCCTAGAATGAGTTGTAATTTATAATATTTTGGGTCCATGTGAAAAATCGGGGAGGATAGCGAGGTCAAAGGCTATGTGGAAACATCTTATGGAGCCAACAGAGACAACTTAAAAGCTAAAGAAGAAGGTGCACGGGATGCTCTTATCGGTTCGTACTTTGTAAATTGACAAGGTTCCTTAAGGTCGATGACATCGTAGATTCCTAGAACTTCCCTATTCATTTGCATTTTATAGTTTTCAGTAGGGATAAGAATAAACTAACACCGAGGATGCATTCATGGAGCTTCCTATTCATTTGTGTTTCACATGCTTTTTAGTAGGGCTAAGGATATACCGACACCGATGATATGTTTGTGGAGTTTTTTTATTGGCTCGGCTTTCGTAAAACTCGGTCATGACCGACACTAAAGATACGTGGTGTGTTTCTATTCATCAAATTTTCACAAAGTGGTCATTCGAGTGAATTGTGAAATTTCATGGAACCTTTCTATTGTTTTGGCTTTCGTAAACCCAAAAGGGACCGACATTGCAAAGCTCATGAGTGTGTTGATTGGTTCATACTTGATAGTTAAAATTTTATAAATCCCGACACTATGAAATCCAAAGAATTTGTGGCGTATTTTGATTGGCTTGCATTTCAAAGGTCAAATCCATAAATATGTAAGAAAGGGGATATTCCTAAATCCAATTAATAGTTGAGACGTGTCATTTTCATATGCATCACAACATACATAGCTTTATAAGGCCGTAACTTTTGTTCTACGCCCAAATTTTATAAAATTGGTCTCGTTGGAAAGCTCTTGACCAACCCTGAAATTTGACATCATTTATTTTAGGTATTAAAGAAATTTATAGGAAAATTCATGTAATAAAAGAAAAGGGCCACGCATTTACGAAAATTTTAAAATAGATGAAAGCATGCAGGAAAATCTTATTTTGTCATCTAAAAGTTAAATAAAGAATAACAAAGCATGCAAAGAAAGGAAATATATTTTAAAACATGCAAAGTTCATTTTTGAGCAAAAGGATAAAGATAAGGTAGAACGTATGCTTTTTACTCAGAAGGAGTTACTTTCAGAGCAAGAAAACAAACTGCACTGATTTTATTCTATTTTTAAGTGAGACTTGCATGTCTAGGCCTTTCCCATTCTTCTCTCTCTCATATTTCTATAAAAGCTTCAAAAACATTATAAAATTATCTCTGCTTCTTCATTCATATTTCTGAGAAATTCAGTCTTTTTGAGTGAGAAAGAAAGGGTCATGAGTGACTATCTGTGCTTATTCCACCTCTTGGAGCAATAAAGGAGTTGTGTTTTACCTTCTACAATATGTATTTTGTGCATACTTTGTTTTAAATTATTTTATTTTGTGATACTTGTTTATCCTTGTCTTATCAATTTAATCTCTCATGCCTTTATGCAGTTTTGTGTCAATTTTTAGGTCATAAATTGTGTTTGATAGGTTGCTTGCAGAATTTTTTTGTGGTACCACCTATTGCCCCTTCTTATCGTGTGAAATCAATTCCGAACCCTTTTATGAATCACTTTCAATTTGACTCAATTACTTGTAGTTTGTGTATGGTGTGTGTGGATTCTTTGCTTCATCTATGTGATCCAAATAAGTTTGAAGTTCTCAAAACATTCTGGTGTATCACCACCCTTTTTAGTTTTTCTCTTTCCCTTTCTTCTCCCTTTTCCCAGTCATTTGGTAGAATAGAGTTAGCCTTAGGAGATAGAATTAGTTTAGGTGTTGCACTAGGGGAACCATCCCTCTCTAGAGATTCACTCCAACATACAGGTCACCCACAACCTAGGAGTGTTTCCATTTTTTCAATTAAAAGGAGAGTTATCACACCATTCTCCAAAGGGTGCATTTCAAAGTGACTACAACAAGAAAGAAAGATAGAGGACTTTGCTTATTTCTTAATAGACAGGAAGTGATTTGGGTAGATGTGAATGATGAACAAACTACAAACAGGGTCTTCACTAGTCACTGGAAAATATGGAACCTAAGAATAATGTCGAACAGGGTCGCCTAGTGTTGGATAGAGGCGTCTCAAGATCGATGATTGCTCCTTGGTGCTAGTATTTGTAGAGGCTGAGAATCTACTTTTTGTTGTGTCACTAGGGATTCACAATTTCTCCCTATTGATCACCTGATATTCATACTATGATCAATGAAGGTACATGTAACCTACAATAGATAAGTTCACTTACACAAGCCCATAAACCACATCAAACCTAAAAAGGAAAATGTTGAATGGGGATTCGAACCGACGACTTCGAATCACTCCAAGAGTGAACTTATGACCAAGTGTTGCACTAAATCTCAAAATCCATGTAGTTCTTGTATGTTTAGGAATTTTTCCCTATGATTCCCTTATGCAAGTTGCACTTAATAGCGGGTTGTAGCTAGAATATAACAATGTAGTAGTATGTGTGAATGGAATAGAATAAACTTCCCCTTCATATGTTGTGTATGCGAAGTATGCAACACTTGTCCCTTGAATGGATGTTAGATGGATGCCTTTGGTGCTTTTTTTTTTTCCTTCAATGTAAGCTTAGGTGATGATATTAATGTTTAGTGTTTGGTCCCTTATTTTGAAAACATAACTATGTATTTATATGATTCCCTTGTTTGAATTTTGTAATTGAAAACTGGAAGGCCGACCCATAAGTGAAAAATATTCCCAAAATATAAAAGAGACCTAAAACGGGTGAGGTAGAAAAGGTTCGGGGGTTCCCAAAGGGGATAGGAGTGCCTAGGCGCCACTTTCCTAGTTGGGTGCTAGTGTATGAAGCCATGAAAGATAAATAATTTAAGTTCTGATCAAGAACATGGGTATGTAATACCAAATACAAAACAAGAGATAAAGAAAAGAGGTCAAAGATAGTTTTCAAACACTAGTTTTCTTGCTTAGGAATCATGTAAATGCTAGCATGCTTTTATGACCTAGAAATGTACCCAAGTGCATGATTTATTATCTACAAAGAGATAAATGACTTAGTTGATTTATGTACAATCTGTAGTTAGTGAGGACTATGTATATGTTTGATCTAATAGGAAATGATGTCATAGGAGCTCACTTAAGAGATTTGGAACTTTGCACTTACTGGATAGGGGTGCCCACATGAGGACAAAGGCATGTGGGCCCCGATGATTGGTTCTAGGTGCTTATGACTATGCAAATGGTCAAGATTTTATTTCTTCTATGTCATTAGGGTTTCACTACAAATTCCTTTTAGTCACTTGATATTTGATCTTTAATCATCGGGGGTACATATAACTAGGAAAAAAACCCCGTCTACCCGCACAAGCTCGCAAACACATCAAAACCTAGATAAAATATGCAATATGTGAAGTCGATAACCTGGTGGTCACCCAAAGAGTGAAATTATGACCGAGCACTACACTACATTCTAGACTCCATGTAGTTCTTTGTGCTTGTGTGTGAAATAGTGTCCTTAGGTTTCCCTTGCACCAATGATGCCAAGATAGCGGGTTGTAGCTAGATTAGATGCAAATGTGTGGTATGGAATTCAGAACTTCCCTTTCTATGTAGTGTATGTAGCCCAAAAATGTAGTCCCTTTGATGGTAGTGATAGTATGTAGATGTGATTGCCCCTTAGAATTTCCATCTAGAATAATAGTGTGTATGTTGTGTATATATATGGATCTCTTGTTTGAATTTTGACACTAGTGACATGAAAGGTCGACTATGAGCTCGGGATAAGGATAAGAAAACTAAAAAGGCTGACCAAAAATGTCAAAATAAGTAAAAATAATAAGCATGTTATGAACACCTAGAATGGACACAGGCACCTAGGTGCTAGTGTCCAGAATGGGCGCTAGTGTCCTGGGATAAATGATGACAGATGATGTGAAGGGACAGAGACAAATAAATATCCATGTGACATGACCGAACTAGGTATAGAAATGACAATATAAATAATCAAATCAAGTAGATGGACAAATAATTATGTCACCAATGAATACTCTTCTTACTTAAGATCCATGCATATAACAACATACTTGACGACGTAATAACATTGTAATACGTGTGTGATTTTGTGTTTACATTTTCCCCCTTTATTTATTTGAATAGAATTCAAGTATAAAGGAAGTAAGTAACATACATGTATAAGTGCAGAGAAGCCATGTTAAAAAGTGTGTGTACAATGTAGAAACTTATATCATGGTTACCCATGGATCAGCATGTTGACCCATGTGGCATAAGTGGAGATAGAAAACTTTCATTAGGATCACTTGGAGAAATAGTTAAAATGATTTGGAGACTTTCGATATTTTGAATTGTTACTGAGAAGAATGAAGAGGTATGGAGTGATCAATTCCCAACCCGATTTTTTTGAAAATGGGAGGATTTGGGCGTCATGCCGCCAAAGGAAGAGTGTTGGGGAGATAGGTATAGTTTTACCGTCCATCCATGACTACATCCCCAAAAATTCCAGCTGTTGTAGATGGATAAAGACCAAATTTAGTTTTGATTGGTTATAATTTAATTTTGATTGAAGAACCCACATATGAGTAATATAAGAAAGGAAATAATGTCTCATTTATCCCACTCCTATAGTAACAGGTGTTCCGAATTGAATAATTTTGGATGGATTCCAAGTTAGGTCATGTAGAAGCGATAATAAAGTAATGAAGCTCCCAAGTTAGGTCTTCTGGAAGATATAGTAAATGTAATTATCGTGCTTGATTGATTAATTTGATTTAAGAGATAAGATATTTCTTGTAATAGGATGTACTTAGTAGATTACTCACAGAGAAGTTTTTTTTTCCCTAGATTAGGTCATTTGGGGGAGTAGATTTGGAATACTAGAAATTATTTGAATGTCGTATAGAATGATCGTACCCTTCTTTGAATAAGATCTGAGAAATATTGCAATAATGATGTATTAGGAGTGTTGATTGATTGTATTGTATCCTGAGAGGGATTATAAGATGGTCTCGATTGTATTCCCTCCTTTTAGCGAAAGGGTGAAGGGAAAAGAAAAATAGACTAAGTCAAAAGCAAGACGTATAAGATGTTGTAATGGTAAATGAGAAATAGTATGGGACAGTATTGTCAAATTATGAGTATATATTGATTAGTACATGTCAAAAAATTGAATATGAGATGTTGAAATTTGTATGCCAATGAGAGGATATGATGATCTGTATAGCATAGACAAAGTGAGAGAAACGGAGTTATGAGGCTCAAGATATGACTGAAACTATGTAATGTGTATTAGTCGTAAAATGGTTGTAAACCATAGCTAAAGCATATGGTAAATTTGAATTGATATATATATATATATATATATATATATATATATATATATAATAGTAGAAAGGTGAATGGTAAATTCATTTCTACAGAGAGTGTTTGAGATCTAAGATCTGAGCTACAAGAATGTCACATGTTAGGGCAATGAGTTTGACTAGATTTGAGAAAGTAACAGCTATCGTGGCTTCGCAGATGACTAAAGAGTTGGTATGTGTGATCATTTTTGGAAAGTTTTGTTCAAAATGCCTATTTTTAGTGTTTTCAATAAAATTTGAGTTGTTATGGTTTTTGACATTTTTACCAGATGGGAACAAAAGAAATTTTCTATCCTTCGTGACACACCTAGTTCCTGACACTGGTGACCTAATTGTAGGCGCCAGTGTCCATCTCCTATGCGTTAGTGTCCAGGTGCAGGTTTTTGGAACTGTTTTTAGTGAAATACCTTTATTCTCGATGAATTTTATGCTATGATGAGTTATTTTATAGTATGTATGGGCTATCAATGTAATAATTTTGTTGTGTTTGTGTTGCATAGAGGGATATACACTCCAGAGAGTTTTGTGTAGGTCGTCACTTGAGTACATTGCTTGCATTCGGGTTGTCATATGTAAAGTGGGATATATTAGATTGTCTTGATGTCTCATGAAACATTGTGAGTTTGGGGAGATACCCCATAATATGCCTATGTTGACCACTTTATGCAAGTGATGGTGTGTTGATACTTGTACATTATGGTTTCCTACTTGTGAGATGACGTTGACCTAGAGTATGTATAGAAGATGGTGTGATTATCGATAGTTTGGGAGAGAGTACAGATTATGGCCATAGTGGATGCCCATAGTCAAAAGAGGGAATCGATGCGGTATTTTATAGGGACACGAGTATAGGTGGAGACTCATATCAGTTTAAATGTGATATTGATATCTAGTGTTCCACGGTTGCAGAAATTTATTGCAGCTTGTGATAACTTTGTCAATTTTAGTGGAGGGTGGTGGAGTGGGGATTTTATATAGGATGCATGATATTTATCGCAACATCGAGGAGCATGGTACTAGATATGCCTAGGCGGGGTGTGTATTGTTTCATTTGTATAGAGACTTGTATTTATTTACACAGAGGATTATGGTGGTGGGCTAGAGTCACTTCTTTGTCACATGTTTGGAGATATGAGCATATTGTTATATTGAGGCCACTTAGTGGGCCATAAGCTGATTGGGCTCGACCTAAGATATTTGCAGCGAGGTGGGTGGGCACCCATAGTAGGAGGATGGGCATGACCACATATAGGTCGATGATAGATCAGATGGGCCCTATGGCCATTATATGGAGACCATATAAGGACTATGGAGGCTAGGTAGAGGATGGTGTGGAGTTACAATGTATACGACACACTATATGGTTAGAGGATCGATTCCTAGGGCTGACTGAATTGTTTCATGGTGAACAGTTATCTAGGATGTTTTATATGGACTAGGATATGCCTCTAAATCCATATATGGTATCGATCAACAAGAGTGATGAGATGACCAGGATTGAAGTCGAGCCCGATAGGAGCACAACTAGTGCATCCCGACCTAGATGAGACAAATGCTTCTATAGAGCCGATACAAGTTGATGATGTGGGATGCATCCAAGCGTATAGAAAGTGGTTGGTGACACACCGATGGGTGTTATTATTTCTAGTGGTTGTAAATACAACCGGTGGGTGGAAGTACGAGAGAGTAGAGGGACAAGCAACCCACCCCGAGTTAGACAATGTAGCAGCAAGAATGATAATGGAGCATAAATATTATTTGTTTTTGTATGTTACTTGTTTATTATTTTTTGATTGATATAACATATGAATTTAAAGATGTCTAATAACTCATGTTTGTTGTGGGATTGCAGGGGATGCCTATTAGTCACTGATTGTGGACACCTCCATATGCACATTGACTCAAAAGATGCCCCTGATCTACTCATGGGAGGAGGTATGATAGAGAGGTTTGATGTTATTGCTGGAGAACATGCCTGTTTATTTGAGCTAGTGGCTATAGCAATAGTGATGTGCATGGTTTTGCTAAGTGAGCATGATGAGGCTCATGCAGAGGGTAGAGTAAACAAGAGAGGCCGTAGGAAGAGGAGGCTTAGCTCAAGATATATTTTCTCGATATGTGGAGCTATATGGTTAATATGTGGAGCTATAGGGTTGATATGTAGAGCTACAAGGTTGATATGTAGAGAAAACGGTGGAGCTCGCTATATTACTGAGTCAAATTGATAAGTATAGAGGTCAAGACCAATGTCGTAGAGTGAGCGTGAAGCCTCTAGTTCTATAGCTCCCGTGATTGTAGATAATGATAGCAAGGATGATATATTATGCATTATATATGATTTAGTGATGCATGGGGCTTTCCCCCATGATTGTATTTTGTAACTATGATTTTGATGATATATATAGTTGTATATTGATATCATATGTGTTATTGAAGTGTATTGGCATATAATGTGATGATTGTGATGTGAAATTTTGGTTGTTAGATTCTATATGCATTGTGGAAATGGTTGATTGGATATATATTGTTAATGGTTGTGATGTGCTATGATGTGGAAAGAATAACCAAGTAATTTAATAGATAAATAATGTGTATAGTATAGCATGCGATAAGTAGAAATCTATGGATGTGATGTAGTTGTTATAGATAAATAAAAGTAGCCATAATAATGTGTTGATGATTGAGTAACGATGAGACATAAAAGAATGTTTGTAATTATGTGTGATGAGGAGGAAGGAGGGGAGAAGAGCCATTACCCCCTAGTGTGAGAATGAGGCTCATTTATGAATGCCCCCTTAGTAGTCAAGAATAACCCATATAACAAGATTATGTCATCGGGAAATGGGTTTTTCATGTGTGAGTAGATGCTAGAAAAGATATGACATGAAGCATAGAGCATGAGGTGTGAAAGGATAGGTTCATTGATGTAGTATGCCCTCAATAGTCAAGTGTGAACCGTAGCACGAGAGTGCTTCATAGGGTAATGAAATGGAAAATGGATTTCATCTACCAGAGATGAAGAGGCCTATAAGGCATGGAGGGAGTGTGTGAAGTAGCAATAGTGTGAGGGTATTGGATTGTCCCATGAGGATCAATGTTAGAACCTTGTGCACATAGAAGAGGGTTGTACTTCCAATGGAGATGAGAATGCTTCACGTGATTAGAAAGAACATGAATCATAAGGAAAATCAAGTACAAAAAAGACAACAGGTGTCTGACATGCTCATAGATCATAAAGAAGGGATACATATAGGAGTGTTATGTAACTCTTGTGCATGATATGTGTACACAACCCTATAAACTATTCAATTATGGTCTATTCTCACTAAGTGAGATGACTTACTAGTTAGGTGGAGAAGATGTCTAATAATGACAAGTCTAGTCATATACACCAATACCCCCTTCATCGATGTTGAGGTAGACATCATGGAAATTCAGAAATGAAATAGAACTCCCTAGACAACTAAGAAATATGTGTCAATGGGGCTTGGCTACTAAGCCTAATAAGGTACCCATGTACAAACAATATCTTCCTAAAAAAGAAGAAGATAAGAATGGGTCTCGGCAACTAGGCCTAATGAGGTACCCATGTACAATAAGGATCTCAAGTAATGGAGGAAAAAACCCTAAGGGAAAACATCCACTTACAAGAGATAAAAGACTCCCTAAACAACCTAAGAAAGATGTGTCAAATGAGTCCTAGAAACTAAAGGCCTAATAAGGTACTCATGTACAAACTACAATATTTCTAGAAGAAGAGAAGAGAACTAGAAAGCCCAAAGAAGATGGGCTGCTATAGCAAACCTCACCCCAAGAAGATACCACAAGTGAAGATACTTCACCTTAGTGAAGGGTTTGGTAAAAATTTCTGCAACCATATCAGATGTCTGACAATACTACAAATTGATGATGTCATCATGGATCAACTCCCAAATGAAATGCATATGTATCTCAATGTGCTTTGTCCTCTAATGTTGAACAAGATTTCAAAAATTTAGATGGTGCTCATGTTGTAGCAGTAGATGATAGTAGGTCGTCGATAGTGAATACCAAACTTTGTCAACATATCTTGTAACCAAACAAATTTTGTGGCAGCATTAACTACTCCTCTATACTCTGCCTCTATAGAAGATATCGTAATTATGTTATGATTCTTTCTATACCAACTAACAGGACCTAAAATAAGAGAAAATTTCTATCTTGTGTTATATTTCCAATGATCAAGATCACCATCCCAATCAAAGTCAGTATATCCAACTAAATCAATATTTATTTCTCCTAAATAGATAATGTCATCTATGTAAGTGTTATGGATGTAGTGAAGGATCCACTTAGTTTCTTTCCAATACAACTCAGGTGGCTCCTACATGAATCTGAACACAATCCCAATGGCATATGATAGATCCATACTCATGTGAGTAAAGTAATTAAATCTCCCCACCAACTATCGATAGAGGGTACCATCAACCAAGGGAGTAGAGAAATCGAAACCAACTTAACCCCGAGAAAGGAAAGGAGTAGGAGAAGGCCTACAATCATACATATGAAACCAAGCAAGCAAATCAAGGGAGTAATTAGGCTATGAAATCACAATACCCAAGTCATATTGTGAAATATGAATCCCAAGAAAGTAATGAAGAAATCCTAATTCAATCATGGAAAACTTGTTGGATAAGGAAATCTTCACAGTATCAATGATAGAGGAAGAGTTTCACGTGATGAACAAGTCATCAACATATAAAACAAAGACGGATAATGGCTATGGAGTCATCTTGCCACAAAATATAAAAATTTGGGTTAGAGTGACACCAAGTGAACCCTAATGTGAGTAAGAAGGAGTCCATCTTGGCATACCAAGCCCAAGGGTATTATTTAAGACTATGGAGAGACTTCATTAACTTAAAATGAGGGAGGTATCATGGACATAACCTGGAGGTTGTTCCATGTATATCTCTTCCTATAGGTCCCCATGAAGGAAGGAACTCTTAACGTTTATTTGATGGACTTTCCATCTATTAGCCACAACAGAATAGTGATGTTTGGTCAAATAGAAGTCATCTTCGTAGCCAGAGAAAATGTTTTCTTGTAATCAACCCTAGCTACTTGGGAGAAACCCTTAGCCACTAGTCATGCTTTAAAATTTTTGACGTCTCCATCTACTCCATACTTTGTTCGTAACACCCACTTACACCAAATTATTTTTCTTCCTTTCGAAAGAGGAGTGAGATCCCAATTATTTTTCTTCATGAGTGAGGAATGCTCCTCATCCATGGTAGACCGGTAGAATCCCACTCAAGAATACCATAAGCCTCTCAGAAATACTAAGGGTCAGAAGTGGAGGTGAAGAAGGATTGAGGTCCAAGGAACTATGAGTGATTTTTCCTCTTGTCTAAAGGATCTCCCATCCACTCTTAACACTCTATAAATTTTTCCTATCCCGACAAGGACTAGGAGGATCAGGCTCAGAGTCAAAATATTCTTCACTCGAGTGAGAAGGAACAAGGTTCCACTCAACACTACCATCAAAATCAAAAGACTCAAAGCATGAGGGTCAGGAGGAAAATGAGGATCAAGAGGAGGAGGAGCATACTCAACAACATCATCATCGAAGAGTCGGATTCAGAATCAGAAATCATAAGAACCTTAGAAGGTAGATAAGTAGAATTTGAAGAAGACTCATCAAATTTCACACTTCTCTCGATATAAAGCTCATGAGTAGTAGGGTTCAATAATCGATATCCCTTCACACCATCAAGATACTTAATAAAGATACAAGGTTTGATTATAGTTCTAAAGATTTTCATTTCTTCTTAAAATCCAAGCCATAGCCTTCGATCCGAAGACTCAAAATTTCTCAACATCAGGCTTGCATCCAAACCAGACTTCAAAGGGTGTCATCCCTCTTATTGACATATTTGGAACAAGATTCTGAAGGTAACAAGCACAACTCACTGCTTCGGCCCAATACTACAAAGGAAGGGACTTCAATAAAACCATACAAGTGGTCATCTCCTTAAGCATTCAATTCTTTCTTTCCACAATAACATTTTGTGAAGGGTTGTAAGAATCAGTACACTCTGAAATAAATCCATTCAAAAGTATGGAAATCCTCAAACCTATTGCTCACATACTCACCTCCATTGTCAATACGTAGAACCTTGATAGATTGTTCCACTTTTTTCTTAGCAAGAACCTTAAATTTATGAAAATATTCGAAGACTTCAAACTTAAGCTTAAGAAAATATACCAAAGTATATCACAAATAGTCATCAATGAAGGTAAGTATATAAAGAGCTCTAGTAAAAAAGGAGACGGAAATGGGAAAAAGATTTCACTATGAACAAGATCCAAAATATGAGTAGCTATCTAGGATTTTCCTTTGTCAAAACTCTTTTCAGGGTGCTTCCTAAGGGAATAACCCTCATAAAGACCCTTAGAAAATCTGATGCGGGGTAACCCATTGACCATTTTGTTTTGGATCAATTATTCAAGGTAACAAAAATTTAGATGCCCAAAATGCTCATGTCATAGCTTACTAACCTCATCTACATGAGTGAGCAAGGTAGTGGGCATCAAATCAGAAGTAAAGTGGGAAAAGGTATACAACCGTGAATGGTGATCTAACTTTCCCTCATCCACTTTAGTTTCATTGTGAAGCTCACGAATAAACACCGAGCTAGGACCAAATTCTACATACATTCCTTCACCAAGGTGAGTGATTTGGTAAACTAGTAGGATATTGGTAGAGAGATCAGGAACACTCAACACTTGGTTAAATGTTCCCCTATCCATCTCTATCAATCCACTACCGGTAACCGACATTGTCATATCATCACCCAACATGATTTGGGACATGCCACATGGTTTGATGTTGGAGAACTCAACATGCAAAGAATCCATGTGGTGTGAGGCACCGAAATCTATAATCCACGTCAATGAAGGAGAAACTTGAGCTATAAGGGCCTTTCCTTTCTTCTTATCGATTTAGACTTTCTTCCAAAGAAGACTCGGATTTTGAATCATTTTGTTTAATAGACTTAGGAACACCTATATGATTTTCTCAAGTAAATGAGTAAGGTGATCAATTTGTTTTCTCATACATTGATGCTCTTCATGACCAGATCTTCTTGTAATAGGAACACTTACACTTTTATTTCTTTGCTTTAGGCTCAAAAGTCAAAGCGTTCATGTTAGATTTTGGTTTGGCTTGGTTGGTCTTTGTTTCCTTCTTAGGTTGGTCTTTTTCTCTTTCTTCTTTTCAGTCTTCTTTCCCTTACCAGTAATTTCTACAAGGGCATGTGACTTGGAATTGAGAGACCCCATTTG
Organism: Taxus wallichiana var. yunnanensis; assembly: GCA_018340775.1. Lineage (NCBI taxonomy): Eukaryota > Viridiplantae > Streptophyta > Pinopsida > Cupressales > Taxaceae > Taxus > Taxus wallichiana. Next base: position 652,474,345 of record CM031240.1, read on the forward strand.
AATGAGTTTTTCATGTTCTCAAATGAGTTGAGACAAAAAATTGTCAAATGAGGGCATATTCCAAGCACCACCCAAATCGGCTTACGTAACATGAAAATTTGACACAAATATGGAGTATTTAGGACCTAACTTAGAGAGAATCAATAAGATCAATTGGGAATATTTTTCTCCACGTTACATTCCTTTAACAATAATCTAGCGTGGATGAACTTCAAGAATAATGTCTCAGGTTTTAAAATTCACTAGGATTTAATCCTAGTAGTTCGTTTTCCAACTCATGTGCTCTCATGTCATCTTGTTTTCCAAGCATATCATTTAACATTTTCCACAAATAATTAGGTATTTCACATGATTGAATGTGGAAGAGAAACTTAGGATAAATAGACATACAAATAATACCTAAGGTTTCATCACTTCGATTCAACCACTTATATTTTTTTAGGTTAAGCCTTGGCTCCCATGGTGATGCGAACTAACCCTCCACCCCTTAGTTTCATTACCATTTTCAATCTCCATTTGAAGAAGTTTAACGGTGTAAGAAAAGGAATTGAAAGTGCATCCATAGTGAAGAGAGAGAAACAAGGAATGTAGAAAAGCAAAATAAGCAACACAACCACCAAGGACAATATTAACACCCATTCTTTCGGCACTTTATACTTTAGTGCATTGGATATAATCTAGTGTGATTGTGTGTCGTGTAACAGTTTTCCACTCACCTTGCAATCAATGTAATAACATTCAAGAGGATACCACAATCAAGATTCGTGGAACATAGCAAATTGATCTGTAAACAACCAAAACAAGCTAAAAAATAAGGAAAGGGGAAAAATCAACTCCTATTGTGGGAAAGAGCATATCACATTACAGCGAGAAACCATTGATTTAAAATAGTTACACATTAATGCCACATAACATATAGTCAAAATATAACATGGGTCATCTCGGACCATATATATTGAATGAAAATAGACTTGTCTCTCATCTCAGACCATATATATTAAATGACTTTGTCTCCCACTGATATGAGACCCTAACTATACTTTTCCCATTTTAACCCTTGTTATAGATCCCAATACCCATACATATGCTTATGGCATCCCTTACAACCCTTGGCACTAAGTGCTCTAAACCCTAGCATTACTGCAGCACTTCATTACTCTCCTTCTCTTTCTCTCATTCTCTATGTTTTTTGTCTCTATCTCTCTCTCTCTCTATCTATCTCCCCTCTCTCTGTCTCTTTGCCCAAGCATTACTTTTTTATATAATCATCAACACCCACCACCATGCCTTCTCTAAGCATAGATTACATGCCAAGTGTCGATGTGGTCCTCCATTGGTGAATTTTATCCCTTTGCAAAACCCTCCACTCTCTGTAATGATGTCTTTTGGGAATATTCCCTATGGGAATATCCTTTTCTTGACCTCCAAGGTTCCAGATGGAACCTTATCCACTCATCACACCTGCCTAGTCGGGTCCTCACGCTTTTCCTCAAGTGCCTCTAGAATGCCAAATATGGCTAAGTCCTTTAAACCCATGTTCTTCCTCCCACGCATGTGCCCTGGTTTCACTTAAACCCTTCTTAAACCCCTTTGTCTTGTGTGCTTTCCCTAAGCGCCCTTCTTCTCATTGGTCCTGCTGCACGCGTGCCCCTTTAGTACTTAGCCAATATTTTAGGGCCCAACATCACCCCACACTACGCATGTTCTCCATCCTCGAAACATCCTACTTCTTCAAAGAATAAAGAATAGTGGAACATGGACAATCTAAATAAAGAATGAAAGAATAGAAGAATCTGCTACTACTATTGGGAGGAGTGGGAATTCCTTCTTCATTGTTGCCTCAATATTTTCCCAGGCATCTACCTCACCCTACACCTTTGTTGAAGTAGGTCACCTACTAGAGCACTCACCTCATCAAAACTCAATTCATTGCTCTTAGCATTCATTGTATCTACTATGCCTTCTAGTTGCTTTTCTAAGATCATCTAGTGCATCCATTCTTGTGAGTGACCTAGGGATATAGCTCCTTAAGCGATTCTTAATCAAACCCCATAAGGTTTCGATTGCTTCCAAATTTTTCTCAACCTCGGCTAGGATCTTATCATGCTCTCTACCATTTTTTCCTTTTTATTTTCTTGAAATTCCTTTAGATCCACCTCATGCGTAGCAACCAATATGCTTGTTACCCTATCTCTGTCAATCACAATTATCATATATAGCCTCGACCATTTGCGTGGTGGTCTTTATAGTGGAAAGGAGCTCGGAATACCAAGTAACTGTCTCCCCAATCTTCAGTTTTTCTTCCTCCTTCTAGTGCATGCCATTGCCTCTTCTACTGATTCCAATGTGAGTGGTTTCCTTTCCATGGTGAGGATGCGGGTCAAGTCTTCCAAGCATTGCATGGTTGACTCATATTTTTCTCAGGTGGGGCCAGTCTCAGGTGCTTCAAGATTATGGCATCTGAAATAATCTCTATTTTCTTATGGATCTCACGCACCTTTTCCTTTTCCTCCCTTAACTCACACCTTAATTGTGCATTGATCAGCTCCTCCTACTTTAACTCCTTGTCTTTTTCAATGATCTCTTCATTTTTCTTTTCAAGCTCTTCCTCCAAGACCCTTATTCTATCATTTCTCCCAAAGAGCCTCGCCTCAACTTCTACTCGATACTTTGTTGAGCACATTACAAAACTTGCTCATCGATAGTTGTTGGGCATTCACCAGAGGGTTTACTCCCTTGGCATCTAGTATCTTCATCAACACCTCATGGTTGACCTCAAATTTGGGCTCATCAACATGGGACTCAAAATCCCAAGACAACATCTTCCTCGTGCGTGGTACGCACCCTCTTCATCAAAAGAAGACCATGCAAGGAGTTGGTTTGAAGGCATGGTACTTTGGAAATGCATGCACAAGTACCTTATTTGGATCATTGATGTAAGTCATTTCTTGTTCTTACGCCACTACCATACCCTTTCCACCTATGTGCATGCTTGCCTTTGGGAAGCTTACTGCTAAGTTGGGATCTCCGCCCATGCTTCCATACTCCTTTCCCACACTTTCTCTTTCCTCCATCTCCTTTAGTACTTCTTCGGTGTTTGCACTCCACCTCTTGATCCACCAAGTCCTTTATAATTCCTATTACCTCCCTCTCTATGGCATCCTCTATCTGCTCCTTAGTCAGGCTTGGAGTCTTTTGATCCTTCATGTTGACTTCTTCACTTCCCCCTTTCCATGAGCGCCTCCTTCATCCTCATCCTTCTCTTCATTTCCCTCTTCCTCTAACTCATGTACATCATACACAAGATGGTTCTGAGCCTCACCATGCTCTTCATCATCCTCATCACCCTTGTCGGCCTCCATGCTCTCTATTTTTTAAGTTACCTTTTTATTACTCTTTGCTTCTTCCTAACTGGTGATTCCAATATAGGAGACTCTTCTTTTCTTCTTCCCTAGGTGACTCCTTTCTTTCGATGATTCTTCTTTCATAGGGGATTCTCTTGCTCTAGCACCTCTTCCTCAGGTGTCTTCTCTTTCTCTTCTGTGGGGGACTTCTTCCTCCATGCATAGGTGTTTGGTTTTGTGTCACTCCTATGTGCCTACTATAAACTTGCATTGTATGTGTACTTGGTGCCTTTTTCTCAGGGGCCTCCTCTCTCTCCCTTTTCCTTGGCATGGCCTTCTTCCTTATGGTGGGGTCTTCTAGGATAGAGACATCATTTTCAATGTAAGCACCTTTCTCATACTTAGGCCTTATACGTAGGTATACCCTTGTTGTGGTCCTCCCAACAACATGGAAATGTCACTGGCTTTCAACATATGTACATCATGGGAGACATACTTCTCCACATAGGTGCATGCTTCTTTGGATATATCAATGTTTTGTGTATACTCACTGGTAATCTTGGTCTACTATGTTGAGGTCAAACCTTAGCTTCTTTTCCTCTTTGAATCGATTGACCTTGACTTGAAAGTATTGTGTTGTGAAGGAGAATGAAAATTTACACCAGGGACCTTGGCACCATCTGCAAAGTAAACCTGCCAATACAAAAATGTTGGTACATGGAAATTCAGCCTCACCTTGCAGTAAAATAGGTAATATTTGGGTATTCTCCACTCAGTGCAATGAATGCATCACGCATCCACTTATACCATTTTTCTAGGCACGCCTTGTGGGCAGCCATCATGGTGTCACAAGTGTATTTCTCAAATATTTTGGTGGGGAAGGGTTCTCATCTGGGTACTCCCACACAAATTTATCTTGGCCCATCGGGCACTCCAATCTCTAAAAATACAATGGTAAGGAGGACATTACCAAACATGATCTTTTCTCCATCACATGCATGGCATTGATGATTTCTTCTACTATGAAATCCAGAGGTTATAGATGGTCCCCTCCAGATCTTATGAAAACATTCAACCAAGCCTTGTTGATCTATGTCCATCTCTCCTGCCCATTCAGCTTTGTGACCAAGCACATGATCCATCCTCATTACAGGGTCGAAAATCATAGAAATGTCAAAGTATCATGAACCCTTCTTGTAGTCATAAGCTTCAACATATCTTCTTGATGGCCTCCTTATCATCCAAGTCATCATCAAAAGATTCTCCTTTGCATAGAAAGACCAATAAACTTAGAAATCAGTTGGGGAGTTATTCGCATCCTCCATCCTGCGAAGTAGAAGTGGTCTTCATGTACATGTGACATTAACCACTAGTATAGTCACTTCAGGTTTTCCAAAATAGGGAAACTCATAGAGTTGTAATAACCCAACCTTCTCCATCTTCACCTTTACCTCATCATCATAGATAGGCATTCCATCTAGTGTCCTCTTATCTATAGGGTGAACCAGTTCTAATGCCATCTCATTCTCTGTGGTGCTCATTCGATGGTTGTAGTCACTCACGACCATCTTTCTAACATGAGACACCCATTCTTTTCCAAGTAATATGTCATCTGGATATTACATCTCCACATACCATTCTTCATTGAAACTAGGTGGAAATGGCTTGTTTCCCCTTTCCCTTTCCCTTCTTTGGTGAAACATTTGTTGCTTTCCTTGGTGTCCATTTCTCCATCGGGTCACTAAAAGTTCTTCCTTTCCCCTTGATCTTGGCTCTTCTCAACTCTGTGGCTCCACTCCTTTGCAAAAATCCCTCAATCCTCATGCCTAGCTTACGGAACCCTAACTTGGAAAACCCTTTTTCCACAAGATGGTGTAATCACCTATGGATTCTTCCACACAACCTTCTCCTCTTACACCCATGTACTTCTTTTTCCACTCTGATTCATTTATCAAACTAGCTATGCACGCATGCAAATCTTCACAACCCTTTTTTGCACAAATTTTCTTCAAGGATGCCCTAGTTCACGAGAGCTCTTTGATAACACAAATGCAAGGTAAACAATAATGCACCCCGACCTTCTACTTATAGCTTTTTTATTTTTCCCATAATAAATGCCATGCCACCTACCAACGTACTCTTACAATAAAGGTGGATTTTTCCTCTACTTGAACCTTGACACTTTTACCCCACACCCAATCCTAATCTGTGTGAAAACTTCTACTGACCTTTGGCATGTAAAAACCCTTACTGACCAAAGATCCTTACGTGCGCACTTTCAATGCCAAAGGCACTTCTTCTATCTTTATCCTAATTTTTGACATCACCTACCTCATGTTGTTCTTGCACTTCTCACCCTTGTATGTGGTTTTGTAAATCCTTCCTGACACCAAACTCCTCATGTTCACCTTTTCCACATGCACTCTTCCAAACTACATGCTTTTGATCCTTTGACTGGGCCATCAAACACACAGCTTCAATACTAGCTTCCATGCTTGTCACATCACTTCACCCCACACAAAAATAGATGTGTGGTCCTCTGTGCATAGAAAAATTTTTGAAATTGTAAGTGGCTACTAAGTGCACAACACACACACAAAAAAAAAAAAAGGGAACAAGCAACGAGAAAGGAAACACAAAGAAAGGAAATGCATTAAGGGAAATCCTAGGCTAATTGGAATACTGCCTTATTTACAAACACAAGAAGACTTATTTATAGTAGGGCTTCAGCCTACTCCCATTGAAATGGCCTAGTAACCATGTTCCATCCAGCTTATAACTAGAAAGCACTTGAATCAAGTATATAGGATATAATGTATGGGCCCATCCAATGGAATTTGAATTTCCCAGGATGGCACAAAAACTTGGAATCATACAATAGAACCATCTACCCAACCTCAAACTGTTTGTTCTTGATGTGTCTATCATGTCATGCCTTTTTCTTCAGATTTTTTTCTATTTTTTAACTCCAAGTGAGCAATATCCCACCTCTCATCTAACTATATTAACTTATCAATCCTCTCCTCAAGTGCTTTTTCATCAGCTAATCCTCCTCATGTGCATGTGTATATATGATGATGGTAACATGAATTCAATAGGTAACACCACTTTCACAAACACCAATTGAAAAGGTGTGGCCTTGTTCAATCTTTTATAAGTAGTCTGATATGACCATAACACAATAAAAAATTTATCATCCCAATCTTTCTTCCCACATCACAAATCTTGGTTAACATGTGATTCAAAATATCTTGTTAAATGCCTCAGTAGTTCCATTAGCTTGTGGGTGATAAGGGGTAGTCTTGTGGTGGGCTACCATGAATTCTACAAAAAATCCTAAATTGTCTCTTCATTCAAGAAATGAGTACCCCTATCACTTGTTAAACTCAATGGGCATCCATATCTGTTGATTATGTTTTCCCACAAGAACCTAGTTATTGTTTTACATTATGTGAATCCCTTGTAGGCACTTCCCTCTCCCCTTGTTAAGTAATCAATATGCAGTAATGATATAGTGTGAACCAGTCCTTCATGCATGGTAGGTGAAAATCGGTCCTACAAAATCAATCACCCACTTCTCAAATGGTTATGTGCTAGCTATTATCGGTCTCAAGGGCATCTCATCTCTTCTTCCTAGTTTTCCAAGGTGTTGGCAATGGTCACAGGCCTTGCAAAACTCAATACAATCCTGGTAGATGTTTTCCCACCAAAAACCTGCTAGAAGGATCTTGCACATGGTTGCATTCCCTATATAGTGTCCTCCTACAATTCCACCATGTGCTTCCTCCATGATTGCAATGTGTTCATGCTCTAACACACACACCAACAAAAACCTCATCATGACCTAGCTTGTATAAGTCTCCACTAATTAACATGTAGGGCATGACGTGTATGGCTAATTGCTTCCTTTCCAAAGTCTTCATTCCCTCTAGGTGCCACACCCATTTTGAGAAACACAACAATATCTTCCAAGTCATAGGGTGTGCATGCCACAATCTAAATAGTTGTGCATCTGGCATTATATCCTCAATGCTTTGCGCATCCTCCCCTGAGTCAATCCTTGATAAATGGTCAGGTCCCAAATTACTCTTACCCGGTTTCACAACAACCATAAACTCAAATTCTTGAAACAACAAGACCCACTTACATATGTGCCCTTGTAAAATGGGCTTGTTTACTAAGTACTTCAATGCCATGTGGTCCATGTAGAAAATGAAGGGTGTTGCCAATAGATACTTCCTAAATTTGTGTAGTGCGTAGATCATTGACAATGCTTCATGCTCAGTAGTAGTATAGTTATGTTCTTTGGGGTTAGCTTTCTACTAGCAAAACACAAGGGGTGGTCAATAACTCCCTCTCCAGGTTGTGCTAAGATTTCCCCAATCACCATCCCCAAAGCATCAACATGTACATGGAATGGCTTATCCCAAGAAGGAAAGCATAATATGGGCACAGTGATAAGCTTATTCTTCAATGTATCAAATGCCATTTGTTGTGCCTCTCCCCAGTGAAATGCACTTTTGTGTTTTAGTAACTCTTCCAATGGCATGGCAATCTTGGCATACCCCTTAATAAATTTCCGGTAATACCCCATATGCCCAAGGAATCCATGCACTGCTCTCTAGCTTGTAGGTTCCCCCAATCCCACAATAATAGAAACTTTGGCAGGATCCACCAATAAACCTTCCTTACATATGATATGCCCCAAAAGGGTTCCAAATGGAGTAGCGAAAAAACATTTCTTAATGTTGAGGGATATCCTCAACTACAACATCTTTCAAACATCAGCCTCAGATTGTCACAATGATCCCTTACTAATCCATATATCCATCCAATCATCAAGGTAGACTTGAAGAAACTTATGGATGAAGTCTTGAAATGCCACACACAATGCATGAAAACACAGTAGGCACGTTCTTCAGTCCAAAAGGCATGACTATGTAGGAAAAGCTTCCCCATTCAGTGGTGAAAGTTTATCTTTTCTTGGTCCTCCTTTTTGCAATTCTAACTAATGATATCCCGAGAATCCATCTGTGAAAGAATAGATCTCACCCACTACTCCTTCCAGGATCTCCTCGGTGAAAGGGGTTGGAAAGGGATCAATAACACATACCACATTCAAATCCTATAATCAACACAAATCCTTATCCTCCCATCCTTTTTAATGTTATGACCATTGGACTTATCCATTTGATTCCTCAATGATGGCCTCAATGATGCCTGATGCGATCATTTTTCAATCTCCTCCTTGACTTTGACGTGAAGATTTAGATTCATTCGATAAGGTCTCTTTTGAATTGGGTGTGCTCTTCCTTTAACTTGATTTTCATTTCCCCCAAGGAGTGGTGAACTCCTTTAAGCTCATGGTACCCACATGAAACAAATCCTAAAATTCATGCAATAGATCAATGATCTTTGAAACCTCCTTTTCTATCCAATAATCTCCAATAGTAGCCTCCTTAGGTTCTGCCTCTAAACCAATGTTAACCTTCTTGGTTTTCAGGGGTTCATGGTAGGCACATGCTTTCTCATCAGCACTATCCATAACTTTATGCATACCCATAGTATGGTTAACATCCAAATTTTCCACCTCTTCACCATCGATCACATAGACCAATTTTCCTTTCTCTTTTTCCATGCATGCATGTGCTCAAGTTGTATCTCCTCTAATTCTTCCTCATCAAAGCACACTTCTAAGCTAGGTTCACCCAATAATTCTAGTATTCTATCCTCCATCCATGGCACTATCTCCCATAGTTAGGTGCTTAACAACCTGTAATGCCTCATCCACCAATGGCTTAGTACTCTGATATTTGAAAAGCTTGAAGGAGGTCAGTCATCAACTCTTCAGTTTCCTGTCGATGGTGCATCTCTAAGAGTGAATGTACCATGCACATGTGCATAACCTTGTAAGGTGGAGTACAACTTATGCACCCATAAAGAAGGTGGAAAGGCTTTTTGCCTTCCATCCAAGCCTTCTCACATGCTTGGACATGAAATGAGGTGGGTTCCTTCCCATGATAATCTTGTATGATAGTAGGTGCATTTCTCTGGAAAAACCTAACAGAGAACATGATTCTCACTTCATGCACCACTCTAGAAGGTTATCATGATGGGTCACCCACCAACGTGTTGTGGTCTGAGCAAGGTATAGCTAAGCATCCTTCTCCTTTTGATCTCACATCTCCATTGGGTCTCCATTTCTTGTAGGAAAACATCAAGGGTTGGCTCCCCTAGAATAACTTGGAAACTTCTTTCCTCCTAGGTGCTTGACTGAGCACCTTTATTACTCTCATCACAGAGCCTCTTAAATTCCTTCCAACTAACTCATATGTCCCATGTGCCCAATTGTCACATGCCACACTAGTTGTATCACTTATAGATTGAGCGTCTTCCCACTGAATAATGCCCTCCTTTGTTGGTTGCACAACTTTAGGGTCCCGATAGTGCACACATAAATTTTGTCTAGGTATTTCTTCTCCTAAAGGCTCAATATAGGGCGTTGACTTCCCATCCATCAAAGGAATGATAACATGTTCCTCTTTTTTCTCAAAACTTATATACCCCTTATTGAAATGTAAGTCAACATTGTTCTTATAGCACTAGGGGCACCCAAGTAACGTTGAAAGTTTCCACCTCAACAAGTGCTAAGACTTCAAGTCTCCAGTGAATTTTTCCCCTTGGATAGTGATAACAACATCCTTTAAAACACCAATGGGCATTTCCTTTGTCTTATTGGCCATATACAACACATTTGAAGATGGTTGTAATGGGGGCCTTCCCATTTGATTCCAGGCATCCAGGTGAGAACATTGACTTCCATGCCCATGTCAATCAAAATATTTCTTAGGATCATCCATCAACAATTGCATTCAAGGTAATCTCCTTATCATAGTCAAGGTTGTGGGGAGGAAGGTTAGCATGCAAAACCTACCTCTCGCGCTCTACTCCAGCACTTGGTATCTTATCCCTCAACCATTCTCCTAATAGAGGAATGATATTCTCTTGGTGCAACATCTTACACACCTCTCTGACATCATCTATATCTTATTGAGGACCTCAGTGCTTTTTTTTCTTCCCTAACTTCTGGATTTCTCCTTTAGACATTGAATTTCCCCTTGAAGACTCTTGATTATGTCCATGGTCTCTTGATAGACTTCCTTCTGATGGGTAGGGTCCGGATACTTCCCATACACCACCTCTTCTCTTGTAATCAATGGTCTCTTCTTTGGTATCTCCCTGGCATGCACCAGCCTCATCACTTGCATCATCACCAGTACAGGTTCTAATTCTACTCATGCACCACCCTTGGCATCCATTGTGAGTCTACTTTCTTAACACTTACCATCCCATGCCCTTGTCTTTTTGTTTGTTGTTGGCTCATGTGTTCAAATAACTCTGGGCACTCCTCATACTTGTGCTTCTTCCCACACCATGAGAACTTGTAGTAGGTCAGGACATTCATGCACTTAATGCTCTATGGACCCATAGTTATAACAAGTTCCATGAGGGAACTCACTTCTTCCACCTCTGTGATTTCCACGACCTCTAAATCCTCCATGAAATCTTCTTCCATGAGCTCCTCCATCCACATGTCCTTCATAGTGATGACCATCATCCTTGGAATTATTTGTAATGTTGGTCTAGCACACACCAATATCAATGGCATCATGTATCTAGTTAATCAATCTACAATCCTTGGTGTCATGAGTAGTAGAGTGTAAAATCTTGCAATAATAGCAAGACACATTCTTATGGATCACATGTTGCAGTAGTGGACACCTACTTGCATCATGATCTCCATGGAAAATCTCATAGTCTACCATCATGGCATGTACCAATCTCTGAGGAAAATTTTCCTTTGTATGCCCCTCTACCTCACAATCCATGCACCAGGCCACTGAGTCTCATGGGCCGAGTTCATAGATAGCTTCTCTAGATTGCTTTTTCCATTGGAAGAAATCTGAGCTTCAAGAAAAGGACTAACACCGGTATCCATGCTTCCTATAGCCTCGCATGCAGGGCAGCCTCCAAGGCCTCATGCGGGTCTGTGAAAGTCTTATGTGAAAAATCACTCTCCTAAAGGTGTTATTAATCCTCTAAAAACCATTGAGCATGTTGAGAAGGATGAATATCATAAGAAAATTTTGATAAGAGAGTTTTAAAATGTGCATCATACTCTCACACTCTCTCTCATACCTTGTTGAATCTCCTTTAACATGTTAATGCTCTTATTCAAACTCAGGAATATGGAATTCAGCTAAAAAGGCATTACATAGCATGGTATAATCTACTACTATCTAGTGGGGGTCATACTTCTGGTACCAACTATGCATGTGCCCCTATAATGTTGTTTTGCAAAATAACTTACCTTCCATTTAGGGTAGTGATCCCCTTTGCACCATAGCAGCTCACATTTTTGTACATGCTCTGCATGCATCCTCAACACCTTTGTAATCTGGTAGATGTAAAGACATTTCAAAAATACTTGTTGAGGTGGTTGAGGCCCTTGTCCACCTGATCCAGAACCTTGATTCCCTCTAGTGTTTCCTCTACCACCAGATCCACTAGATCCACTAGCTCCTATCCCTCTAACCCACCAGATCCTCTAGATCTTTCCACCAGTCCACTAGGTCCACTAGTTCTATTCCACACCCACTAGATCCACCTCTCATAGTTGTAAAGGTCCTGAAGTGGTCATGCCTTGTCCCCACTATCACGCTAAATTATGTGCCAATAATCTGTGATATTACACCACTACTAGATGTGTGTCCCACGCCACTTCCAGAATGTGATACCCAAGCTTTGTGTACCCATACTTTTCCCAAATGTCACTCCAAACAATATACCTCCAAACACAAGAAATGATTGTGTAGCCATAGATGTGCCAAATGAAAAGTTATACCTCTAGGTGTTGATCGGTTACTTCCACCAATACCAATTGGGTTAGTAATACTTATCTCTAGATTTGGAAAACTAAGCATCAAGGGTTTGGTCACCAGGTGGATTCAGATGCACATGTTGATGACTCTCCTTTCTCCAAGTGATGAGCTCTCATCAAAAGTTGAAGGGGTCTCTCTCCCACACTTGCCAAGATGGGGTAGCACAGACTTCTCAGGCTCCACGTCCTCCATGTGAACCTCAATTCCTTCCCGCAATGTCTACCTCCATAAATCCATCACTCCTACAACTTCACATTTGTCTATCTAACTCCCTCTCATGAGCTTCATTATACTTGAGTCATCTCTCTTCCCTCTCCTTTTTAACCATAAGGTCTGCCATCTTCCTCTCCACCTAGCTTCCTCACCCAATGCTCAAAAGAAGCTTAGCCACCATAGGAAATGCTTCCAAACTCATGTAATGATCAAGATCTTTATAGCTAAAGGGATATACATAAAATGATCCTCTTGGCTCCCTCAAAGAACTCAAACTCAACAATCTCTGGATAGGAATACATAGAAATCATGTACTCTAAGGTGTAACTCATCAACACTCTACTCCACCAATGATCAACAACATGTGTCCAAGTCAGATCAACATCATGTAGCCTCTGATACTCATCTTGGGTCCATACGTGAGGTCTATAGTACCAACTTGATCTAGATGCATATGCCGAAATCCATTCATACAACTCCACTAGAAAAAACAAAAAGAAAAGGTCTCATATACTCATGATACAAATGTTCTTCTACCCATTTACGTGCATCAAACTCAGGTCTAGTACTAAATCTCTAGAAAACTCATCCTCCATGCTTTTAAGCCATGCTTTGACACTTGTCCAAGGTCAAGCACTTTGTCATCACACACCATTCTCACAACAACTTTAAAAAGAGGTCCCGAAATGGAAACCAAGATGTAGTCATTTATTTACCCTTAATACCTTTTCTAACCCCAAGCGCATCGAGCCTATCACCCAGTGGGCAGTTAGGTGCTCACCCAAGGCACATGCACGTGGGCATCAAGCCCTCCTTTATGTGAGCTTTGTGAGAAGGTTCCACCATTAATGGAGGATGATTTGTAGAAGTAGAAGTACATTCACTTATTTAAAAAGGTAGAAGGTGCAACTAATATATCCACACATTAATGCATTACAAAAGCTAAATAACATTTGTAAGAAGCATAATAAACTAGATATGAGGCCATGATAAGTCATATAACATGAGGGTTTACACCCATAAACAAGTTATACAAAATGAACCCATATATATATTGATTTAAAATAGTTTAGTAGCCACATTATAATCAAAAGGGTCATCTCAGACCATATATATAAATGACAGAGACTTGACTCCCATAAATCTTCCGATATGAGACCCTAACTATACTTTTTCTTGATCTAACCCTTGTTACAGATCCCAGTACCCATACATATACTTATGGCATCCCTTACAACCCTTAGCACTAAGTTCTCTAAACCCTAGCATTACTATAACACTTCGTTACTCTCTTTATCTTTCTCTTCTATTCTTTATCTGCATTCTCTCTCTTTGTGTATGTCTCTCTATCTCTCTCTCTATCTCACATATCTCATGTCTCTGGCCAAGCATTACTTTATATAAGATCACCACCCCCACATTCATGCCTTCTCTAAGCATAGATCACGTGCAAATTTTCGATGTGGTCCTCCATTGGTGAATGCTTATCCCTTTGTAAACCCTCCACTCTTTGTAATGATGTCTTCTGGGAATATTCCCTATGGGAATATCCTTTTCTTGACCTCCAAGGTTCCAGGATGGCACCTTATCCACTCATCACACCTAGTCGGGTCCTCACGCTTTTCTTCAAGTGCCTCTAGAATTCCAAATATGGCTAAGTTTCACTCCCTTTTAAACCCATTTGTTTTCTCCCCCCTCCTCACTGGTGTGCACATGCCCTTTGGTACTTAGTTTCACTTAAACCCTTAAATGATTAATTAATCTAATTCAAAATAAGTAGATCCTAAAAATTAAATTTAAGATCTAAATATAATGACCACCCTTAACTAAATTTACCACCTATTTGAAATCACCCATCCCACTTTAAAATTAAACACCACCAAACTTTATTTAATCCCCCTTAATATTATACCCACCTTATCAAATAAACTTAGCTTATATTTTAAAACACCCAACGGTTTTACAAAAAAAGACCACAATTGATTAAGATAAGCTCCTAATTACTTTAAACCGAAGCCATAAAAATGCCACTCTAGGAAAAAATAAATTAAATTTGAAATTTGAAAAAAAATGGGAAATGTGGTCGATGGCTCGGTAAAGCGAGTCATGAGGACTCGAAAAAAGATTCATGAGGACTTGAAGGAAAGAGTCACAAGAAGGGCGAACCCATGGCTTGAGGAAGGAAGATCGAGTGACTCGGTCGAAGGACTCATGGGGTGTGCGAACGGGTAGGCGAACAGTGATGAACAGTGGAAAGGTCAAAGAAATTGGGAGACAAGGGATCCAATGTATTTGGAAAATCACGAAGAATGAACACAGTCCTCACTAGAAACCCTATGAAAATAGGTAATGCATGTCGGTGTAAAACGGTGCACACAACGAGTTAGAGCTTTTAACAAGCCATGCAAAGACAATGGCTCATCCAAGAAAATTTAACACAAAATAATGAAAGATGGTATGCAAACAAAGCACACAAGGGTCGAAAAACCAATGGTCAACTCGGACATGCATGTGGCGATGTAGAGAGTATTGTTGCAAAAGGCGGTCTACGATGGTGTGATTGATGGAACCTTTGACCATGCAAAATAGATGGATAGTCTCTAAAGATATTGTCTTGCATTCAACTCTCAAATATATTTCTATCACAACATAAACAAATAAGTTATGATGGTTTTGTGCTTCCCTCCAAATGCTAACCAAAACGAGATAGAGTGTTAAAGAGCTTAGAGAAAGGAAATAGCAAGAGCAAGAACTGTAAAAAATGATTGTGCAAAAGTCAAATACGAAACCAAAAAAATAGCAAAATAACTCACCCAAGAAAATTGATGGGAGAAGGAGAACCAGCTCAACAAGGAGCTCGGCCGAGCCTGGGCAGAGAGGGAAATAAGCAGCCAAGGAGAGAGAAGAGCCAAACAGTAAGATTCCAAAAACACTTTTAATTGAAAAGATGATTAAAAACATGAATTTCAAAAAAACACTTGTCTTTCAAAAACCAGATATGAAGACGACACCAACCTCTAAATTTAGTAATGCCTCCAAATTTTTTTGTAACTAGCTAAATCTCGATGCAAAACCCTCAAACCTACACACATGTAACACCTAAAAATTGCACAAACTCCCAAAAAAACTAGATTATTAGATATGTTAACAAGATTCCAAATAGACCAAAAACTTACACGAAAAAGTGATAAAACCAAATAAGTAATCGGTAAACAAATTCAAAAGAGTGTACATTTACCAAACATCTGCTCTGATACCATATCGATTGTTCCTGTGAGGATCAATGCTAGAACTTCATGCACATCGAAGAGGGTTACACTTCCAGTTATGATGAGAATGCTTCACGTAATTAGTAAGAGCACGAATCACAAGTAAAATCAAGTACAAAAAATAAAACGGTGTGTCTAGCATGCTCATAGATCATAAAGAAGGGGTACATATATGAGTTTTATGTAACTCATGTGCATGACACATGTACACAACCCTATTACCTATTCAACTATGACTTATTCTCACTAAGTGAGATGACTAACCAACTAGGTGGACAAGATGTCAAATGATGACAAGTCTAGTCATATACACCAACATAGGGTAAGTTCTAGATTGGGTGTCAGAGGAAATGGAGCCAAGAATGGGAGGTGTGGTGGTAGGAAGTGTGGAAGCAAGAGGCTTAAGAAGCCAATTAGGTCTGCAGCAATTCGTGAAGAATGAGATTAAGTGACTATAGGTGGATTAGCTGGAGGATGCGAATGTATAATGACCTTATGAGGTGGGTGGATGACAACCCTAGATGGAGGTGAAGGAGATAAGTGAATAGTGGTGGAAGCTCGCTTATAAGGGATAGCAGAGAGAGTACTCATGAGAGGGAGCGGAAAGCAATGACACCTTTTTCTTCTAATTATTGTAGGTGATCATGGAGAGCATAGCAGTCACTATCACGGTGGCCATTAATGTGGTGGAAATTACAAGGGTAGTCGTGATGGTGCTACAAGTGGTTAGGTGGATGATGTTGGTTAGAAGGTAAACGGATGAGCCACTTATCAAGTAAGGTTTACAAGACATCATGTGGTTTAGCATTATGTGATAAGTGTAATGGTTCACGAGTGGGAGATGAAGAATACTTAGGTGAATGCCGATGTGGTGGAGGGGAAGGAAGAGGATTGCATGGAGGCAGAGAAGGAGATCATGCAGGAGGGTTAATAGATGGACGAGGGTTAGACTTAGAAGGCATATGAGGAATAGAAGAATTAGAATAAGTTGTTAAGACATTATCCACAATGAGGTCCTTTTCTAGATCAATAACTTTATAGCAAAAAGAGTAAATGATTCGCATGTATCATATAATAATTTTACCTTTAAGGGAGGAATTAAGCCACGAAAAAAATGCATTTCTAAATCAATAGGTTGAAATAATAACTGATGCATGCAAGAATTGAAGCGTAAAATGTAATCTAAAATTGGTTCATTATTTCCTTGATGCAAATAAGGAAAGCGTTCATATGTAACTTTAGGACCATTGTTAGAAATAAATCATCTAATAAAAACATCCTCCATCTCATAATAAGTACTAATGGATCCATAAGGCAAGTGAGTATACCATTGGAGAGCATGATCAATAAGGCTATGATGAAATGCTTTGAGTAACAAATGATCATTGGAATGAGCAGCCATGGCTAAACGGTAATGTTTGAGATGTAAATAAGGATTGCCAGTACCATCAAAACAAGAGAAAGTAGGCATGATGAAGTCCTTGGGGAAAGTAGAATTGTGAATATTTTTAGGAATGGGATTTCCATGAAGATAATTATTGTCAATGGAAGCATAATAGGATTTACTTTCGAGGGTGAGGGTATGAACTTGAGATTTCAAATTACCAACAACATGCATGAGGGAGAGGATATCATGTGAAGGAATGGTTGGTGAAGTGAGAGGCATATTTAGGGGTTGGATATTTCCATTGTGAGTGATCATGGGAACTTGAGAAGGAGGAGTGGATGTGGAAGGAGGAGAAGGAGGTGGAAGAGGAGGAGAGGAACATGGAGGATCTACGGGAATGCTAGATGTAGGCTCAGGAGACACAATAAGAGGTGCACTAGTGGTAGGAGTAGAATCATCATGGGAAACATTGGAAACAACTTCAGAAGTAGAAGAAATAGGAGTGGTAAATTCACATTCAGCAGTCGTAAGAGAAGTAACATCATCACTAACATGTTCATGATTAGAAGCATAATCAACATCACTATCGAAATATTTTCACAAGCAAGTATTTCATCAAGATTATCATCAACATACAAGGAAGTTGTAGGGGTACTAGCATCATATTTATCATTGCAATCATTGGAAATAATTTTAGAAGTAGGAAGAGTAGGAGATATATCTTTACATTCATCTTGACTACTAATAGAAGCATCATCATTCACATTTACATTGTCATCATTAGAAGTAGAATTATTAGCATCCATATTGTCACAAGCAAGAACCTCATCATGCAAATAATCTATATGAATTGTATCATTTGCTATAAGAGAAGGAGAGGAATATGGAGCAGCATTGGTGGCTATGGGAGGTGAGGGAGAACATGATGCAAAGATTTGGTCAGGGGAGACTATGTAAATATCGGGGTTTTGAGGCCAATAGGAAGGGTGTTTTAGAAGGTAAGGAGTTTTTGGAGGACTGTGGGATCATATTGAGGATTGTGGAAGAGATCACGAAAATCAAATTTTGTAGAGGTATTGTCAAAACAGGTTGCAGGCATGTATCGGCTATATTATGCTTGGGATATGAGGACCTCTTGTTGGTCATGAGGGTGTTTAGGACCTTAGGGCAAGGAGTTTGAATAAGTGCGGGTTCACCAAATGATTTTAATAAAAATGGATATTAAATCTAATTTTAGAGTAACTAATATGATAAAATACAATAAAATACAGATGTTAAGCACTCAAGTAATGCAAGACTAAGTAAATGGGAGAGATAAATGACTTAGTTGATTTATGTACAATCTATAGTTGGTCAAGAATGTGTATATGCTTGATCTAGTAGGAAATGATGCCATAGGAGCTCATTTAAGAGATCTGGAACTCTGCACTAACCTGAATAGGGGAATTCTTAGGAGAATAGAGGTACCTAGGCATTGGTGACTATTTTTGGGTGTTAGTGATTGTGCAAGCAGTTAGGATCTGCTTTCTTCTATGTATCTAATGTTTTGTTGATAATTCCTATTACTTACTTGATATTCACTCTTTGATCATCTAAGGTACCTATAACCTGCAAAACAAAC
Organism: Taxus wallichiana var. yunnanensis; assembly: GCA_018340775.1. Taxonomy (NCBI): domain Eukaryota; kingdom Viridiplantae; phylum Streptophyta; class Pinopsida; order Cupressales; family Taxaceae; genus Taxus; species Taxus wallichiana. Next base: position 652,493,121 of record CM031240.1, read on the forward strand.
CCTAGATACCTGTACAAGCTCATAAACACATCAAAACCTACATAAAATATGCAATATGTGAAGTCGTGTTTGACCTTTGCAGTCACCCAAAGAGTGAACTTATGACCAAGGCACTGTTGCACTACATTCCAAAATCCATGTAGTTCTTTGTGCTTGTGTTTGAAATAGTGTCCTTAGGTTTCCTCGTGCCAATGATGCAAATATAGTGGGTTGTAGCTAGGTTAGATGTAAATGTGTGATATGATATTCAGCATTTCTTCTTTCTATGCAATGTATTTAGATCAAAAATTCAGTCCCTTTGATGGTAGTGATAGTATGTAGATGTGATTTCCCCGTAGAATTTCTAGGCAGAATAATAGTGTGTATGTTGTGTATATATATGGATCTCTTGTTTGAATTTCGACATTAGTGAAATAAAATTTTGACTATGAGCTCGGGATAAGGATAAGAAAACTAAAAAGGCCGACCACAAATGTCAAAATAAGTAAAAAGAATAAACATGACATGAGCCCCCGTAAATAAATGATTTTAATAAAATCTGAATTAAATCTATATTTCGAGTAACTAGTATGATAAAATACGGTAAAATACATATGTTGAGCACTTAAGCAATCCAATATTATAAGCAAAGAGGGAGATATGTGACTTAGTTGATTCCTACACAATTTGTAGGTAGTCGGACTATATATATGTTGGATCAAGTAGGAAATGATGTAATGTAGAATCTCTCTAGAGGTTCTAAACTCTACACTAAGGCTAGAAAGGGATGCCCACAATAGGACATGAATGCCTAGGTGTTGGTGTCTAATTCCAAGTTATAGTGACTATGCAAACAAATCAAAATATGCTTTATTTTGTGTCTCTAGGGTTTTTTTGTTAATTCTTGTTAGTCACTTGATATTCATTATTTGATCACCGAATGTATCTCGTAACCCGTGAACCAAACCCTAGCTACCTACACAAACTCACAAATACATCAAATCGGAATGAAATATACAAAATTTAAAGTCGGATCGAACCCAGGGTCACCCGAAGAGTGAACTTATGACTGAGTGTTGCACTACATTCCAAACTCCATGTAGTTCTTTGTGCTTATGTGTGAAATAGTTTCCTTAGGTTTTCCTCGCACTAATGATGCCAATATAATGGGTTGTATGATGAAAATGTGTGGTATGGAATTCAGCACTTCCCCTTCCTATGTAGTGTATGCAGACCAAAAATGTAGTCCCTTTAATGGTAGTGATAATATGCAGTGTGATTGCCTTAGAATTACCAACCAAAATAATAGTGTGTATTTTGTATATATAAATGGATCTCTTGTTTGAATTTCAACACTAGTGATACGAAAGGCCGACTATGAGCTTGAGATAAGGATAAGAAAACTAAAAAGGTCAACCAAAAATGTAAAAATAAGTAAAAATAATAAATAGGATAGGAGTACCCAAAATGGACACAGTGCCTAGGTGATAGTGTTCGAATGGGTGTTGGTGTCCTAGAATAAATGACAAAATATGTGAAGGGACAAATAAACGAGGATCCATGTGACCTTACTAGAACCGGTATAGAAATGACAATAGAAACAATCAAAGCAATTAGATGGATAAAAATTGTGTCATTGGTGAATACTTTTTCTTGCTTAAGATCTATATATATAACAACATACTTGACAGAATAGTAAAATAGTAATATATGTGTGATTTTGTGTCTACACTTTCCTTCTATGCCCTATTGGCGTAGTGTTCAAATTTTTAATCAATATATTACACATCATGAGCTTTCACCTCCTACTTGCAAGCATCATAGTGCAATGGCTTCTTCTATTCCTACTTCTAGTTCTCTCCTTGATCTTCCTGCACACAAGGTTCCCTTGGATGACATTGAGACCCATAGTGAACACTCATATGATTATGACCATAATGAGGACACCAATGTAGATCAAAATCAAGTGGAGCTCCTATCTCATTTTTGTGTTCAACTTCATGCTAATCCACATCATATTGAGCCTATTATCAAAATTCTACTTACTTCCAAGCTTTCTTGTGACCAACAATCTAATGACACATATTTTACAGATAGGCCTCAACCAACATCTATTGTACCCACATTTGTTGTGCCTACTTCCTTAGGGGCATCTAGCATACCCATGCAAAATATGTCTATGTTTATTCCTATAGACACTATTTCTACTACATCTTCTATCTATCATCATGATGCCTCGCATACCTCTTCATCTAGTTTTACTGATTTTGACCAGTACAATTTTAGGTGCCAGTATCAATAATGAATCACTTTCGAGTCTCATATCATCATGTTTTCTACGAGTCAAAGTCTCTCGATCCTCACATAATCAGCTAAGTATAATTCCTCCTTGGTGTTGTGATTGTTCCTAAGTCAATAGTCACTGTAAAACATTATTCTAATTTGGGAAATTAATGTTGGAATTTAATTAAATTATAATATCCTCATGTTGCATTATCTCATGCTTTTATGTATGTTTAATTAGAAACACACTAGATCTTTTCACAAAAAATGAATTTTTTTGGTAAACTTGACCTCTAATCAAACATTGTATCCCTAACCCTATTAGCCTTAGGATTTCATATATTATTCAGATCTCATTTGTTTTTAGCCTCCATATGCTTTCCTTCTATGCCCTATCGGTGCAGGTTCTCGGATTTTTAATCAATATATTATGCATCTTGAGCTTTCACTTCCTACTCACAAGCATCGTAGTGCAATAGCTTCTTCTATTCCTATGTCTACTTCTATCCTTGATCTTTATGTACACGAGGTTCCCTTGGATGACATTGAGACCCATAGTGAACCCGCATATGATTATGACCATAATGAAGACACGAGTGTAGATTAAAGTCAAGTGGAGATCCAATCTCATTTTTGTGTTTGACTTCGTACTAATCCACATTATATTGAGCCTTTTATCAAAATTCTACTTACTATCAAGCTTTCTTATGACCAAAAATGTAATGACACATATTTTATAGATATGCCTCAACCAACATATATTGTACCCACATCTATTGTGCCTACTTCCTTGGGGACATCTAGCATACCCATACAAAATGTCTATGCCTATTCTTGCAGCCATTATTGCAACTACATCTCCTATATATCATCATGATGGCTCACATTATCTCTTCATCTAACACACATGATCTTGAGTCCCTTGTTCATTCTCTCTAAGCACAAATTTTACAATTGCAACAAGGTGTCTCTCATACTTCTAATGCTATGGAATCTTCTCAATTATTGCATAACTCATTTGTACCTGATGTTGTTTCATACCCTTTTCCTATTGGTTTCACTGCACCTAAGCTTCCTATCTATGATGGCAAGGGTGATCCACAAGAACATCTTCAATATTTTCATGTTGTTTTCTTTGATTATGCATCTAATGATATATTGCTTACTAAGTTATTCCTAATATCCTTAAGGACTTTGTGTTGCAATGGTTCTATAATCTCCCCACACATTTTATGCGTTCTTTTACTACATTGGAAAATAAATTCTTGGCACAATTTTCAATCAACATTGGGGATAAGATATCTTATGCACAAATGTCCAAACTCAAACAAGGATATAAAGAGCATATCAATGATTATGTCTTGTGTTATCACACAATGCTTACTAAGATGAGAAATGTATTGACTAAAAGTGAATTGTGAGACCTTTTGTCCAAAATTATCTTCCTCCATTACAAGAATCAGTCATATTTAACAAGTTTTAATCTTTTGACCATCTATGCCATACACTTTGAAAGAGCATGAAGCTAAGATATTACATATGAATAAACTCAAGTATGTTATTAGCGCCTCTAATAATTTTAATGTCAAGTTCCAAAGAAAACCTAATTTTAAAGACAAAACTCATGACCCTACGGTTGTTTCTAAATGAAATTTCAATGTTGTTTCTCAACCTAATAAGATCTAATTGCAACCTACAAGATGACAATTTACACAATTACCTTATGCTCCATGCATAGTTTTAAAGCAATTACTTGAATGCAATCTTGTGTCTCTCCCTCCACCATTTAAGGTTGATACAAGTAAGCCCCAAAGTAAGAGCTTTGATGTTAATGCCTATTGTGATTATCATAGATGCATTAGTCACTCTATAGATCATTGTCTTAAGTTGTGACACATCATTCAAGATCTTATTGAATCCAATGTAATTGTATGGAATGATCCTACTAAATCTTCTAAGCCTATCAATAACAATGCCAAGTTTAAAATATTCAATGACCCACTTCCTAAGTGTATTAATGATCCATCTACTTTGGAAGTTCATAACACACATCATGTGGTGTCAGCACCGCCTTCTTATGATCGACCATTACATGTTATGATTATTCTTTTGTTTCTCATGCATCCCCTTATGAACTAGTCATTTATTTTTTATGATTTTGTTATAGATAACACACTTATCTCTAATACATTATTTATTTTGGTCTCTATTCATAAAATTCATATTCATGGTGTTTTGGTTACTCCACATTGTACAAAAAAGGTTTGTGCATAGCCATTACTTCAGATATCTTGGTTACTCCACATCGTACAAATAATGTTTGTGCATAGCCATTACTTTAGTATCTTGGTATTCCTTTATAAATTCTTGCACTTGATTTTAATCCCCATTTTCGATGTATTACATTACTAATCATTACTAATCACCATTGGATTCACCACTACACATACTTCATTCTTAGTAATTAAATCTATCTCTACTAGAGTATTGGATTGAGGTCTCCCTTGGTTATGTGCTCTTAGTGATTTCCCATCCATTGTTCATTCGTGCATCAATTTTATTACTCAACAGAGGTTGTCACTATCTCATGTGTTCCTTTCAGGGATTTCTCTCCTCATATTCCTCGTTCTTTTACAATTTCCTTCCCCTTCCTAGTGTGCCTATAGATATGCATATTGCTTCACACTCTACCTCACAGAGCACTAATCCTCCTAGGTCTCATCATAGGCCCTTGATTTCACACATGGAGCTCTATCATTCTAGGTCTTTTTACGGGCCTTTAATTACACATGTTACATCACATAGTGCTAGGGCCTCTATGTCTTCCCCTAGACCTTCTTCTATGCACATTATCCCACTTTATCATCTTATTCTATGTAGATCTTCTATTTTTACGGCTTAAATTATCACTTCTCATTATTTTAGGGGTTTTCATTCTTCTAGTATCCCCCGTAGATATGACACATTTTATTCTACTTAGTGTTCTACTACTTCTAGTTCTCCTCATAAGCCTTTTACGACACATACCACCACCATGGTTCCACTTGCACTTAAGTCATGTCTTATGACACATTTGAGGCTTTACCCTCCATCATCTTTGTAAGTTGATTTACCTCCTCGTAAGGTTATTTTGGGTTAGTTATCATACTATCCCCACCACTCATTTCTCGATAACACACTTTGTTATAGATTCAACTTGATTGTTGAGGAGAGGTTTCACACCAAAACCTCACTTCTCACACACAAATTGTGGCACAATCTTGTTTCCCATTCTTTAGTTACAACATTTATATCTATTCCCTTATGTTGGGGTATTATTGGATTACCCTTCCTTCTCCTCGAGAGAATAGGTTTTAACCTATGTCCTCATGGAGGGCCTAAAACACAAAAACATTCAAATATTTACAAAAATACAAAATCAGGACATGTTTTATAGCATACATTATTTTCACTTTACATTATACATGTTATTTACTCCTTTGGTTTGATAGATAGTATTTCTTCTTTAGATGCATGCATTCATGTGGTATATTAAGTATGATGCAGGACATTCATAAAGTGGTACATGATGATAGGTATTGGCCTTCCCTTTACCTAGATTACTAACCTCTAGGGGTATATTCCTTTTACATACTACATCCAAGTGTTATATTTCCATTATAGTTCCTTTCTTTCCTCATCACACTTTTTTTTGAAATTGGTAAAAGTTGGGGTTTTGAAAGGACCCACATCCTTGTACAACAAGCCCTCAAGGCTAGATATAACATTAAAGTGCTATAGAGAGGAAACCCCCAGCAACAAAAGGGGAACAAGAAAGAGAATATAAAAATAATGAGAAGAAAACTAAAGGACAATAGCACCCAATGCTACAAATACAACCAGATTACTTAGAAGAATCCCTTGCATGGGATCTAAGATGCATAGAAAAAGAATTATTTTTTTGTTTAACAATTGTCCATTCATCACTCCTATTAGGATCTGCATTTTCATCTGTGTGAGTTGGAAGTTGAATCTCTAAGGAAGCCAAGATTCCATCATTTGGTTTCTCAATAGTGAAACTGGTATTAGCGCATTGATCATCACCGACCTAGAATCGAAGTGTCGCACCTAATCCACAATATCGGCTCCACCAACACCCACCGAATAGTCAAAAGTGGGATGAAAACCTTATCTCCATTGACACTGCGTGTATCAGCAGTGAGACTCGATTCTCATCAAGAAATAGAAGGTTTTGGTGAGCATCCTTCCACCAAGAGACCTTTTCATTTTTAGCTTTCTGTTTGACCACCTGACAAGCAACAGTGAGATGACCAATGTTAAAACATTTTTGCATCTAAAGGGTAAACCTTCATAGTCAAGGGTTGTGACCAAACCCTATCATGCACTTTGAGATCAATAGAAGCAGGTAGATCAAGCGAAGTATCCAGATCCACCAATATCCGTGTGAGCATAGTATGGGTAAAGGTATCCATACTAGAATCGATGGATAAAAAATTACCCAAAACATTACCAATAGCAGCTAAACTATCATTTCCCCAAAACTGCAATGGAAGATGGGGTAAACAAATCCAAACCAAATTAACACTTGAAAGAAGTTTATAAGTGAATTGAAAGTCGAGAACCATGGTTTTATCAACAAATGATGATTCTATAGTTCCTAGAGCTTTGAGAGAACAATATCCCTAACATCATCAGAACTGAAAGCCACAATAAAAAATCCCCTTGCACAGGGGTAAATGTCTATCCTACCTGAAATAAGAGGACGTCAATTCATAGTGATCCACGAATGAAGAAGTGGAAGATCAGGCCATAGTCCATTGAAGTAGTAGATCAAACCATTAGATGAGAAGAAATCCTCAATATCAAGTCTCGACTCCCTAAGAGTGACAAGAGGAGTGGATTTGGAGGTGGAGAGAGGTTTGGAAAACAAGAAAATAGAAGCAAGAGTATAAGAGTGCTTCCCAACAGGAGGGAAAGGACCCTTTCCACCATTGGAGAGGCCACTATGAAGAGGGGGGAGAGGGGTCTGAAAAGCCTTCTAAGAGCTATCACCTCCTAAACCCCCAATGCTACCATTGTTGTCAGTCTTTTGCATAGAAACAGAGCTGAGGATGGAAGAAAAAAATGTAGATATCATACGTTTGTGTTGCCACCACACTTGTCGCCATTAACAAAAGCCGAACAAGGGTTCACGTAAAAACTTTTAGAGCTCGGCATAGTATTTTTCCTCATCACACTTGATTACATATGTATCTTGTGTATTTTCTATCTTCAGGACTGACATGACTAACACATGTGTCTTATGCAATGTTTATAGTCATTTATAGCTCCTTCACATATCATATGTCATTTGTTTGTCATCACATATTACTACGCTGGATTTTTATATGTTTTCTAGTTGTGTGTATGTTTGTTTTCTCCTCTACATATAGACTAATGTCCTTGATTTTCTTGTGATACTATGGGTGTCCCATGTTTGTAGCATTATGCCTTACACGTGGTTGTGTATCTCTTGTTTACAAGCTCACAGACCTTAATTGTCTTGCAACACCGTGGGTATCCTATGTTTGCATGCATTTTCCCTTTTGTGATAGTGTTTGGCATGATTTACACTTGTTTCTACATTGTATGCACTTGTTTTCTACTAACACATCATCTTTTATTATTGTTATTATTATTATTTTGTATTGACATTATTCTTATTATCTCACTTCTTGTTCTCGTTGTTATTTTTTTTGCACCATGGTTTCTACCATGTGCATCCCCTTTACGGGTGCAATTTATTCTTGATGGCCACCACATCAGGTCATTTTAGAGGGTATCTACAGATTCTCGGACACTCAAAGCCCATGGGTGTTCCTTTTTTTCTTTTGAGTCACACACGCCTCAAAAGAGGGGCAAACATCTAGGGTTTTATTCTACACTTCTAGTAGACACGACAATTTTTCTGGCACGTACATATGTAAAGGCAAACAAAAATGCCTTGTAATCATATTCAAATATAGAAAATTAACAAAAGTTACACAGGGTCAAAACCATACAACAAATTGGTCAGGACCGTATAGACAATTCTAACCCTATCCTACGCTTTTACCTGGGGACAATTACTCCGATTTGTTAACATTTTTAGATTTTCCATCATTTTTACAACATTCTTATATGGTTTCATATTTAGAATGATAGTTTGGCACAATTTCAGGGGCATGAAGTATATCATTATCTCCTTCTCTATAGTACTCATTTTCACTTGTGGTTTTGGACACATTGGGGGTGTGGATCACCTTTCTCCACTCATATTTTGGCATAATAAGTTCCATTCAGATTCTACTCGGTTATATGGCACATATGAAGAGTATGGGGGCACTTATTTCTCTTTTATATTGTGTGTTTTAAAGTTACAAGATTGGGATTATATCCACCTACAGTGATATGGTCCATGGGGTTATGGAAGGTAGTGAATTAGCTAAGTTCTTCATGGGAAGGTTTTCCTATCCTCTTTGCAATTAAGGGGAAGATATCAGAGTTACTAAATGGATTTGATACATGGTGTTCCTCCTTGTCAAGGGTGATTTAGATCATTTTTTATTCTTCTCTTCGGAATTCATGTGTTGGGTTGGTGTACCTAGCACATTGACCTCTCATCGATATAAATTGTGGATTTATCACCCCAATCCTTCATCAAAGTTCAGAAAATTCAAAGCACAAAAATGGGAGCACATTCCCTCTACAAGACAAATAGATTTATTACTTCCATGTTTTGCCTCTTTTTGGAATTCTTATTGCACATTATTTTATAGCACTTTCATTACATTTTTGAGTTAAAGTTTAGTTTCATATCTTGGGCATTAACTACACTCTATATTGTAGGTTTCATTTTAGAGTGTGCCAATACCAGCACAACGGGATACTGTAAAACAAAGTTATCGCAAGAAAAGACAAAGTGTGTCTACAAACTCAGTATATTTTCCTTTAAGCATGCAATTTTCATTTCATACTTAAAGGGGGACAAATGTAGACACTCAAATTTGGCAATCTATCATTTGACATTATTGGTATTGACATTGTACACTTGCATGCACAAATACACCCTCCCCACTCTTTCTTAACACATCCAATAACCCTCTGATCACTTGCTTATCTTTGCATCACTCTCTCGGCATCAGTTCCTAAGGTTTAATTGCACAAAACACACCTAAAAATATCTATCTCTAGCTCCATGAAGTCAAAATCAAATTTTTCTTCCCGGTCAAAACCATCGGCTTTGATCTGTTTGTCCAAATCTATAAGTCGACCCTAATGTACGGGTTTGGATTAACACATTGTGCACTAAAAATTTCAATTCCATCATCTTCATATGGACTAATATTCCCTCTTAGTTGGCCTTTCATGACATAATAACCATTGGAATCCTATATAAACAAGTCAATCATACCTCATTTAGGGTCCTGACACTTTAAGAGCTCCTCATGTAAAAACAAGCACAAAAGGAACTCCAAGGTCCCAAAACTATGAAATAACTCACATCCATTAGAGCAATACTCTCTACAGGTTTGAAGTCTCCTACTAGGTCCAAGATTCTCCATATTCTCTCCAAAAGCAAGAAAAGTGACCCTTCCCAAGTATTTGAGCAAGTGTGAAACTCAAGCAAGGTATTGTCAAAGCATGTTTGTCAAATTCTAATTGCACTACGATATATATCACATGCTAGGAGAAAAATGTGTGGTTTTAGACCTCTTTGGAGTAAGCGGTGACATTAGCACTACACAGGGGTGCCCACAACCCACCTAAATTTTTTTGTAAGAACTCCATCTTGTACTTGTAGACACAAAATCACACCCTTGGGTACATTTCTAGGTCCTAAAAGCATGATAACATTTATATGATTCCTAAGCAAGGAAACTAGTGGTTGAAAACTATCTTTAGACTCTTTGTTTTGGTTCTTGTTTTCTCTTTGGTCTTACACACCCTATAGCCCAGTCGAAAGTTTACTGATTTACCTTTTATGGCTTGTACACCAAAGCACCCATCCGGGACAGGGCGTTCATGCGCTCTTGTCCCCTCTAGGTGTCCATGCCCCTTTCCCACCTTACTCGCTCCTTTTGGACCTCTTTTATCTTTTGGGAATCCTTTTCACTTATGGGTTGGCCTTCCAATTGTTAATTACGAAATTCAAACAAGGGAATCATATAAATACATATTTATGTGTTCAAAATACGGACCAAGCATATCACTTTGCCTAAGCTTGCATCCAAAAGGCACCTAAAGCACTCTAACATCCATCTAGCATCCATTCAAGGGACAAGAGTTGCATCAACTCTGCATACACTGCATAGGAAGGGGAAGTTTATTTTTCCATCCACACATTTTATGACACTACTAAATTTAGCTACACCTACCATCAAGTGTAACTTACACAAGGTCATCCTAGGGCATCATTCTTACACACACTCACAAGAACTGCATAAAGTTTGAGATGTAGTGTAGTGCTCGGTCGTAAGTTCACTCTCGAGTGACTTTCGGGTTAGTCTGACTCCCCATTCTGCATCTTTATTTTTAGGTTTGATGTGGTTTGTGGGCTTGTGCAGGTAAAATCACTTTTTGTAGGCTACGGTACCCTCGCGAACATTGTGTGACTATCGTGTGATCAACAGAATCAATAAATAAGACACTACAACACAAGAAAATCAAATTTATACTATTTACACATTCACGGCACCCGTAGTAGTCTCTCCAACACCCGGCACCCCCGTCCTATTATAGGCGCGTGTGTCTGCGGCCTCATTCTTGTATTCCAAAATTTATTGTGAGTAGTAACGAAACTCTACCCGATCTGCTCAAAGCACTTTTCCCAATTCAAATCAATCATAGACTATGTGGAAATCATCTTATTCTTCTCCCCTTCTCCTTTGCTTAGGGTTTCATATTTTAAATCTTAGTTTGCTTGTGTCAATTCCATATTGCAGCATTTATACATCATTTGGTTTAGTGGTGACTCTATATTATTAAATTTAATCAATACAAATTAAATTAAATCGGTATTATGAGGGTCTCGAGGGTTTTGATAATAATTATAGAGTCATTCCGAAGGTGAGAAAATAATACTTGACACAAAGCAATAGTCATTTCTAGGCATGTGAGGCACACGAGAAGATACAAAGACATAATCCAAGTAGGTCCAAGACTATACAAAAGGGTCAAGAATATGGTTTTGACCTAGTATGTTTTTGACTAGGTACAATTTCAGGTGCCACTCTCAGCAATGAAGTACTTTTAGTCTCATATTAGCCTATTTTTTGCACTCGGATCACTCGAGTCACCCGGATCCTTGTAGAATCAACTAAGTGTAATTTATCATTTGTGTTTTGATGATTCCTAGGTTCATAGTCACTTTGTAAAGCATTATTATGATTTGGGAAATCAATGTTAGAAGTTAATTAAATCAAAATATCCTCTTGTTGCATTATTTCATCCTTTTATGTATGTTTAACTAGAAACGCACTAAATCTTAAAAGGGAATGAAATAAGAAATTCACAAAAAGTGAAATCATGTAGGAAGCTTTCCTAAAATAGAATGATTTTCAAATTTCGAATGGCTTCTATATAGGATTATTTACCAATTTGGTAAGGTTTCAAAAATTAAAGAGTTCTCATGGGAAGATGGTCGTGCAAATGTACCTTTGGAAGGTCAATTATATAGGTTTTAGCTAGGGAGATTAGTTGAGTTTAACATATGTTGGAAATGGAAATATAGGATTAGTGGCTAGTTAAGAGAGATTAGGAGTAATTAAGTGTGAATAATTAGGCATGGAATATTTTGGGATTTTGATGTGATGAAGGTTATTTAATTAATTAATGTAGTGGTGTTAATAGGATTCATTTATCCAAGAATGATATATGAGTGGTCGATTTGGGATGTCTACATTTTCCCCTCTTTAGAAGGGTGTTGTGGTTAGCGGTACCCTTTCGTATAAAATAGATTAAAAAAATAGATGTAGGAAGAAATAGGAAGATTGGTAGGGTGATTCCCCCTCGAGAGGTCGTGTGGGGATGAAAGAGATGGAGGGTATCTCGAAAGGTGGAATAGAGGTCAATTGTAGAAGAAGAGGGTAAAATTGAGGGGTAAGGGTGAATAAATAGGAGATGGGTGGTATGAAATTAATTTTTAACCTACCTAGTGAGAAATTTGAGCTTTGTATTTGTGAGAGATATTGAGATAAATGGCTCATATTCTAGCACAAACACCATAGTGAACGCGGGTGAGGGAGCATTGGGGACCAAAGGGATGCAAGCTAGAGGTTAGTCATGTTTTTAGATTTTTGTTTTACATTTATTAGGAACATGTCTCGAAGGAAAAATAGTATTGAATGGAAATGTTATGATAAAAAAATTATTGTGCCATTTTCACTCAAGTGGATGACATTTGCATCTCAAGTAACATCATTTTTTATTAGTAACATTTTTTATTATGGGTAACATTCTTTATGATAATTTTAACACTTGTGATATTGATAGCAAAGTTTTTATTAACATGTGTGATTTGTATGGTGTCATTTTTTTATTTGTAGTGCCTACACTTTTTGGTCATGGCATTTTTATTGGTGATGAAAATGACTAAGTGTGTGTTCCCTTTTATTATTGTATGAACATCTACGAATTCTAGTTGTTTGAGAGAGGCGATCTTGTATGCGAAGATTGATCACATAATTCACTAATGAGGGGTGCAAATTTTGGAGAATGTGGGCATGTATCACATAGCCCACATGTCATAGATTCAAGCCACATATCCCTACTTACAATGTTAGCATTCAGATACTAACATCTTCTATCTTCTGATAAGGGATATGATGATGACCCTTGAGGATGTGTACAAGATTTTTTAGATCCTGATACGTGCAGATTTTGTGTCATGGTGGGATAAGATGCCCCAAGAAGATACAATAAGGATGTCTAATTGAGTTTATATACCATTATGGGGCCTGGCACTAGACTTGTATGGTAGGTGACTTGGTGAATAGATTACCAATATTATATTTCAAATCAATGTAGCCAATATTATAGTTCAATATTATTTTTGATTTGGGCTTGTATTTGACATTTTTGCAATAAGGGTTCAACCTTTTAGTTAGCATTTTACTAATGTGCACCCACATGCATTTGCCAATTCGCTCAACTATTGTGGTTATTGCTTTGAAGAAAATATTAGTAATGTGATAAGAAAGTCTATGGTCTGAATGCAATAGCTCCTAGTGTTTTTTCTTATATGAAAATTTTTACATTGTTGTCCGAGATTGAGGCTCACCAAAAAAACAATGTGGGAAAATTAATGTCTTCTAAAAATTTATCTTAGAAAATGCCAAGGGATTTAGGCCCTTCAACATGAGCAACTCCAATTATTTTGTCATAAAGAGCGTGTATAGTTGCTAGATTAGTAAATGCACAAACCAAAAATGTTACATACATTGTCATTGTCGGTGTTGTCATCGAAGAAGTGTTGTCGGGGGCTCATTATGCATTGCTCATTAGTGTTTTGACCAATATTTGGTGCTAATTGAAGAAGTTGGTCCTGATCATGGTTGAGCTTTACATTTTTCATTTGGTATAGTGTGGTTATGTATAATTCTTTTAGTGTTGTCATAGTGATGTTGATACGCACATTGTATAATTTGTAAGGGTTGCTATATTCAAGATGACATTTGAGTGCTACAAAAATTGTTTTCATATTTTCTACGGATCAAGGCAATGCAATCTACACAACATCAACATTTGTTGGGACATTTATAATTGCTCCATTCAAGGAGAATTGAGGACATTTGTAGGAACGATGTCTAATTTTTGCAAATGCAAGTCTAAGAGAAACTAGTCTTTCTTCAAGGTCAATGAGCATTCCTTCATACAAAAGCAAAGTAGACATGGCAATATGATCAAGGGATGCAAACTATTAGCAATTTAACTTACCCTGAAAGATAAGTCAAATGAGGTCGGACAAAAATTTTAAGAGATCCCTGTACAATGAATTTCCAAGTCTTAGAGTCTAATTGTTAGATTTCAGATTTTGAGTTTTCATTTCGGAAGTTTTTTCAAGTCCGAAAGTTTGAAAGTCCAAATTTTCGGTTTTGGGTTTTCAGAATTCAGAGTTTTCTTTCAAACATTTGGTGTTTTGGTTTCATTTTTTCCAAAGTCTAAAATTCTGAATTTTTGGACTTTCGGGTTTCAGAACTTTTCATCACCAATTCACATTTTGTTTCCAATTTCCCCAAAGTCCGAATTTCCAAATTTTTAGACTTTCGGGTTTCAGAACTTTGGAGTTTTTCTTGAGCATTTATTTCTTCACCAACCCCATACGGATTGGATTTTTGCCATAAATGTTAGGGTTTTCTATTTAAACTTGATTTTCTATGGTCATTTTCACCTGACAAATATCTCTGACATCCCCTTTTCTTGTCTTTTTTGACGTCCTTTTTCAAGGTATGTTATTTTTGTTATTTCTTTTTGGTTTTAGATTTTATTTTTGTTCTCGTCTTCCCGTTTTCTTTCCTTTTTGTTTCTTCATGTGTTTTTCGAATAATGGACTTCCCATTCACCATGTTTTCATTTTTGAGTTATCTCCAGTTTCTCAGGTTATTCACAAAATCATCTCGAGGTAGATCTCAGGTTTTGCAGAGTTGCTAGTTTGTCTTTTTTGAGAGAGAGCGTTTTGGGGAAACTCACTTCAGAGAAAATTACTTTGAAATTTTGGGGAAACTCACTTCGGGAATCGCTGCGGATTTCGTAGAAAAAGCATTTCGGGAAACTCACTTGAGAATTCCCATTTCGAGAATTTCTTTGGAGAAAATCACTTCGGAGTTTCGGGAAACTCACTTCAGGAATTTCCATTTCAAGAAAAATTTAGGGAAAATCACTTCGGAAAAATTTCTTTTGGAGGTTTTCATTTCAAAATTTTGGATACTCTCATTTCGGCATTTCTTTCGGTGATTTTCTTTTCTTTCTTTCGGAGATTCTCGAATTCGATATTTATTTCAGATATTTTCATCCTACAGACTTTTGGAGTTTTTTCTTCTTCGGCTTCTGAAATCCAGAACTTCATGTCTACTTCTACTTCAAAAGAGAAAGAGAAGATGAAATATTCATTCCTTGGAGTTGCTCCTCAGTCTTTCCTATCATCTGATCTAGGTAACATAGGGGATACTGACTTAGGTCAGATTGACTTCCCAGATTTCTAGAGTAGAGTGAAGGCTCCTAACAAAAAGCCATGGATGCAGGTAATTTATGACAGTGGGCTTGTCCTTGCGGCTGGTTTTCCTGCTTCAATGCATTGTCCCGAGTTTGTTCTAGCTGCAGCTGCCCACTTCGATGCAGATTCTATGTCAGTTAAGGATGATGATGACAAGGTGGTCATTCACCTAGATCCTGATTTCTTTGAAGATCTTCTCAGGCTACCTGACATTCCAAACTATGCCACTATTTCACCCGAAATCATAGTAGAACATTGGAACAAGGATGTTGATTCATGTACCAAGATTGTCATGAAAAGCTACTTGGCCAAGAGCATGGCCAAGTTGCCAAAAACCTTGTACAGGGCAGACTTCATCCAGGAAGTCAATGACATAATCATACTGCTGAGCCGAGTCTCAGGCCTCCCAGCTGCCAAGGAATTCCAAGAGTGGATGTTTTTATACATTGCCACTATCAAGAAGAACAAGGAGCTTATCAGGTGGGGAGAGCATATCAGTAGCTCCATCTGCTATCAGCTGGGCAGAGTGTCAACCACAAAATCATTCTACATGACATCATTCCTGGTCTACGTTGCCACTGCCATGGGAGATTTTCCCAGACTAAATACCAAGGGCGTTGAAGCACATCCTAGATTTATGACTTCTATCCCCAGCTCACTCTGAGTGAGGGATGCAAGCACTTTCGAAGGGTCAGCGATGCTTTTTGCAGTCATCCTCTACCACTTTGACAAAGAGTTGTACAATTAGAGAATTTCCAATGAAGCCTTCAAAGAAGTACGGGAATGGGGAGCCATCTATCTCCAATTTCCCACTTTCACCTACATTCGAATTCTGGTTTTGTTGGTGCCCCTAGCAAATTGCCAAGGTGTCCTACGGACAAATGGGTTCTACTGGAGCTGGTTCGGCAACTGTTGGATTACCATCGGATCCAAAACAAGTGCCACAAGGTAGGAGTGCATTTTCTGGTTTCGATTGGCAGGTACACTTGTCTGAACATTCACAAAGCCAAGAATGTCGACGCAGAGATGGCCGAGGTAACCTGCTATGAGACTTTTCATCCAAGAACCAACTTCGACTACTTGGGAAAGTTCGGCGAGACAGGATGTTCAACTTCCCACACATCTCAACTAGAAGACATCTGGATTCATTGTCGGGATGAGTATATCATCCGACAAAGAGATTATGAAAGATTGGATGTAGATGAAATTCACCAGTATGGGATAGCTGAGATCCCGCATATTTGCAAGATGACGGTGAAGTATTGGACGAAGCATATAAGACCAAAGATGTTGCCAATCAACCACTTCCATGGATTGATTGGTATCAAGAGGAATGCTCCAATACAAAAGATAGAGCGGGTCCCATTCTTCAAAGGACCTACAGGTGGTTGGCTACTTTTGGGATCAAACCCAAAGGAGTTGAGTAGGTTACAAATATAGTAGCCCCACCAGTCCTAAACCCAACAACACCCACAAAGGGAAAGCGGTCGACTCAGAAGACCCCCACAGTACCAAGGAAAATTTCATTTGTTGTTGGAAGTTCATCTCTTCCTCAAACTCCTATTTCTCAGGAAATACCTATAGCCAAGACTGCGGTGGATGTGATTGTGGTCAGTGATTCTCCTGATTGTTCACAAGGTTCATCACTTCCTTCTTCTCTTCCATCGTCCCTTCCTCTATCAGTTCCTCCCACTTCTACCAGCATTTCATCTTTCCCATCTCCTTCTATGGCCCAAGTATTCTCATCCCTTCCAGCTCTCTCGGTTGGAGAGAATATTGGATCACCCTTCCCTCCTCCATTTCCTTTATCACTTCCTTTTTCTGCCATTTCATCTTCCAATACCGTTGTATCAATTCCCACTGTTGTGCTAACATCCACCCCATCCATCATTGCCACTTCTATCCAGACACCCATGAATGTTCCCAATACCCTTGCCTCAACTCAGACCTTAAGTGTCACATCTACCGCTCCATCTTCTTCATTATCAGCTATTCCAGAGTGGCTATTCAGGACAGACCCCCAAGCAGAAAAAGAAGGTGCCTCTAGGAGATGTCATGGATCTCAACATCTTGGAGCAAACACCCAAAAGATAGGCCAAGAGACCAAGGACCATGTCAAATCTGATAGTAAATTCGTCCGAAAGAATGGGTGATAGAGGTCGCTACTCCTGCCGAGGGAAAAACCAAGGAAACAATCACGACTGCAAATTATCGATTTTCATTGGGAAAGGCCACTCATGAGGGGGCCAAACAGGATGTTCACACTGCTCTGGGGGCCTTGATGGAAAAATACGACAAGGATAAAGCTACGAAAGATGAGCTAAAGGCTAAGGTCGAACAGCTCACATCTTTGTTACGGAGAGTTACACAACCCATTTCATCTACTGAGTCCTCATCTACTACGGCCTTAGCAGTTTCAACTTCTATTGATGACTTCTCTTATCACGAGCTTGAGAAACTTGGCCAGAAAGGGAGATCAGTAAATGGGTGGATTGAACGAATACTGCAGAAGCAAATCCTTTGATCAAGGAAGTTGTGGAAATCTATAATGATTTGCAGGATGCAAAGATAACTATTCAGAAGATGGATGAGGCTTTCTCTGAGGAAAGCAACAATCTGAATCTGAATCTAGCAACATGGGAAGAGGTTAGGGCAGTGGATTCCGACTTGCTTCTTCAGGAAGGGGTGATTGATGATGCCTCAAAGTTGTTTGAATATCAGAAGGCTATGGAGTTCAGGTGCCGGTGTTACAAGACTTGATTAAAAAATTGGACGACAAGCGATTAGAAATCACAGACGCCTTGAATGACATATCAGAAGAATTTGATATTGCTCATTGTAAATTCTTCAATGAGAATATCGATGCCCTCCCTAAAGAACAGATTCAGAAAACTTCAAAGACTTGGTGAAGCGGGATGATGATGTCACAAGAACTTTCAATTCTGATTCCATCGATCGAATGGTCTTGTGCCAGAACTTCATAGGAAGGATGTCCAAGGTCATTTTCAAACTGAAAAGAATACCAGCCAATTACTTTACCAGAGAGATCGAGACAGCAGACGTAGTAAATCACTACGCATGTGGACCTGAAGACGAAGAGATCCAGGGAATAATCAAACATTTTTTCGAATACAATCAAAGACTGGTTGTATGGAAGGAAAGCCAGGAGGAGCTTAGAAAAAATGAACAAGTTGCAGAGCCAAATCAGGATTGAGCAGCCATGGAAGGACAAATTCGAGCTCTAGATCGGTCAGAGTTGCAGGGTTGACTCGGTCAAACCCTTGCAACAGTTTTTGCTATTTTCATGGGAGCTTGTTCCCTTAATTTAATGACATTTCTATTTTTAGTAAAATGTTAGTTAAGGGCCCAGCTGTAATGGCTCAGCCTAAGGAACTTATAAATAGATGAATGCTTAGAGTTCATAGATATACAATTTCGAGATTTTGGTGATTTTACTCTTCAAGCTTGGAAGAGTATTTTCATATATTTGTGAAGTCCCTTTTAATTTTATTGAGAATTACACTCTACCATTTGAAAGTTTGAATCACTTTGTGTGAAATAATTATTTATTACATGCTTTGTGAATGTGATTCCTTAGTATGTTTGAGTAACTTGCCTTTACTTCAGATTATTTACTATATGCCAAGATTAAGTGATGTGGTTATTTTCTCTTCAGCTTTGTGATTGTACTTTTCCTTTGTTGATTAGAAGTTACATTATCTTTATTTTGCGTAAAGTGGGTGCTTAAGATGTGCTTGTGTTAATTTTTCCAATAAAGTTATCTGTGTATCTAGAACCAAATCGTGTTCTTTCTCTTTTGTATAAGTTTAACAAAGGAACGTGTGTTTCTAGTTTGTGGTACTCGTACCCTTTCTAGTTACAATAGGTGAAAGTGATTTAGGATGCTAGCATCTCACTCACAATAACCCTTCCAAAAGTTGAACATCCCTGCTCTTTGGTGCATCACCACTTCTAGTTTAGGATTTATTTCTTTGCAATTTCTCCTTAATCCCATGAAGAGTTAGAGCATCTAGTTTAAACAAAGGAAGTTGGCCTCTCTCCGGAGGTTCATCTCTAGTCTAAGTCCCACAACTTGAGAGATGATCCCATGTGTCACTATCACACCAAATGTCGTGATTCATTTTCAGGCCATTAGGAGGGTGCAGTGATTTTGTGACAACACAAACTTTGGCAATGCATCGTTGGTTAAATATCAAGAATAAGGACAACATATTTTCATCCTTTGCAAAGGGATTTGACAAGAAGTCAATAAACAATATGTTTTTAAGACTCAATTAAGTATGTCATATTAAAGTTGTTCACAAATTTGGCATGCATGAGTTGGTGTCTTTTGTTTGAGAGTTAAATCGAGCCACAAATCGAGAAGATTGGATTGTTTGATGCCTACGTTCACAAATTGTGCACTTTACATGTCAAAGAGATGAGAAACACATTTTACATTTTATTGCTTGCGTTATAAAATTTGAATTTAGACAGTGGTGATTGGTTTAGCCGATGCACATTTTGTTGGGATTTTTGTTTTTGTGGGGTTTCTTGAATTGAATTTTTAGATTTCAAAGGCTTCTATACAAAGATGCAAATGAAGTTATGTCATGTATACTAGAAGAAAAGACCGTACAAAGAAGAGAAGTTTTTTTAGTCAAGGCTTCATAATGAAATCGACTTTCGACTCTTTCAAAGTGGATCATGTTGTATGTTACAAAGGGCATTGGCTAATTAGTATAAACTACCACAATTGTATTTTCACATCAAAGATAATAGACAACCATTGTAAACAAAATTCATCTTCTTCCATTGTGTGTGGGTGGTATGCCATGGCCATGTTTATTACAATCCCTTCCCAATTTGCAATGCCTAGAATGCTTTGTATAGAATTTTGGTAAAGCCAATTGGAGAGGCAAGCCTTTGTTTTTAACATCCACAAAGATAGGAGCTACAAAAAGATTGTGTAGCATAGCAACAAAAACATTGCATGTTAAATGCATTGTCAAAAAGTTGGCAAATAGAGCTAAACAAACTATTAAAGCAATTTTCATTGTTGTTTTGTGAATGAACCTCGCCAAAATTTTCAAGTTCATTCAATCTACCAATCCAATTAGGTTCATTCAATATGGAAGAGAATGACAATTGACCATGAATAGGGGAAACAATATAGTTGTCATTTTTTCCAAAGCAATTGCCCGTAATGGCTAGAAAAGGAGTTTGAATCATGGACAAAATAGTAATATAATATATTATGTCACCGATTTTGGTCACAAACGCCCGATGGCTCGCCTTCTTGGCTTTGGAAGGATATCACCACCCTTGGCACTTCCCCTCTCGAGACATCCTCTTTCACGGAGGCTCTTTCGTCCCGTAATCGCATCTTTAGCTTCTACGGGTTCCTATTCGCAGCAAAGAAGGATATGCAAAGCTTATTTCCATGTCTGGTAAGGGTACTCCATGTTCTTACGACTGCTGGAATCCCTCTATCTTACCCAAAGTAGCTTTGTTTGGCTGGCTTGTTCTTAAAAGGAAAATCCTCACTCAGCTGCACAGAAGATCTTGGGGATTTGTCGGTCCTTCTAAATGTGTTCTTTGTGGGGAAGCTGAAGAGGATATTGATCATCTTCTCCTCTTCTGCTCTTTTGCTACTGAGAGTTAGAACTGGCTTTTAGCTAAGCTTAATCTAGCTTGGGCTCCGTGTAACAATATCATTGATACTCTCCTTTCTTGGCCCAAGATGGGACAAGTGAGCTCCCTCAGTTCTATTTGGGACATAGCTCCTTTCTTCCTAATTTGGCACATTTGGTGGGAGCATAACTTGCGTCTTTTCCGTGAATGAAACGACCTTCGATTTGCGATTTTTCTTGCCAAATTAGAAGTGGCCATCTCTGAAAAAGTTAGTAAAAATAGCCACAATAATCCTCTTTTCTCCTCGTGTGATGTTGTCATCAGGAAATCTTGGCCCCTCATTAAAATCCCCAACTCCGGTTCCATCGTCAAACGTGGCCTTTCCCAAGTGGAGAAATTTCTGAAAAGGAGTGTTAAATGGCGGCCTCCCCTTTGGGCTCTTGGAAATTGAATTTCGATGGGGCCTCCAGGGTAATCACGTAAACCAAACGTTGGATGTATCCTCAGAAGCGATAAAGGTTTCCTTATTTCAGCTGGCTCTTTCCCCCTTCGGGACTGTACGTGCAATATGGCCGAAGCTCAAGCGCTCCTGGAAGGTGTTAAACTAGCCATCCACTCTGTTGTGACTCCTTTTCATCGAAGGGGACTCCTAAATCATCATACAAGCCATTGTTAAAGGGTCACCCCCTCTTGGAAACTTAACCCATTCATTTCCAACATCCTTTATTGGCTCGAGAAACTTAGCAGTTGGCACATCACACATGTTTTTCGAGAAGCTAATCATGTCGCAGATCTTCTTGCCAACCATGCGATTGATTATCCTGCCGCATTATTAAAATTTCTAGTGATGCAAAGGTGTGGCGAGGGCTCCCTTCTATCATTTCACACGAGCGGTTTGCTTCCCAGCTGAAATGACACACAATTCCCCTGTGCGAGCATTTCCTTTTAATTGTTGGCTTCAGCTTCGCTCGACATTCTAGTCTCCCGTCCACCGACTATGGTGTTTTTGGGCTTCCCCTTTGTTTTTTTGCGTTGTGAGTTTCCAAAAGAAGCCATAACAATGCTGAAATTGATCGCCACTGTCTTTCTAAAGTCTTTCACTACTCGTCCCACCTCGAAGTTGAAGCCATTGAAACTATCCTCGGGGACTCTTTCCACTTCCACTGCGCCAAGCCCGAACCAACTCTAATATTGCTTCAACCTTCGTGCCCTTTTGTCTCCTTCATCTAAACTCAACTGTGGTGGAATTTGTTGTAGAAGATGAGATTTATTCGGCGTATAGAGTCGGCCTTCATGACAAATTGGTTGATTTTTCTCTCCCAATCCTCTCCCTGGGTGGAGGAAGTCGACGAACAAGCTTTAGGGTCAAGCAAGGGTATTCATTGGCTCAATAGCCAATATTGTGACCTGCTCCACTATGCTCAAAATGTACACTCCATGTTCGTTTTAGGGAGGCTTGATCACAAGTTGCTCCCAACGATCAAAATTGACGCTACTCTATTTTTGGTGCACTCCACAATTGATAATTAGAACAAGCTCAAAGATCATGCTTGTGTGCGCATTCAATCTACTTCTTCAAGAAGCAAATTTCCGTGCAAGTACTCAATATCATTGATTTTTCTAGCTTTACATCTAGTGGCATTGTTCATCCTTTGCAGAGGGATTTGACAAGAAGTCAATAAACAATATGTTTTTTAAGACTCAATTAAGTATGTCATATTAAAGTTGTTCACAAATTTGGCATGCATGAGTTGGTGTCTTTTGTTTGAGAGTTAAATCGAGCCACAAATCGAGAAGATTGGATTGTTTGATGCCTACGTTCACAAATTGTGCACTTTACATGTCAAAGAGATGAGAAACACATTTTACATTTTATTGCTTGCGTTATAAAATTTGAATTTAGATAGCAGTGGTGATTGGTTTAGCCGATGCACATTTTGTTGGGATTTTTGTTTTTGGTGGGGTTTCTTGAATTGAATTTTTTAGATTTCAAAGGCTTCTATACAAAGATGCAAATGAAGTTATGTCATGTATACTAGAAGAAAAGACCGTACAAAAGAAGAGAAGTTTTTTTAGTCAAGGCTTCATAATGAAATCGACTTTCGACTCTTTCAAAGTGGATCATGTTGTATGTTACAAAGGGCATTGGCTAATTAGTATAAACTACCACAATTGTATTTTCACATCAAACATAATAGACAACCATTGTAAACAAAAGGCTTCTTCTTCCATTGTGAGTGGGTTATATGCCATGGCCATGTTTATTACAATCCCTTCCCAATTTACAATGCCTAGAATGCTTTGTATAGAATTTTGGTAAAGCCAATTGGAGAGGCAAGCCTTTGTTTTTAACATCCACAAAGATAGAGCTACAAAAAGATTGTGTAGCATAGCAACAAAAACATTGCATGTTAAATGCATTGTCAAAAAGTTGGCAAATAGAGCTAAACAAACTATTAAAGCAATTTTCATTGTTGTTTTGTGAATGAACCTCGCCAAAATTTTCAAGTTCATTCAATCTATCAATCCAATTAGGTTCATTCAATATGGAAGAGAATGACAATTGACCATGAATAGGGGAAACAATATAGTTGTCATTTTTTCCAAAGCAATTGCCGTGCAGTAATGGCTAGAAAAGGAGTTTGAATCATGGACAAAATAGTAATATAATATATTATGTCACCGATTTTGGTCACAAACGTCCCGATGGCTCGCCTTCTTGGCTTTGGAAGGATATCACCACCCTTGCACTTCCCCTCTCGAGACATCCTCTTTCACGGAGCTCTTTCGTCCCGTAATCTGCATCTTTAGCTTCTACGGGTTCCTATTCTGTGAAAGAAGGATATGCAAAGCTTATTTCCATGTCTGGTAAGGGTACTCCATGTTCTTACACATGCTGAATCCTCTATCTTACCCAAAGTAGCTTTGTTTGGCTGGCTTGTTCTTAAAAGGAAAATCCTCACTCAACTACGCAGAAGATCTTGGGGATTTGTCGGTCCTTCTAAATGTGTTCTTTGTGGGGAAGTTAAGAGGATATTGATCATCTTCTCCTCTTCTTGCTCTTTTGCTACTGAGAGTTAGAACTGGCTTTTAGCTAAGCTTAATCTAGCTTGGGCTCCGTGTAACAATATCATTGATACTCTCCTTTCTTGGCCCAAGATGGGACAAGTGAGCCCCCTCAGTTCTATTTGGGACATAGCTCCTTTCTTCCTAATTTGGCACATTTGGTGGGAGCACAACTTGCGTCTTTTCCGTGAATGACCTTTCCGATTTGCCGATTTTTCTTGCCAAATTAGAAGTGGCCATCTTTGAAAAAGTTAGTATAAATAGCCACAATAATCCTCTTCTCCTCGTGTGATGTTGTCATCAAGAAATCTTGGCCCCTCATTAAAATCCCCAACTCCGGTTCCATCGTCAAACGTGGCCTTTCCCAAGTGGAGAAATTTTTGAAAAGGAGTGTTAAATGGCGGCCTCCCCCTTTGGGCTCTTGGAAATTGAATTTCGATGGGGCCTCCAGGGGTAATCCTGGTAAACCAAACGTTGGATGTATCCTCAAAATTGATAAAGGTTTCCTTATTTCAGCTGGCTCTTTCCCCCTTTGGGACTGTACGTGCAATATGGCCGAAGCTCAAGCGCTCCTGGAAGGTGTTAAACTAGCCATCCACTCTAGTTGTGACTCCCTTTTCATCGAAGGGACTCCTAAATCATCATACAAGCCATTGTTAAAGGGTCACCCCCTCTTGGAAACTTAACCCATTCATTTCCAACATCCTTTATTGGCTCGAGAAACTTAGCAGTTGGCACATCACACATGTTTTTCGAGAAGCTAATTATGTCGCAGATCTTCTTGCCAACCAAGCGATTGATTATCCTGCCGCCATTAAAATTTCTAGTGATGCAAAGGTGTGGCGAGGGCTCCCTTCTATCATTTCACACGAGCGGTTTGCTTCCCAAATGAAATGACACACAATTCCCAATGTCTGCGAGCATTTCCTTTTAATTGTTGGCTTGACTTAAGCTCGACATTCTAGTCTCCCGTCCACCAACCATGGTGTTTTTGGGCTTCCCCTTTGTTTTTTTGCGTTGTGAGTTTCCAAAAGAAGCCATAACAGCTGAAATTGATCGCCATTGTCTTTCTGAAGTCTTTCACTATTCGTCCCACCTTAAAGTTGAAGCCATTGAAACTATCCTCGGGGACTCTTTCCACTTCCACTCGCGCCAAGCCCGAACCAACTCTAATATTGCTTCAACCTTCGTGCCCTTTTGTCTCCTTCATCTAAACTCAACTGTGGTGGAATTTGTTGTTGAAGATGAGATTTATTCGACGTACAAATTCGGCCTTCATGACAAATTGGTTGATTTTTTTCTCCCCAATCCTCTCTTGTGGGTGGAGGAAGTCGACGAACAAGCTTTAGGGTCAAGCAAGGGTATTCATTGGCTCAATAGCCAATATTGTGACCTACTCCACTATGCTCAAGATGTACACTCCATGTTCATTTTGGGAGGCTTGATCACAAGTTGCTCCCAACGATCAAAATTGACGCTACTCTATTTTTGGTGCACTCCACAATTGATAATTAGAACAAGCTCAAAGATCATGCTTGTGACGCATTCAATCTACTTCTTCAAGAAGCAAATTTCCGTGCAAGTACTCAATATCATTGATTTTTCTAGCTTTACATCTAGTGGCATTGTTTATTCAACATTCTTTAGTCTCTTCCCTCCTCTCTTATTCTTCCCCAATGTCAATTCTTACTGACATTGTTCTTCTTTCTCCTCCCTTCTCCCTCCTTCCAATTGGTTGTTTCCAACCCACCCTTCTCCCTTCTTTTCCTTTCTTCTCTTTGTATGGTTGAGGCCTAGCCCTCCGATCCATAGCTCCAATCAAAAGCATTTAATCATCAAAAAAAAATAGTAATATAATATGGAAGGGCATGAGTCAATGCATTGAATTGGAGTTAGTTATTGGACCTAATCATGACCACACCCATATTGGGTATGTCAAACCCAATATACAATTGTGGGGTGAAATTGTACATAAAAAAATTTCACCCCACAAGTCAAACCCCTTGTTGACAATTGTTAATTGCAAAGAGTTCCATTCAACAAAAATACATTTGAAAATAATGTATTCCATGCAAAGTGTAAAGAGTCTCAAGGTTCAATTCTAGATGTAGATATGTCGATGCATTGTGACCCCCTCCATCTAAGTAAGGAAGAGGTCTAACATGCAAACTCTTATTTTGACAAGTATATCAGAAATGTTGCAAAACAAAAGGCATCAAACAAGCAATCTCCAACATTATATTTAAATGAATGGTCATTATAGAGATTAAATTGTGACAACACACTATCAATGGAAGGAAAGATATGGTTGATGTATGTATAGTCTTCTACATTAATAGAAGTAAATGGGAGAAGTTTTTACTTCATAATTTTACTTTTTCTAGATGGCAATTTTTGTTTCCAACAAAAGTATACGCAGAACAGCTAAGTGCAGATTAATGTAAATGTCTTCAGAGATCAACTCTTTGAATGGGCTAAGCATTGTTATTTCAAGTTACAAGGATGAGTATTATACCCAAACAACAAGGGTGAAACAACCACAAGCATGTGCTACACAATTTGTTTCAGATGTCCTTTCTTCTTTTTGCTTTCCAAACCCTATAAAAGCTCATTGTTATTGTCAAGTGTGCACATGTTATTGCAGAAGTGGTTATAAACAAAAAGCTTTGAAGAAGAAAAAATAAACCAATATTATATGAAAGTAAAGCATAAAACATTCAAAATAGGTAATGTATAAATAAATATGCAATATTTTTGCATGCTACTCATGTTATATAAAAACAAACAATTCCAATCATCTCTATATATAATTGAATAAAAAAATGCATACAAATAGTACTCATTGCCCACAATTGAGACTACTATTAAACCAAACACATAAAACTAAGACATTGAAATCTGATATTCTATACTTGCAGATATAAATAAATTCTTAAAAGCAATTATGGTATAATGGTGCAAATATGAACAAAACCTTCGAAGTACTGATAAGCTATTTTATGGAAATGGAATTCTACTGCAGGTACCTTACATAGGCCCTCTAAACACCTACATTTTCACTCAACAAAGTAACCACAAAGACATTATAATGGTCTTTGAATATTTGACAAGCAAACCATTAAAAGAGTGTTTTTAAAAAGCATGGGAACCAAAAGACATTTTCTGCACCCACAATAAGATCCAACAGAAATTTTATTCAATTGATGAACAAAACACTTCTTAAGTATAAAAAGCTCGCTCACCCAACAGATCTTTCACAAAGACAAATATACAATCACTAATAAAGAAGGGGCATCAACCATTTCTGGCTAAACAAAGCATTGATGCAATGCTTCAATAAAATCCAGTCAAGAAGACTTTCCCTCAAGAGAATTCTAGTTCCAAATTGAGCATTGATATAATGCCTTGAAATTCAATTACTGAGAAAGAAGGGTCCCAACAAGATTCTGGCAAAATACAACCAATGATACAATGCCTCAAAAGTCTTCATCCAATTTAAAGACATGATGTCCCTCTGTGTTGCTCAAACTAGACATTACTGAGGCTTTCTGATATTCCCCAACCCTTTTCTCAAAGAAATTTGTCTTTCCTCTGCAAAAGACATATAACATATCTAAATTAGAATTGTAAAACCTCTAAACATAGTCATAACTTAGGCATAGATACTCCCACAAGATACTTACTGAAGAGAGATCAACTCCATCCAATCAAATGGATTCTGCACATTATACACCTTACTATACCCTAGTGCAACCTGAATATGAACAAATCATTTTGTAAAATTATATCTTTAACCAAACAAATAAAATGCATGCATATTTACTAAAAATAAAAAATCAAACATTTGAAGGCAATGGATACTACTTACCAACAACCTATCAGCAACAAATTCAATGTATTGACCCATAAGTTTGGCATTCATTCCCACCAGATCACATGGAAGAGCATCACATACAAACTCTCTTTCTATATCAACAGAATCACAAACTATTTGTCTCACCCTGTCCTCGCTGAGCTTTTGATTCAATAAACTACAAACCAAAAACAAACAAAAGGACCAACATCAACAAAAAGACCAACATCAATGCAGCTCATGATGATTTCAAAAGCAGTATTTTGCATCAACTAAAAACACTCCAACACATGAGCATACCTATAAAGCAAGCAAGCAAAGTCACAATGAAGACCTTCATCCCTTGAAATTAGTTCATTAGAAAAAGTTAGGCCTGGCATCAGTCCCCTCTTCTTTAACCAAAATATTGAGCAAAAGCTGCAAAACACACAGATCTTACTTCAGATATAAAACACACCCATATTACAAGATAAAAATAAGCATTTCAGAAGAGTGAACAAGCCAACCTGCCAGAGAAAAAAATGCCCTCCACACAGGCAAATGCAAGAATCCTCTCGGCAAAAATGTTAGAACTGCCAAAGGAGTAAAGATGTTCAGAAACAACAGAAAATTAAGAAAGATAAAAACAATGGCGAAAGAAAAAAGGGGATCTGCATACACTACCTTTCGATCCATTTAAGAGCCCAGTCTGCCTTCTTTGTCACACAAGGAACAGTTTCAATGGCATTGAACAGATGGGTTTTCTGTTTGGGATCTTTAATGTACGTCTCTAACAAAAGACTGTACATTTCTGTTAAACACAAACCAGATGATCGGGTTGATTTTCCAGTCCACCAACAAATACCAATCATGCAACCATCTTTGACAATTATGAATGAAAATGAGCAAACCCAGAAAGATACCTGAATGAATGTTCTCTATAGCGATCTGAAAACCATAAAAGGCACGTGCCTGCAAGACACACCAATGGATTTTCAAATTACTGTTAGGATTTACCCTCAATACAAAGAGAGATATAAAAATTTAGATAGCTAACAAATACAGCATTTATTGCAGCAGCACCTCAAAATAGATGAATGAATTAAATTATAATATGAACCTCTGGAACTTGAACTTCTTTCATGAAGCGACCAGCCAAATTCTCCAAAACAATGCCATCAGAAGCAGCAAAAATGCCAAAACATAGCTAATAAAATGCTTTTCGTTAGACGTCAGCCTTTCCCAGTGATTGGCATCTTCTGATAGATCAACTTCTTCAGCTGTAAAACACAAGCCAAATCCTTCAATACACCCTATACATAGTTTCAAAAGGGATATGGAACCAAATACCTAAAAACAGAAACATTACATATGAGCAAGATCCAAGTTCATGCCTCATAACTCAAGTGATCATGTGGCAAGAATGATAATAGTCAAAAGCCAAAATTCATCAAAAGCCTAAAAAAGAAAAAAATCTAAATCTTAATTTTAAGTAGAGCACTTACCAGTCCAAAAGCTAGCCACTGCCTTCTTGTACATCTCCCAAATCTCAGGATACTTGATTGGAAACATACAAAACCTTTGGGGGTTTTCAGCCAAAAGTGGTTCCACTGTAATGATGCCCATGATTGATAACTTGCCTGCTGACAGGTTAGCAGGCAAACCCAGTATGAGAAAAAACACATAAAAGCAGAACATAATTATCAATAAAAATAAAAGTTTTCCCTTGAACAGAAAGGGGGAAATAATAGACAACTGAGTTTATTTGCAGAGGTTCTCATTTCGATTAATATGTATTCAATATCAACTATGTTTGAATCGGAGGTTCTCATTTCTACTAATATGTATTCAATATCAGTTGTGTTTAAATCACTTCTCTTTTCCAACATTTCCAGCCGAACTTCTAAACCCGTATTTTGAAAGCAATATTACAGATTTATCCAGATGTACAAACAAAAAAATCACTTCAAACATTTCTGGTAAGTAGATATCAAAAGCTCAAAACATAGGCATCTTTTAAATTGAATTTTACCTTGTTTTGCCGAACAAAAAGATTCTGAAACACCCAGATGAGAAGAAGGATGATCGGTCCAATGGATTTTGCTTTGGCTAAATTTAGCACAGAGATTGCATAGGAAATAAGGTGTATATATTGATTGGAGGGTTGCGATCGACGGCGCCTGGCCGCCTCTCCGTTTTGATCGCAGGGCTGAAATTTGAACTGAGATTTCAAATTCAAAAAATGGCGGCGTCTTTAGCCGCTCGCGAACTATTTGAAGTTTGAAGAAAACAATTGGCGGGATGAAGTGGAGGCTCCAAAATTATTTTTTTCCACGCTTCCACCACAAGCACTCTGCCCTACCTAAACCACGTCCCTCCCATTCTTTTTCATTTTGGAGAGTAGGTACTCGGGTAGGGACATTTTGGCTTCCCACTAACCTAATGAGTGAGTGGACAACTCAATTTAATTTGTTTTTGTTTTTTTGTAGGTCGGGTTTTGTGGAAACGGAATGGCATTTCCTAATGGAGTGTGTAGCATATGAGGACATTCGAGTAGCTATGTTGATTTTTTAAAAACGGAAGCTCTCACAACCTTGTTTGAAGAGGATAAGATTGCAAAAACAACAAATTACTTGACTAAAATCCATAATAGAAGGCTCAAGATTAGCAAAGAAATCGAGAAAAAGTAAAAGTAGCGATTTTGGTGGTTTCTTTGGTGTATTTGGCTGGCTTGTTTTTAGTTTCCGGGTCCCATACATTGCTTGGCCTAGTGGACATCATTAAAATCTTTCAATTCACTTACATTTTTTACTTTTATGTTTTTTCTTCCCTCCTTTTCAAGTATATCTTTCAACAATATATTCACCATATTTTAAATTTAATATGACAATAATAGTTTTTCCATTTTAAATAGCCATCACTAATCTCAATGGCTCGTGTTTCATTTAAGTCACCTTAAATAACTTTGTTTAGTTTCACTTTCCTTTCATTTTCATTATCTTCAACAACCTCTATTACCTTTATGTTAGAGGTTAGGTTAAACTTGTAACCTTTTAAGAGAATATGTTAGACAACTAAATTGAATTCTCATGTGTTTCCTTTATTCTTAAGACGTAATGGAGTAGAAATGTCTCCCAATACCACCCGTACTAACGACGACATTAATATTACTTAAATTATAAGAGTCATGTGTTGATGGGTAGGTGAAGTCCCCCTCTTAAGTTTTGTAATCCTCTACCTTAAGTTCTACCAATTGCGGGCGAGTCTAATGACATAAATTAGATCTTTCTAGATTTTTACTAAAGCCAACAACAGAACAAACAAAGAGACCATCTACAAAATGATTAATCTAATATTGTTTTTAAAAAATGTGCATTAGTCATCCATTGCACTTTCAGTCCTTTATTGAGATTTGTCTTTGCACAATAAGCTAAAATAGATAAGAGCTATGTTAAATGGGAATCTAAACATGCATAAGAAAACAATACGCACAAAAAAATACATAATATCTCCTTGGGAAAACCTTTGGGAAAAAACCCAACACAATAACTTTAATTTTATTGTATTGACTAAAGTTAGTTTATAATACACATACACTCTTCAAGGTTTTTATGTATATTTATTCTTCAAGCTCTCCATACAACATCGCCTTAACATTCATTTAATCTATCTCCGGATCACATGCGACATCAATGGATAAAATAAACTTAATGGAATTCAACTTCACAACATGATAAAGTACCTTGCCAAATTCAATCCCCTCTACGTATAAAATCCCTTCATGACCAAGAAAGCCTTATACTTCTCCATTTTTCCTTGTGTGATGTACTTCTTGAAAACCCACTTATAACCTACAAGTTTTCTTCCAAGGGGTATATTTATTGAGTTCCAACTCTCATTCTTATTGAGATAAATTTTCATCCTTTGTGTATTTCTTCTAAGACTTGATCTTTTTTATCCAATAGATTCTTTTAACATCTTGTGGTTATCATCGTCAATCACTTATAGCAATAACACAAAAATCTAGTGTTATATACCTTTAAGTAATTTTACACTCCCATTATGATCTTTTTACATGTTCTTCTTCCTCCTCGTGTGTCTCTTTGTCAATTCTATCATACTCATATACATTCTCTTCAATATCTACATCTTTTCTATTTCTTCTTTTGGTTGCTTATTTGGTTGTTTGTTTGCATTGAAATTGCATCGACCCCCTTATGTAGGAATCCTCCTAATCTCCCTAAAGCCCACATTTTGACTTTAGACCTCCTTATCTATTTTTGGATTACCTAGCTTGTATCCCTTCCCATATTTAATAAAGATACACTTCACATACTTACAATCAAGTTTCATTATTTTTTCCTTTGGAATATGGACACATGATTCACATCCAAAAATGACAGGGCATTTAAGGAAAGGTTTCTTTCTAGTCCAATATTTTTGTGAAGTCTTTTCAACCATCATTGATTACGGTGATCTATTCACCAAGTAACACATAGTAGTGATTGCTTCTACCCAAAACTTGTGCTTTAAATGTGTGCCATCAACCATACTCAAAGATTTATACACCAAAATCACATTCATTTGCTATTTTACTTCTTTCAATCGCAGCGTGTATGGAGTTGTCCTTTACCTTTCAATCCCACATTGCCTACAAAATCCTCAAAATTGTTTGAGAAATAATCTCGCATGTTTTCCATGTGCAAGACCTTTATATTTATCCTCGAATTTATCAAGTACCATAGAATTCTTTTAGAGAAATTATATCTAGGTCTTCCTAGAAAGGTAACTGTGAAAGACACACAACACACATACTTTTTAGTGATGTGACTTCTTGGTGATGAGACCTTATTTGGACCAAACACGTCACTATGTATTGTCTACAAAATCTTATTCACATACATAACATTTACAAGAGAACTTTATTCAACTTTATTTGCCACTTAGCACATTTTTTTGTAGAATTCAAAATCCAGGAGAATATGTGATGCCTTCAACCATGCTTTATCATTGATATGACCTGACCTTTGATGTCAAAAATTGTCTTCTCCACTAGAAGCATCTTAGTTTTCGTGTATTTTCCATTGATTTTAGGTATAGTTGTGTTGTTACAAGCATTAGTAATCATGCCAGTGTCAAAGTATAATTATTGTTCTTGTGCGCACAACCCTCTTGCCAATATCATGGATATTTTGCACCCGTCATTTTTAAATGATACTTGAACACCAACATCATTTATTATACCCATAGAAATAAAATTCCTAAACAATTCGAGAATGTGCAACACACACACTAAGGAGAGTCTTGATCCTCCCATCTCTAAATATTGATTTCACAATTCCTCTACACGTGATCATGTAGGTCAAGTTTTCCACCACGAAGACATCACCAACATCATACTATTCGTGTTATGAAACTACTCTCTATGAGGGGTCGTATGAAATGAGGCAAGCTGATTTGATCAACCATGCACCATGGCATGCATGTATACTTGAATTAAGTAAGATATACATCTATATTCTTGTCACTACAAAGTTTCTCACCTTAGGACCCAACATTTTACAATTTACTTTTGTAAACCTTTTAAAACCTACAATCCATTTTAAGATGTCATGTTTTTCCATAGTTTTATCGTTTGTTGAAGTAGATACTCTAGAGTTTCATATCTACTTCTAGATTTCAAACACTTATCCCCAATTTTTGCTTACCTTTCTCCTACAACGTACCTCATACAACTAATGCATCTTTCATTTGATATTCTTCAATGGATTTCCCCTTTAATTCTTATAACAATATGTTTACGACTATCAAATCTATTTTCTACTTAGACATATGACTATTAATAACAATTAGTTGATTATTCTAATAGTCTAAAAAAGAAAACAAAAGTGTAATAGATATTTCTTTATCATCTTTTTTTTACTAATCAACGTTCGGTGCTCTGTGTGGTAGCCAAAATTCGATTTGAGGCATTTGGCATAAATTTGGTTCATAAATACATATTTGACCTTATTTGCACATGTTTCCCGATTCCAAACACCCTTTAATCCATTATATTGTCTCTATTTCCACAAAAAAATTAGTTTTGAGTTTCACGACCTTTGGATGGGTTTATAGCTCCTTTATAGGTTTGACCCCAAACTTGTTGACCATTTTTAACATGTCCTTTCCTATCCAACAATCATACATTCAATTAAAAAAATTGTGTTATTCGGTCGTGTGGAATTTTAGGGTGGTTGAGTAGGAAAACTAACGAAATGTATTATATTTAAACAAAGGCACCCTAAGCCATTCAAACCAGTTGGGCATCACACCATTCATTAGAGATCACTATACATAGAGATCATATCCTTCATAATCTTCCAATAATAGCCCTGGATTAGTATATAGTATAATTTTGAAGCATACAAGGTCTCAAAGTGCATTTTGTCAAGTTTTAAATTCAAACCAAGGGTTTTTATTCTAAGTGCATATTATATATTGCTAGTTGCATCTCGTTATAGGCTTGGGATAACTACATGGTTTTGAGCCCTCTTCATATTTTTGGTACATAGGAATGTTCAATCATCATGGTGTGGTTGGGGTCAGTCCAAGCCAAAAATTCTAACCTTTTTTAGTGTTTATTATCTTCAAAGCGAGTGAAGCTAGTTTTGGACAAAGAATGAGGCATCTCAATTCTATCACGTATCATTGTTGCATCATAGGTCCACCAAATTTAATACCAAATCAAGGTGAATCTACACACAGAGGCCACAATTTATCTAATCAACCTTAGACATATGGTTGTATCATATAGATGCATTTAAACCCGATATAGTTCAAGACAAATAGGTTCAAACATGTACTTATCTAACATTTTTTAACTTTATATCACATAGTTCTAGACCTTGATCTTATCCCGAGCACCTTGAAGAATTCATTTATAGTTTCCCAACATAGTTCCACGATGTTTTACCTTATGTAGGCTCAAGTCGGCAAATTCATTCCATTTCCACGTGATAGCCAATTTTCTTATATTTTTAGAGTGATCAAACTATTATAAACCGTACAAATTACATAAATTGGGTTGTATTAGGACTACCGATTGTTATAATTTGATTTATTAGGCTTAATTTTGATGTAAATAATCTTGAGTGTAATTTTATCAAAACATTTTGGTGAACCCACTACTTTCGTTGAATACACAACCTAAGGTTTTGTTTTCACCCTTTAGGGTTTTAGATTTTAAGGCCAATTTCATATCTTAGGGTTTCATTAAAACCTAATCACTACATCTTTTAGGTTATGTTTGATTATTAGCTCTTTTTTAGAGTGTTTCACATGATTTCATCTTATTCCACCTAAAAATCTAGATCCATTATTTCTATAGGGAAAAGTTCTTGATTGAGTGATTCACATTTTAATTACATTCAAATTTCTTTAGGTTAGCCTCACGAAAAGAATATGACAAACAATTTTTATGTTAGTGTTTCTTCTTCTATTATTCTCAATGTTCATGATAATATGACAATTAAGTTGATGCAATTTTTCACAACATTGTTTAAATGAGTAATGATGTTAATAACACAAATGAACACATTATTATTATATATATCATACTTGCAAATAAGGCCTACATATGTGAATGGAATAATGCCGATTATTATGAGAAAAATAACGTATAACCTCTTGTTCTTATATAAGCTGGTCCCACACACATAAATAGACTTGTTGAGTTTTGTGAAGCATTGACATAAATCCTAAGTATATTAAAGGGGTGTTAGTTTTCTTACTAGAGGCCCATAAGGAACAATATATTAAGAAATAATTTATAGGAATACCACGCTTTGGTGAAACACTTGTTGAATGTCATCTTTCTACATTAGGTGTTTAAGACAATACATCTATTACACATATTGATGTAGGTATACTTACAACTTCTTGAGTGTTGCCTATGCCTAGTATTCCTACTAAGGGGAAATCACAAGGCTTTCTGCAAGCCATTGTGGACATTCCTACACAATGTGTTTATTTTCTTGATCCTTTTAGGACTAGTGTTATTATTGCACTTTATTTACATGAATCACTCCCTATAAATGGATTGTAGTCTAATTATTTTGCGCACGTTGCTACAAATCCTTCCTTAGATGTATACACCCAACAATTTTAAGACGTGCAAGCTCGATTCTTATATTACAACAAGGTTTTTAAAGAGACATATATCATAGTGAGCTCTTGTGATATATTGCATTATCCTTTAGCTTTCAATATTCTTAATTATCCCCTACATTTAGGATTTTTCCACTCAATTTTAAGTATATAATGGTTAGATTGATCCACAACAATATCTTTGAGACGTTATCATTACATGCATAGAATGTGTGGGTAATGACAAATTATCAACCAAGATATTTCCAACAATCCTTAAGGACTATGAATTAAAATTGTTCTATATTGTTTCAAAATGGTCTTATCGTACCCTAAATTTAGACTAAGGACACTAAAAATAACCATTTCACATTTATCCCAACCTTTTCCTAGTTATATAATTAATTGATTTAATCCTAAATGTAGCTTGCTTAATTACTATACTTTAAAGCCACTCAATAATTACTTTTCACTTAGTTTAGCTCTTTAAGAATCTATGCATTATATATTGAGCGCATATTTATACTTGTGACTATTGAAATCCCATTTTATATTGGTTCCCAAGCCAAACTTGGGTTGAATCACCTAACGGGGAAAAAATTCTCAACGGTTCTTATATGGGTTGATGTTTCTATCCTAAGCACTTGTAATAGTTGATTAAATTTAAGGGGTTTATAACGATGGTATATTATCCTAATCAATTAGTTTTGAAGCTAAGCTGCAACAATATCGGGATAATACATGAAAAAATATAAACAATGATAAATAATGAAATAAAATACTGGCAATAGGAAATAGAGAGTGACTTAGCTGATATTCTAGATAGCGTGCTTGATTTGGATCAAGTTGATGATTGAAAGGGTTTGTAATTAATTTAATAAAGCTCCACCTCTAAAACCGTGTCTGCATAGTTGTTCGGACCAAAGCGTATGGCATGGACCAAGTCATATGGGCACTATGGCCCTTCCGTGTCCCTTTATACTTTCAGCTCCTATAACTTTTTTGTTTGTGCGGTGCTTCCCGATTTGTTTCGTATGTAATTTGGACCTTCGACACTTACGATGCTCATTGTGTATCTAGTCAAATCTTTAAAACCCTAGATGGTGAGAGAGTCTGCAAAACAAACATTAGTTGGGTCACGAGCACCCATGTATATTGTCGATGTTGCAACTAATTTGAAGAGGGCTCAAACCACATGTCATTCTCACCTAACATGTGATATCTAGAATATATGCAACCAAATTGATAATCATGAGCTTACAACAATGTGATTGTACTTGACCTTTTCCCTAGCTTGACTTGAGATGATGTGCTCTTTGTGCTTGCAAATATGAGTAGAGGACTTCCCTAAATGAATATGTAGAGTATATGACAACTCAAGGGAGTCTTGGAGTAGCTTTGTTTTGTGATTGATCTTAGTATTTTCTCATTAGAATGTTAGGTTCCAAGTAGATAAAATGCCCTCTTCAATGAGAGATGAATAACTTGTTTATATATGTGTTCTAGATCTGGAAAACTTAGGTAAAGCCAACTAAGATTATAACAAATAATTTCAAATTGAGAAAAGTGCCATTGGAGGGAAAGGGATGAGAGTGCCTAGGTTAGCCCATAGCATGTAGACATTATGGCCCTTTTTGGATGCTACGGTACCAAATGTATATGTGAGTAATTTGAAAATTGGATTTATCATATGTAAGGGTATAGCCAAATTTTATGAATTAATGTGACCATTATGCGAACAAACAGTCATGTTTATAAGAAAGAATGAATGAGATATAACTAGGGATAACATAATTGGTCAAATTGAGTGAGTGTGGGCTAGTGAAAAAGTGTTGTACAATTTTTATTGTTGTAATAAATGAATAACCAAAATGAGTGTCTACATTTTCCCCCTTTAAGTATGAAATTGAAAATTACATACTTATTTAGGAAAATTTACACGAGTGTGTAGACACACATTGTCTTTTCTCGGAGTACCTTGTACTTATGCTAGGACTTTGTCTTTTTCGGTTGTGTTCTTTTTCCAAGATGAGTACCTGTAAAAAAGTGTAGTCAATGTCCATAGTATAGGAAATCAAACTCTAACTTGAAAATTTTGAACTTAGTGTGAAAATAGCAATATATAAACATAAAAACAAAAAAATGAAAGTGTACACCTGATTGTTTTGCGAGAGATGGGGAGAGAGTAATCCTGCTACTATTTTCATAGATATTTGTTGAGCTTTTGTCGAACTAGTATAAGGACTTGGGGGTGATCGGTCCCTAAGTGGAATGTGCCGAGAAGAATAGAAAGAAGTGAAAATGCACCCCACATAATGAAGATAATTATATGAGGATAGTTCAAGTTGATGCATCCTTTCACAAAAATGAGCAATGGGAAGTCAATCCTATGAGGATAACAATCACCTCGATACTTCTTAAGACCCACGAGTAAGTGCCACCAGCAAGACAGGACATGAACCCAATTGATTTACAAATGATGACATAATGTACCTGGGCAATGTTAGCTTGCACATACCCTTGGTGCCACCATAATATGAACTATACCATGCATTCTTTCACTGAAAATAAGTAAAGATATTGTAAATGTCATTGAGAAATTGTACCAACTAAGAAAATTGTTGAATTTTATCCCAAGATGGAAGTGTATGGATGGGCCATAGCATTCGGACGCAGTTGATTTTTTCCATACGTTTTGTTCTCTTAATGTTTTTTGATCAAAGTCTATTTTTGAGCCATTTTTTGAACCTTTGAACTCTCTAATTTTGTATCCTATTCTTTCTTCCATATGATACTCAAAGGCAATTGCTAGCTCATGAATGTAATGTTCCTACTAGATTTTATCATTCTACTATTAACATTGTATCGATTGAGAAAGCTTCTCACGGTTGTAGACCTTGTTATTCAATCACTTGTACTCCACCTTCTT
This sequence comes from Taxus wallichiana var. yunnanensis, assembly GCA_018340775.1. Classification (NCBI taxonomy): domain Eukaryota; kingdom Viridiplantae; phylum Streptophyta; class Pinopsida; order Cupressales; family Taxaceae; genus Taxus; species Taxus wallichiana. The sequence goes on from CM031240.1 coordinate 652,532,202, forward strand.
CTATTTCTACTAAAACTTTAGATGATGCTATTATCATTTTTATGCTTAATCTTGATGATGATGATTTAGCTAAAAAACTGATGAAAATAAACATGTGCATGATGTTGTTTCTCATACTAGTCAAGGATGATTCTATAGTTACATCTCATACTCCTTCCATTTCTAAAAATGTTTCTAATAATGCATCGCATACTAGTTCTCCTCCTCCTTCATTATATGTTGATGATATGCTTAATGAAATCCTTGCATCTGAATCTTTGTCGATATTGAAGAGGCACATGATAATAACTATTCCACCTCTTTGCATACTTTCTTGCTGAATGTGAATCCCCACTCCGCTTTCATCTCCTTCTGAGATTGTGTCTAGTAACATGCATGTTGAATCATCTCCTTCCATTACTTCCAATGATATTCCTAATGATGCTATCAATATTCCATGCTCTTCACCACCCATTACTTCTTCCATGCCTGCACACTCACGATGCCTATAGCGTCAACATCCTCCACTTCTTCTGATGATATTCCTATGATCACTCATAATGGAAAGATACAACCTCTCAATACACCATCTACATCTCCTACTATTCCATCACAAGATATCTTATCACTCATGCATGTTGTAGGTCAATTACAATCTCAAGTCCAATCTCTCACTCTTGAAAGCAAGGCCTATTATGCTTCCATTGATAACAATTCTTTACATGGCAATCCTATTCCAAAAAGATTCACAATTCAGCATTCCCTAAGGATTTCATTATGCCTACATTTTCATGCTTTGATGGTACTGAAATCCATATTTACATCTTAAGCATTATCGTCTAGCTATGGCTTCTTATTCTAATGATCGATTATTGCTAAAATATTTTCACCATAGTCTTATTGATGACACTCTCCAATGGTACACACATCTACCCTTTGGATCTATTAGTACCTATTGTGAGATGGAAGAGGCCTTCCTTCAATGCTTTATACTTAACAATGGCCCTAGAGTCACATATGATCATTTACCTAGATTACATCAAGGCAAGACAAAGCCCATTATTGATTACATTTTGTGTTTCAATGCTTGCATGCATCAATTAGTTTTTCAGCCCATTGACTTAGAAAAGTAATTCATATTTTGTCATGGCTTGATTCCTGCTTTAAAAAAATGCTTACAATATGATACATGCAAATCATTCACACTCTTATGCTATAAGGTCATCGATTTAGAACAGGATCTCATTACTGCACATGTCATAGATCCTCCTAGTTCTCCTACTTGTTGCACCATCTAGCTCTTCTCCTCTTCCATCTATTGATCATCCTCCTAGGTCTCCATCTCCTCCACCTCGCAAGAAAAATCAATATTATTCATTACATAAGCATCCTACATCTCCTCCACCACGTCAGTCTCCACCTAAGGCATCTCCATCCCCTCCATGGGAACCATTACAATTTTCTCATGATGCTAGGCCTCATGATGTGCTTTGCATGCTTTTCTTGATAAGTGCATGATTTTCTTACCTTCTAATCAACATCATCCACCTCATTGCTTACAACAACATTGTGATAAAACGTATTGCAATTATCATCACATCAATGGTCGGCATGACGGTGAATATTATGCCCTTCATGATCGATTACAACAACTAGAAGACAAGGGTGTCGGTGCCTTTGGCATTTGTCGCTCTCGTGATAGGTCTATGTATCCAATTCCACGCAAGTGTGCATCTAGTTTAGTTCATTTATCTCCTCCACCTACTCCTAAGGTCATTATTCATCCACCACCACAGGTTATTATTCATGCACACTCTCCATCTCATCCATCCACTATGGCATGATCCTACTACACATTGGTTGCCTAAGTCGTCAAAATCTACGCTTCCCACCGCTGCATCACCCATCATCAACACCATCTCATCTGGCATTTAGTTTGGTTCATACACTCATGTTGCTTACGCCCCACATGCTTCCACCACTCCACACCCGCTTGGTATTTGGTAGGTGATTCTTTCACCTTCCCCCGATGACACACTTGTGCTCTTACGGTTCTTACATGACTATTGAGGTATTCGTTACAATAAAAACCTCGCTTCATCTCTTGTGCTACATGCTTCATCGATCTATCTATCTAGTGCATATCATCTAACCATTTCTCAATAACACACTTGTTTTCTTATGGTTATTACATGAATTTTGAGGGATCGGTTATAATAAGAACCTCGCTTCATCTCTTGTGCTACATGCTTCATCAATATATCTATGTAGCACACACTATCCAATCATTTCCCGATGACACACTCTTTCTTTATGGTTCATTCTTGACTACTGAGGGGTCTTATATAAATGAACCTTATCATCTACACACTGGGGACATCACTATTCTCCTTCCCCCCTCTTCATCATATTCACATGTGCTTAAGTACACATTTACAACCATCTCATTCACATACTCTTTTATATCATTTATTTTATACATACTTTACCATTCATCACAACTCTATTCACACATACAATACACTATCTCATCATTTATCTATCTATAATCACATTAATCATCAATTATTCATTAGTCAACATCAACAACTACGCATTGCAAATTAAATCAAAAAAACAATAATCAAAACATTACACATCACATATAATGATAATAATCAATGCATCGTACATCAAGATACAAGTCCTAATCATCACATCACACATCAATAACCATCAACTATAATGAACATACACCAATAGTCCATATATATATCATTTACAATCATAGTTGCAAAAATGTTAATACTGGGGCAGCCCCCATACATTGCTACATCACTATATATCATATCTCTTCATCACTATCATTATTTGCAACTACGGGAGCTTTGGAACTAGAAGCCTCACCGCTTTGCTCGGTCCTACGCCACCGATCATGGCCCCTACATCTCTCCACCTTCCAATGCAATAATGTAACCTCAGTCTACTACTCCACAAAACGACCCTGTAGCTCCACGAACCTCACAAATACATCCTATGTTAGGGGACCACCACCCGTAGCCTCTCTAGCTCACCATGTCTCCTCTCATGCCTCATCCCTCTCGCTTAGTACCATGATACACGTGCCGCCGCTAGTGCCACAAGATCAAATAAATGAGCATGCTCACCCGCAATAGCATCCACCTGCTCTAGCATACCGCCGCCTATGAGTACATCAATGGGCACATTCCATTTCAATGTACGAATAGACATGTCCATAATCAATGACCAATATGCATTGCCTACATCCACCGATCAAATCATTAGGAAACAACGACAATTACATAACCGGATAACACATCATGAGTAACATTATAACAAATACTCACACTTTGTTATCATTATTGCCACACTATCAGGGGCATGTCCTTACCACTTTACTCCTCCCCACTGACGGTGCTCTCATCACATCCATAAAGACTAGAAACAAAAACATCCATTGATGTGATGCCCACCATGCATGGTATGCCTCCGTACACTGTGTCATCTACATTTATCGCCTCTATTACCATAGCTACCTTGTTCACCCGGAGGTACTAGCCGAGCCCTTGTGGGCCTTGATATATCTCCAACCCTCCTTGATGCCTTAATGGACCTCACCCATATATATGGGTCTAGGGGCACATCCTGGGCCATACCAAATTGTTGTGATACGCACTCACTTGAAATAAATCGGTCACCCCCGAAATCAATCCTCTAGCCACATAGTTTTCCGAATACATCATAGCTCTATTGCATCCTTTGGCCATCCTCTGTAGTCTCATTATGGCCTCCATGTCATGTCCTTTGGCCCCATATGATATACCATCACTCTATAGGTATCTGTATCCATCTTCTTGTTGCGATCACCTACCCATCTCCCAGAAAATATATCTGGCCTCACCCACTCGAACGTGGTCCACCAATTGGCCTCAATATCACAATATGTTTGTAGGCCCATACATGTAGCAATGTGGTAGCTCTAATCCCACCCTTATTATGTAAAAGGGCTAGGAGGAATACCTATTGAAGCTAGTTGAAGGTTGTTGCATGCGTATGACTTCTTGATCCACAGATGATCGTGAGAGCTTCCTTTTGGCTAGGAGGAACTACCTGAAATAAACAACAAGACCACCAAATAGAAGTTAAATAGTATATGCAGTGGACTTGCCTAGCGTATGCTAGATCCGGGAAGTGTGATACTCCCTAGAAGGCTGTCATTTAGGCATCTCATATAAACACAATAAGAAAAATCTAATCTAACAGGCTAGGTTAGGATCAGATCCGGAGGTCGGGTAAATGGTTTTGGGTTTCTGCAGGTCTAACATAGAGATCTGATGAAGGTCACAGGTGATTATAGGTAACTTGGGAGTAAGTAGGTAGGTTGTTGGTTTGTACTATGTTGATAGACATAGAGACCGATGTTAGTCTAGTCTAGTCGACCGATGCTTGTTTAGTTGTGACCGATGTCGATCGCTGAAAGAAATGATAGGGGTCAAGAATAGGGGTCAGGTCTATTTTCCAGGTTGATGGGGAACTAGGTGAGGTGTCTAGGAGGTGTGGGTAGGGATGCAGGTCAGTGGGTAGGTCTGGTGGGGTTTTGGTGAAGTTGGGAGGAGTTATGGGTTAAGTTGGTGAATGGTAGTAAAGAGAGAGTATCGGGTAGGTAAACCGATGTGTATAGAGGCTCGACCGATGGTGGTTTAGGGAGACCGATGCTGCGGTGACTATGGGAAAATGGGAGATGTTGCAGAATGGATTTTGGATCTTCTTTGTGATTGCACAAAGGGTTGGGTAGGTCGGAATGGAGTGTTGGATTGCTAGGATGGGGTTTTGAGGGGTTTTGGAAGAAGTATAGGGGGATAGTTATTAGGGAAAGAGACTGTGAGTGGCTAGGAAAGCAATAACACACAAAAGAATCTAAATACTAAAAGTATTCAAACAAAACTGGACTGAATAGAGCAAGTATACTTACTTGGAATTTTCTACTAGTCGATTGTGGGTGAAGAGTGGAGATGGTGGTGAGAGATTTCTTCTGAAGGTCCACCGTTGATAGGAGACTCTTGCTTGAGCTTCCTGGGATTTTCTCCTTGCTTGGTTGAATCAACTCTTGGCTTGGATGGTTGTGGATGTCTGGGTGTGAATGGATGCTTGCTCTGATTGCATGCAGATGTGATTATTCTCTCTTTCTCTAAATGTGCCAACCTCAAATAAGGTTACCAAAGGGAATAAAAGGTAACCGATGATGGTTCCAGGTTGACCGGCATCGGTTTAGGGGTGACCGGCATCGGTTAGGGTGGGATTTCCTAGGTTTACTAAAATGGGTAGATCTGCTTGATTTCTTGGATCCAGTTAGTTTCTTTTCATGGATTAGAATGGAAGCTTCTTTTCTAATGGGGGAATGTGGTTAGAGGGAATGTAGGCTTTGATTTTTAGGGTTTAGTTGGGTCTTAGTTAGTTATGGCAACATACTAAGAATAGTCTTAGGGTGAGGTGGTTAGGTGAGGTGTATAGGTGAGGTGGTGGTGTGGGAATTATCTTAATTAGGATAATTAAATAATAAATATTGTGAGGACATGGATTAATTTAATTAAATTAATTAAATTAATATTAGTGTGGGGTGTAAGGGGCCATGGTTAGGTGAGTGTGTTCGAGTTGGTTATTTGACGAGGGACCAAGGGGAGTGTGACCCAATTTTGGTGTCTACATTTTTCCCCTTTTTGTTGCGTAGCTTGTATTGGTAAGTGACACTAAAAAAATAAGATGTGGTTGCCCCATGTGTGGGTGAAGGTGATCCCCCTCAAACCAGGAACTGATGAGGCAAAAGAAAAAATCGGTGAGTGGTTTGATAAAAGGTGAATGTGATGAAGAGGAAGGTGGACAACGGGGGTAAAGGGGTAAAGGTCCAATCGGTTAATCCAGGTAATGGGTCAGGGTCAAAGGTAGTAATAGTCAAACACACACACACATATAAACTACAACACGGTACCAGTTGAAGAGCATGCAAAACTCTACATTGTCTAAGGTCGATAGGTTTATCCAAACAAGGTTGAGGTGATTCCGGTATCCAAGGTATAGGATATGGTCAGGAAACACAACGTAGGTCAGGTGCAGGAATGTTTAGGTATGTTCTGGTACACCAAAGGTTGGGTCAGGATAAATGGTCATGGAAAGAGGCAAGGTAAGGTCATTAGGTCAAACAACACGGGTAATAGTGTCACAAGGTATAGCAAGCACATGAGGTCACAGTCACTAGCAATGTTCCAGTCCAAGTAGCTAGGTCACGTGGCATGGGTAGGGCCAGGTATGGGTAAAATAATGAGTCCCCAAATGATGAAGAGGTTAGGTGGTAAATGATGAGGTCGGAGGGTAAAGTGAAGTGTCCAAGTCAGGTGTGGGTGAGGTAGAAAGGATTCAGGCCAAAAATTAGGGGTAATGGGTAGTAATAAGACTAAGCAGGATAACTGAAAAATGGTCATAATTAACTGATGTCGGTCACCATGAACCGACCACGGTAGGCTAGGGCACAGGACCGATGTCGGTCAAGGTGAAACCATCACCGGTCAAGTCGGGAAGGTTATAAAAAAAAAAAAGTTCCACATTTTTTAAAATCATTTGTCATTTTCCACATAGGAGAAAATGAAAGAGAGAGAGAAAGAGAGGTGGAAAGTGACCAAGTGACATGGAGAGCTGAGTTGGTGAGCCACAGAGTGAGTGATCATTGGTCGATAGGTGGGTCTATGAGCGCGGTGTGATTGATTTGATTGGGTGGAGAGCCAGAGGGAAATCGGTGATGGCAGAGGTAGGAGAGGGATCGGGTGGACCTGCGTGTGGGCCCGAGGTGCCACCACGTAGATGAAACATGATGAGGTAAGAGTCCATTCCTATTGTTGTTTGTTTTTGAGTAGGTGGAGGATAGAAATTAGGTAGGAGGAAAAGTGGGTTTTTGGGGGGGAAAATATTAAAATTTGAATGCGGGGAATTTAATGAGAAAAGGGAACAAGGGAGGGTAGATTTAGGTAAATGAGGGGTGGGAATAGGTATTGGGTAGGCATTGGTGGGGAAATGGGTAGAAAGGAGAAGTGTAGGTAGAAATAGGGTAGGGCATCATGGGTTTGTCACCACGATGACAGTGACCGATGTCGTCGGTCTGATCTTAGCCGCGTGTCGGTGGTGAGGACGATCGGTCAGAGAATATGGACCGATGTTGATTATTTTTGTTGGACCATGGTCGATCGATGATGATGCCGATCGTCGATGAGCTAGAGAGGTAGGCCCACAAGGAGCTAAAATAGATGGGTTACAAAGATAGGTAGGGGTAGGGAGAGTTAGGTAGGGGGAGAGTTATGGGTATGGGTAGGTGGGTGAATAAGGAAGATCGGTGAGAGGGGAAAAATGAAAATAGGTGAGGGTCGAGGCATGGGTAGATAGGTAAAATGAAAATAGGTGAGGGTCCGAGGCATGGGTAGATAGGTAGTGTTGATTTAGGGCATAGATATAGGTGAAAGGTTGATTTAGTTAGGGTAAGTGGTATAGTGGGGGTGGTAAAGGTTGCATGTAGGTATGGTCAAGTTTAATAATATGATTGGTTGTATGTAGGCCAGGGACCAGCTACGAGATGAGGGATAGGGTACCTCCCTTGCTCATGGAGGTACGGGGAGATGACACGACATGAGGAGTGGAGCCATGTTGCAGAGGTGGGCCTGATTGGGGTCAGACACTACCGACACATAGTCCAGGGAGGTGAGTTTGATGGTTTCCCTCATCGATAGATGGGATTTGGTGACCAATACATTCCATTTGTCCGATGGGTGAGATCACGATCACCCTAGAGGATGTTTACAAGATCTGTGACTACCTATAGTAGGTACACAAGTTTACTCGATCTCCTCAGAGGCATCCAGGAGTTATTGTTACCAGTGTTTGGAGAGGGGATGGCATTGTTAGGATTCCACAGTGCCAGTATGAGCTACGGGGTGATGTACCAGCCTACCCCGAGGAGATGAGGCTTGGTAGTGCTTTTGATGGAGGTAGTCTACTATTTTTGCACTACCAGATGTAGAGGGTGGGAGATTCCCATGGTCACTGATGGGGGTTCTACATGACATGGTGGAGAGCAGGACTCGGTTTGCATGGGCACTGCATTCTTGGTACAACTATACAGGGAGTTGTGGGCTTATGGGTGACTATGGTGATTCAACTTGTTTGCACATTCCTATTACATTGTTGGGCCTATGAGCACATTGTGTGTGTGTGCCCAGTTGGTATGCCCTAGGCTGATGCATTTGAGCCAGGTTTTTGTTTGAGTGGGCTATAGGTGATGGGTGTCGGTTATTGGAGAGCACCGAGTGGGAGTGAGAGCTACACATGATGTAGCCTATTACAGTGATTACTGGAGGGGTTTTTTCCGGCATGGACATCATTTGGAGGCCATATGTGGGCTTCCCTTCATATATAGAAGATGGTGGTGGAGCTGGATGGGTTATAGATCTATAGGTGGATAGAGGGGTGGTGGGCAGGGGAGCATGAGATGATACCCATGAGACCCAGGTCGAGATGGATTTGAGTTTGGTTGCCACAGGATATACCCCCACCCTTCCCATAGTATAGGAGAGATGATGTGGAGAGGCCTATGTCTCCCATGACCTATAGTGTCTGATGCCGGGGGGAGGAGGAGGAGTCGATCGATCGATCAGATAGATGATGATGTCGGGTGATGATATAGGTATAGATAGTGGTGGGTTGCACAACTACGAGTAGTACCACCGAGGCCGGGGGCAGCAGATTTAGCCACCATCATGGTTTAGAGAGATGCCCTACAGGGGGTGGCTACCCTAGTGACCCAATTGGGCATAGTACAAGGGACATCTATGAGGGGGCCGAGGCACATGTTACACTCTGTAGGCACACAGTGGCCACTTTTTCAGAGCACAGGGGAGTACAGGGACCAGTACCCACACCGGGGAGAGGGAGAGGGTGGAGATGGAGATGGGGTGTAGGTAGCCACCCTACAGGTACAGTGAGTGAGGTTTGGGGCTAGTTGGCCACAGGCATAGGGGATAGGTTATAGGTTATTTTTGGGCCATTTGGCCATTGCACAGGCATAGATAGCAGCCCTTCAGGCCCAGTATAGAGTGCAGGTTTGGGGCCCGATGGCACCATAGGGGGCAGGGACAGGGTCCCATTATTTAGGCAGGAGTAGGGTAGGGTTAGAGGCCGATGGCACCACCACCATAGATAGTACCTACAGCTAGGTTGAGAGATGCCATGGGTGAGGTGAGATACTACCAGGATCACTTGATGGCAGTAGGGATATATGTCTTATCATATGCCGAGCACAAAGCACAACAGGCCTCGAGTGAGAGGAGAAGATCCCACACACATAGTGTGGAGAGTACAGGGGGCCAGCCCCAGGGGGCTAGGTCAGGGTGAGGCCACTAGTGCATGGAGGCCAGCTCTCAGGGGTAGGACCATCAGGGGCCAGACCAGGGTGAGGTGGAGAGAGGTCAGCCGATGCCGGGCTAGAGGAGCGGAGGAGGAGACAGATGAGATAGGCTTGGATATCAGATGGGGAGATGATTGAGCTCCATGTATGATTAGTTTATTTTTGACATCATATTTTTGACATATATACCGGCCTGCATGCAAAGATAGTGAGGATGTACATGAGAGTTTTGAGATTTTTTTATATACACCGGCTTACGTGCAAAGATATTTGAGAGTCATGTATATGGATACACATGTTTGGATGATTTATTTATAGAGATGATGGTGATTATGGCATGATGTATATATGGTTGTGTGTAACTTGCTATTATGATTTGTATATGTGATGGAAACCAAGTAGTGTAGGCATGATAGAGCCAGGTCATAGGCATGGATCGAGTCAGTTTTTGGTTTAGGCATGGATGGAGTCAGGTCATAGGCATGGATTGAGTCAGGTTTTTGGTTTAGGCATGGATGGAGTCAGGTCATAGGCATGGATTGAGTCAAGTTTTGGCATGGATTGAGTCAGGTCATGGAGTCAGTTAGGCATGGATGGATCAGGTTAGGTTTAGGCATGGATTGAGTCAGTTTTTGTTTAGGCATGGATGGAGTTAGGCATTTTGAGTTAGGCATGGATTGGTCAAGGTTTTAGGCATGGATTGAGTTAGGTTTTGGTGTAGATTACAAGTAATTGGTGATATAGATAACAAATGGTAATGTAGATATACGTGATGATGTAGATTTCCAAATTTTTGTTGTGTGTGGAAATATGAAATGATGAATTGGTGAATGTTATGATGATGTTTGAAACATGGATGGTAGATATGTGTATTAGTTATTGTGTGTTGAGATCATACTTCCAGTTGTCGATATACAAAAGGAAAAATTAGGTATAATGTGAATAGGAAAATAGGGGAAAATTGGTAAGGGTAGAGAGTGGCCGAGCTAACCTTCAAGGGCCCCATGCCCTCGAGTGCTTGCCTACATAGTCCCGGAAAAAAGGGACCTCAGGCCGATGTAGTTCTCCCATAAGCTAGGGGAAAAATGTGAGGAGGTAGAGAATGGGTTGGTAGGTTATAGGCATGATTGAGTCTAGGTTTTTAGGTATGGTTGAATTGTGGGAAAATAGGTATGGGTGATTTTAAGTTGATTGTGGTGAAAGAGGAAAATTTCCCAGAGATAAGCGTCGAGGGTCTAGTCCTATATAGGATGATCAATAATAATGAAGAATGAAGAAGTTAAAAGATAAGAGGAGGTAAGAGAGCCACCTGATTGGTGAGGATCATAATGGGTGACCATACCTTAGGTAGGCTGGTGAACGTAAGACCCTAAAGACATTACATGATTGATTATTCTAAAGGTGAAGAATAGTCACATGATCACCAAATGTCATAGTTTTAGTAGGTCCCTTGAGGTGGTAGGAAATGAAGGTGCAAATGGTGAGAAGGTGAAAAATGGTTAGGTTATATGGTATGAGGTAGCATGCCTTTTGGCAAGAGATCCAAGATCACAATGAGCAAGTCCATGATGAAAAAGTTTTTTTTTGACTTGTATTTGAGATAGACTGATCGATGTGGGAAGTCTATATGGGATGAGGAAATTATCTCCTTGAGGTCTTCGTGAAGTGATCGATGTGGGAAGCTTTGATTTTTTTTTTTTTTTTTTTTTGAAGCAAGGCTTTACATAGTTGTCCTTCGAGGGAGTAGTCTATTTATAGCAGCGATGTAGAGAGAAAGATGTCCTTTTTGAGGGAGTCATCTTTTTATTGGAAGTTTGACTCAAGGAGTTGGATCCCATGTGGAAATTATGTGAGGGATTTTAAGTCATGGACAAGACTAAGGTGAAGAATCAGATTCTTGTTCAGAAAGCAAGGTGAAATGACCATGGGATCTCATCTAAAAGAAGATGAAAAGTATCCATGAGAATCATGCCATGTGTAGAGCCATGGTACACATATTTAAGAGAGGGTAAAAGAGTGATGGGTATGCACATGATTCTTGTTTAATCATTGGGGATGGCATAGTGAAAGGAGGGAAGTGAATGGCACTCAAGGGATGAGCATGAAAAGAGGCTAGAAGGTGAGGTAGGACTGAAAGTCAATAGTAGAATGGTCAAGATGCAAGGCATTAAGGGGCTCAGGTTTGGGTTTACCATCGAGTGAAGATAAATGATAAGCACCTGATCCATAGGCATGAGTCATGATGTATGGTCCAAGCCAATTAGGAGAAAATTTTCCCCATTTACTTTTTTTCTTTGGTTACATGTTGATTTTCCTTCAGGATGAGATCACCAACTTGGAAGGTTCATTCATGAACACATTTTCATAGGCACATTTGATACATTTTTGGTAAACTTGGAGATGGTCAAGAGCATTAAGATGAACGTTTCATCTAATAACTCAAGTTGTGCTAAATGGTCCTGGTGAAAGTCATCATCATTGAGCATGTCATGGAGAGAAATACGAAGAGATGGAATCTAGACTTCGAGAGGTAGAACAACCTCTATACCATAGACCAGAGAAAAAGGAGTGGTAGTAGTGGAAGTGTGAATACTAGTACGGTATGCCCATAGGGTGAAAGGAATGTGTGTATGCCAGTCCTTCCCAGTATCATTAACCACTTTCATGAGAATTTTGTTTAGGGTTTTATTAGTGGATTCAGGCTTGGCCATTGGTTTGTGGGTAATATGGTGATGAGAAACTTAGTTGAATACCGAAGGCATCACAAATTTTTTGCAAGGTTTTATTTTTGAATTGTTTTCCATTATCAGTGATGAGGTGATGTGGAATGCCAAAGCAAGATAGATATAATGTGATGATTGATGAACTCACATATTTTCTCAGCTTTTCATGGAGATGAGAGGTATGGCTTCAACCCATTTGGTGTAATATTTGGTAGTGGTGATTATCCATTGATGTCTCTAGGAAGAATGGGGATTGATCTCTCTGACAAGATCCAAACCCCATTGAGAGAAGGGCCAAAGGTCACGGGTGACCTGTAAGGCATGACTGGGTGTATGATGAAGATTGGCATGTTGTTGGCATTTTACACAACACTTAACGTAGTCACAACAATCATGGTTAAGGGTTGGGCAGTAATAGCCTAGGTGAAGAATACACTTAGCAACCACAAGACCACTTTGAAGTGACCTCCACATATGCCATCATGAACTTCCTTAATGGTATAGGGAATTTCAGAACTCATAAGGCACCATAAGAGAATACCATCAAAGCCACACTTATAGAGGAGGCCACCCATGATGATGTAATGAGAGGCCCTTTTGAGAAAGGTGCATTTTCCATTACGAGTGAGGTCGGGAGGTAAGATGGAGAGGAAAGATATAGTCTAGTATTGTTTATACCAAAGGTCACTCGGGTCGGGAGTAGTGGTTCCGATAGAGTAAACTTCATGAGGTAAATAAGAGGGTGATTGGAGTCTTTGTATGGTGACAAATATTTTAGAGTCGGTGGGTGAAGTGGGTATCTGAGAAGCCAAGCAGGCCATGGTATCTACAAATTTTTTGGTAGAACATGGGATGGTTTGAAGGGCGTAATGGTCAAAGGTGGTCAAAAGTATGTCCACATGATGCTTATACTTTTGAAGTATCTCATTACGACACTTGGTATATACCATTGACTTGGTTTATGACCAATTGAGAATCACCAAAGATGTTGATTGACTTAACATCTAAGGCATAAGCAGCCTAGAGACCCAATATGAGTGCTTCATATTCAGAATAATATTTTTTTGTACAATCAAAATCAAGTTTGAAAGACAAAGGCATGGGTTCACCATCAAGTGGAATGAGGATAACACCAGCCCCACCCCCACATGCTGACACTTGGAACCATCGAAGAAGAGTGTCATTTGGTAAGTGGGTTCATCCAGGGAAAGGGTAGCAATAGACTCATCTAGGAAAGTCAAAGTTAGAGGTTGATCCCCAAAAATAGGTGCATCGGCCAATTGGTCGGTGATATCTTGGCCCTTGATGGACTTTTGATGGATGAATTCAAGGTCAAGGTCAGGCTGGCCAAGAAGCATAAGCCAGCATGCACACATTGATTTTGATAAGGTTTGGCATACATGAAGTGTAAGGGGTCGGTGTTGGTCACAACATAGGTTTTGTGGTTGAGTAGGTAATGGCGGAGTTTGGTGGCAACAAAAACTAAGGCTAAGAAAAGTTTTTCAGCATGGGTGTATCGGGTTTCATAGTCCAAAGAGTATGGCTTATGTAATAAACCACCTTCTCCCTATGTTGTTCATCATGAGAGCATGGCCCCTAAGGAGTGATCGGTAGTAGAGATGTATAGGTAGAAGGGTTGATCATCTTTAGGTGGAATGAGTATGGGTGGTTGGAGAAGGTATTGTTTTAAGGCCTCAAAATCTTTGTGGTAATCATCATCCCATTTAAAGGAGACATCCTTTTTGAGAAGATGATGAAATGGCTGACATCGATCGGAAAGTTGTGAAATGAAATGGTGAATAGACTATAACTTACCTTGTAGGCTACTGGAGTTTCTGCACGTAGTTAGTGGGTGGAGGCATTTCAAGAATGGCCTTGACTTTAGTAGGGTCAACCTCTATACCACATAAGGAAATGATAAATCCCAGAGCTTTCCCGAGAGAACCATGAAGACACACTTCTTGGGCTGAAGGTGAACACAATACTTAATGAGGTGGTCAAAGATGGTCTTTAGGATGGTGAGGTGCTCGCGGCATTTAGATTTGGCAAGGAGATCATCTACGTAATCTTCCAATATATGGTGCATGATGTCATGGAAGATGTAAGTCATAGCCCGCTGATATGTGGCACCAACATTTTTTAAGGCCAAAAGGCATGACTCGATAGTAGAAGGTCCCCCAAGGGGTGATGAATGTGGTTTTGTGTTGATCCTCTAGGCAAGCAAGATTTGGTTATAACCCAGAAACCATCCATGAGTGATAGCATCTCATGACCAGCGAAGAAGGTCAACCAACTGGTCAATCAATACCGGGTAGAGGAAAGTCATCTTTTGGGAAAGCTAGGTTGAGGTCATGAAAATCTATGCAAATGTGAAAGTCCCCTATCACCTTAGTGATAGGGACAATGTTAGAAATCCATCGGGGATAATCAATGGGTAAGATGAAGGAAATGAAAGAAGGTGTTGAAGTTCTTCTTTGACCAGAAGAGCAATGCGAGGGTGCATTTTCCTCAGCTTTTTTTTTTTACGGGTTTGGCATCGGGAATGGTTATGATATTGTGGACCACTATGGTGGGGTCAATACCGGCATGTCAATGTAAGACCAAGTGAAAGCATGGTTATGATTTTTGAGAAAAGAAGTGATGGCTTCTGTTCAGTAGTATATCTAAAGATTGGCTGATCTTTAGAATGTGTGGTCATCCTGAGTATGGATGTTGACTTTGATAGTCGATTCATTCAACATGGTTTGTGTCTCAGATGGTAATGACCGATGAATATAAGAGTCTTCTACACCAAGATAGGTGAGTATAGATTCATCATCCTGACATTGAATGACATTAATAGAAGGTGTATCATCATCGATCATTTTAGGATACAGGAAGGGAAGAGAAGAGGGAGCCTCACCCTCACGTTGATAAGTCAGAGGCCCCAAGGAAATGGTGTTTATGAAAAAAAAGTTAGGAGGAATGGATTCTGGATCCATCGACTCTGTCGGTGAAGGTGGTGAAGGTGGTGAAGAAGGTGGAGGTGAAGAAGAAGGGAGAAGGGTCGATATCCTCAATGAGTTCAATGTGGGCCTTCTTGGTAGGTAGTTCAACAAAAGCCGATACCACTACGGTCATTATGTTTGTGGTAGTACATGGAATAATAATGTGATGACCTTGCTTGTAAAATCCAAAACCAAAACCTTTCCATGCACATCGGTGCAGGAAGGTGTGGGTGAAGTGGTGATTGGTGAGTGACTGAGGTCGGCAGAAAAGGGGTGGGTTTGTGATGGTGGTTCAGGTGTATAAGTGGAAGTATCAAGTCCCCCATAGGTGAGATTGGTGTGAAGGTGGGGAGGACCATAAAGGAGATGCTCTCCTATGTGGTGATCATAGTGAGGGTGTTGGTGAAGGCTTCCATACTCTTGTGGAGTAAGGAATGTGTTGACATTATATAGGTGATACTCCCCCAGAGTGAGGCATTGAAAAACACCTTCCAAGGGATCGGTGGTCGATATGTGGGTAGCTGGGATAGATGATGTGTTAGAGGTTGGATCGGAGGTGGAGCCAGCTGATTGGGAGGCTTGACGGGTCAGCCGTGGAGGTTGTGGCAGTAGTAGGAATGGAGGATTTAGGTGCGGTTGAGGTAGCGGTGGCACTGGTGAGTGGAGGTGTGGGTGAAGAGGAAGTGGTCATGGAGGTAGATGCCTTAATGGGTATAAGCACGTCATTGGGTCGGTAAAGCATGTTGCAGGTTTTGAAAGGTGATGGGTCAGCCGAATGGTATAGGTGTGTCCTTCATGCTCAAACTTTACACAACAATGCAAAGTGGAAGGAACACAACCCATGACACATGAATCCAGGGTCTACCAAGCAACATGTTATATTGAAATTCCCCCTCCAAGACATAAAATAACTCTGAATAGTATGGGGGCCCACGCAAACATGGAGGATGATGGTGCCAAGTGTAGTGATAGTAGATCATTAAATGAATGCAACATGATGGGATGTTTATGCATGTAATTTTTGGGTATGCATTTGGTCAATGCATGGGGAGGAGATGATGTTAATGCTAGCACCCCCATCGATCATAACACATCATACATATATATTATCATATGGATGGAGATGAAAAGGGATGGATCAAGGTCATCGGTTTGGTGTGGTGTGATCTCTTCATCTGAGAAGCTGAGGGTGGCTACTTGGTGAGTAGGTGGAGGTGTAGAAGAAGGTGGTAATTTGGTGAGAGAGGCTACATGATGAGGTGTAATAATGGAGGCTACGGGTGTAGGGTCATTGGGTAAAACCTCAATAGATTGAAGAACCTCCATGAGAGCTTGGTGATGGGATTCAAGAGGTTTGGATGAGGTCATATAGGGACATTTTGAGGGAGGATTGGTGTAATTGTTTGAGCATCATGTGATGTGTAACCCCATTAGAAATAGGATATGTGGGGCCACGATAGTGACTTTAGGTGTGGGTGTAGATGGTATGTTGGGTATAGGGTTGGTTGGTGGGTGGTTGCCTTTTCCTTTCCTTTTTCCTTTTGAGCATGGGTAGTAAATGTGGATCATGTTGATTTGAGGTGGGGAGGTAGATGAAGTAGGTGAGCCATGAAAGGTGTAATGACAGGAAGGGAAGAAGCCAAGAGGTGGGAAGGAACCTTGTGAAATGAGTTGGGCACACTGACATTTGGGTGGAGGTTTGGTGAGTTCTCTGATACAACCATGTTAATTTTGAATCTCGGGGATGGATCTAAGAGTTGTGGGGGTGGAGATTTTGGTCACTGAGTAGGAAATGAGGGAAGAACTATGGAAATTGGTGTTGGTGAAATGGGGTCCTCATCAAGAAGATCATCATCATCAAAAGTTTTCTTTAGGAGGACACAACTAGACAAGAGTGGCTTTTTTAAAGCCTTACAGTTCTCTACATCATGTCCTGGCACACGATGGTAGGCAAAATTTTGGTTTTTCATCAAACCCTTTTGGTTTGGGTTTGAGTGGGTCATAAGGTCTAAGAGGTGGTAATGTGATGACAAAAGTTTTTTTGAGGAGATTGGTTAAGATTTTGGCATAGGATCCCGCTAGTGGATCACAATGGGAGGTGAATGTGGGTTTGGGTGTAGGTGCGGCTGATTATATAGGAAGAGTCTTTGCAAGAGGGGAGAGGGTTGGGCTACTGGTGTGTGGTGTGTCTTAGGTGTTGGTCATGTCTCTTGGGTAGGGGCATGGTAGATGAACTGAAATAGAGTGTGTGGTTGGTTTAACTACCTTATTGGAGGGTAGCAGATTTTTTTCCTTTAGGTTGCACCTTCTTGGGTAAAGGTGATATGGGCACACGAGATGTAGAGGGAAAAGTGGATGGTGGAAGAGGGTGGGTTACCCATGGGGGTAACCGAGGTGTTGTGGAGGTAGATGGTGTAGGTTGGGGGAGGTGTGAGGGAAAGGGAAGGAAGTGTCATGGGTAGTGAAGAAGTTATTGATGGTATTGGAGGTATGGGTGGTAAAAAGGTTACAGGTGAGGGTGGAGGTTGTGTGGGGTGCTTGGGTATATTAGAGGTTTGTGATGGGGAAATGGGTTGTTGCATTTTGGTTTACCGGTGGATGGGGGTTTCTTAGCTAGGGTCGAGGGGTGAGGTCCTAGGATGGATGGAAGGGTGAAGGTGATAAGGGTGTGGTTGGTGAGGTTGGGGTATGAGATCTAGGAGATTGGTTCTTTTGTTTAGGGGCTGAGGTTAAATTTGGTGTTAGTTTTGGAAGACGTAGCTAAATCTAATTTGATGGGTGGATGAGTAAGGCTAGCCATTGGTATGACCCCTAAAGTAGTAATAGGTTTAGGCAAGGAAGATGATGTAGGTGTGGGTTTGGATGTAGATGCATGTTGGGTTATGGGTAGAGATGTGAGTTGAGCCATGAGTGGTGTGTGGGAGAATTTGTGATAGTTGTGGTTGTGTTTGGTTTGGTCAGGCCAAAACACTTTTGGATAGATAGTGGAGGTGTCATGAGTGACATCTACATTTGTGTTGAGACAGGAAGTAGAAGACACCCCCAAAGTAAGGCTCTATCAACATAATCCAGGTGATCGGCTAAGCATGAGAATGACACTTTGTAGGTGAGGTCGATGTGGATCCAATGGTGATTCCCATAAAATGTGTTTTAGAAATAGGGAAATCACTAGCTTCAGCCTCTGTGGGTAAGAGAGCCAAAAGTAAGTCAGTAGGATCTTGGGTGGTTGATGGAGAATGGTCACCTAGAGGTAATGACATTTCTACTAGATCTTTGATAGGTGGAGGAGATGATGGGTGCTCCTCTGTGGGTGGAGGAGATGAAAAGCATCTCCCATGGGTCGAGAGGTACTACTGGTGATGGCTCTCTAGGTGGAGAAGCCAAAGGTGAAGTGGTCTCGATGTTAATAGAAGACTCCTTCACAGGTGAGGGAGGAGATGAAGGGTGTTCCTCTGTGGGTGGAGGAATAGGTGAAGTGGGTTCATGTGTAGGTGGAGGACTTTGGGCTAGGATTTCCTCTATGGAAGGAATATGAGGCAATTGGGAAGCAACTGGTGCATCACTAAAAATAGCATGGACCTCACGGGTATTGCTATCATTAGTTGAGGTCTCCCCAGTTTGGTCAGAAGAAGGGGCATGATTAGGAAATGGTTTCTTGAAAATGTGTAGGTTTTGGTTGGCAGGTGCATTTGGATTATCCAAGACTAACTCACCATTCTCGAGCATTTCTAGACAATGTTCTTGAAAGTGATGCAATTTCCATCATTATGACCTTTTACCCGATGATAGTTATAGAAGTCATGCTCTTTGTACCACGTAGGTGTGGGGTGAGCAGGATCAAAACCAGTGTGTGGTTTTATAGGAGGAAGGGTGATGGCCCCAACTTTAATGAGATTTTCTAAAATAGAAGAATAAGGCTCCCCAATTGGGGTGTATTTCCATTGTTCTTGTCTGAATTGAAAAGTCTGACAGAAAGATTAGATGAGGGCTTAGCTTGATTTGATGGATGAGTTGGGCCGGCCTTGAGTACCACCACGCGTTAGTGGTTCCCTTGGCTTTTGAATAATTATTCTGTGGTTTTGAAGAAGAAGAGGTATCATTTGACTTAAATGTCATGTTTCTTATTTCATAGTTGGATTTTCTTTTCTTCGATGGCCCGAATCTCTAGTTTTCATGCCATGGTGAATGCCTCATCAAGGTTTGGAAAAGTCTACACCTGTAGGGTCGGTGAGAAAAATATGTCTAGCACAAGCCCATGTGAAGAGCTCTATGAGTTTGGTTTGTGGTAATTGGAATGTGAGTTGATTGATCAGGCTATGCCAACGAGTGAAAAAATCTGTGATGATAGACTCATCATCATATTGACATGCGTAGAGTAGAGGTCAGTCATGGTAACCTTCTTAACAACATTGATGGAGAAGTGATCCAAGAAGGCTTGGGCTACCTGATTAAATGAGTAGATAGAATGTCTAGGTAATCCACTATACCAGTCTAATGCGGGCCAGTCCAGAGACATGGGAAAGGTCCTCAAAAGCAAAGCATCATCATGGGTCGAGATAACACCCATGTTTGAAAGACCACAAATGTTGTTGTGGGTCCTCTTTGTTGTTGAAGTGGTTAAATTTAGGCATCTCCCAATGTATGGGATATGGATGAATAGGAATGGATGGGTGTATGGGCTCATTACAAATTTCATCATAGGTGAGAGAATTGTGTGAGCCAGAAACCGATGCCTCCAGTGTCTACATCTTGTCCATCATTAACTTGATGAGGTCATTGGTAGGTGGTGATGGATGGGTACCTCCTATAGCGTAAGAGGGTTGGTGTTGGACATATGATGGAGGTGGCATTCCAGTATATGGTGATGCCAATAGGTAGGTTGAGAATGAGGGAGTGAGATAGGGGGCACATACCCAGAATGAATGATAGATGAAATGGGAGGCTTGATGATAGTACATATATGAAGGTGGAAGGGTCGAGGTGACTCTAGTAGTGATGGGGGCTAAGGACTATGGAATAGAAAGGACAATGTTTTGAAATGGGGTAGGGGTCATCGACACCAAGGGGGTTGTGTTGTTATGGGTATATGTGAGACAATAGGCATGGATGAGGTTATGTTACGGTGGTTGATGAAGGTATAGTGGATGTTGTGGGTGTAATAGATGTGGCAGATGTGGTGGTCATAGCAGGTATAGGGCCTAGCTATGAAATGACTAGGGGCAAGGTAGGTGTGGGTAGTGCGAGCTAGAAGGGGCTGACGTAGAAGTAGGAATGAGTGTCGGGGGGATAGATATGGGCATGTCATATATCAACTGACCCGAGGCATCTCGAGTGGATGAGTGGGAAAGATAGAACTGTAAGGTGGTAGGGTTTTGATCAAGGAGTCATGTGTGAACTCCTCATCACCTATGGCGATGGTGATAGGTTGGGTAGGATCCATGGGTGATAGAATGGAAGGTGGTGAAGGACTAGGTGGGAGTGGTTGACAACTAGCATGGAATATGAGGGTGTTTTCTTGGCTACGAGTCAACACCATGTGAACAAGTGCTGATTTGGTAGGACTGCTTTCTATAAATGACACAAAATACAACAAAAAATAGGAAAAATAGGTAGTGGTAGGTGGATTGGGTTAAAATGTCAGCTAGAAAACTACACAGGCTAACCGATGCCGGTTAGGGTAAACCGATGTCGGTCAGAGGTAACCACGGTCGGTCACTGTGAAAAAAGAATAGTTTTCCAAACAAGGAAAAAGACTGATAATCTACTAGGTAGATAAGTTGTAGGATGGATTTTATCAGAACAGAGAAGATACTGAGAGTTACAGAGACTCTAAACAACAAAGAAGATGAAGCAGTGTCCTTTTGGGTAGGTTAACCAAAAGAACAATAAACCGATGCCGGTTGGATAAAACCGTGATGGTCAGAGGGTAACCAATGATGGTCATGGCTGACCACACACATTACTTGTGAAATTGAAACAGATGAAGAAAAAAATGGTTGTGATTTAAAATCAAGTGTGGAATCAAACCCAGAACTCTGAGAATGATAAAAATGGGGTCCAGGCACACTCAGATGAAGTTGGAATACACCAACTATGATGAGGAGCATGCAAGGAGAAATAAAAAGATGAAGAATGTGTCCTCTCACCTCAAAACACAAGCCAAGCAGAAACACTAAGAAAAATATGATCCTAAAAGTGCTTTTTCTATTATGTTTGTTCAACTTATGCTATTAAGGACTGACTGTGTGTATTTAGAATAGAATTTTTTTGGTTGGGAAGGCATCCTACGAAGAAGGATATCTAAAAGGAGAGGTTTTAGGTATGTTATGGTGGGGGCGGGCCATCTCTTGAGATAATGACTCGACAGAAGCAATGAGCAGGGAGTACCCACTACCTACCATCGATCATGATCACCTACAACTTGTTCTTAGGGTAAGATGTTGTTTAAGAAAGATGTGTGTTAATTTGAATTTGTGTAGTTTGGTAAGACTCGAGAGAGAGAGAGAGAGAATGTGCTTTCTACGATTCTTTTGTCAACCATCATTGGGCATGACTTCCAGCATATAGGTTGCCCTCATTTAATGTGCACTAATGCAGCATACAAGAATGAAATGCCATTAATTTTAAGCCCAAATCAAAATATTAAATTTGATGACACAAAAGATGAACATGAGAGAATATGATCTTTCACTAATGCAATACAAATGAAAGAGAAGAAGAGTTCTTTTTATAGCACCAAAACATGATTGCTTTGAGACAATAGAAAGAAGAGAAGATTCCAGGGAGAAATTTAATGTGAGAACCTTTTGAAAGGAAAAAAACATGCAAATTTTACCTAGGAATGAAGAAATGCAAGGAACCCCAAATGGGTCCCACCGGGTGTGCCAAAATGTTTCACCTGATTCTTAGAATGTTTCTTGGAATGTGATGAAATAGATAAGGGTAAAAGGGCTAGGAGGAATACCTATTGAAGCTGGTTGAAGGTTGTTGCATGCGTGTATGACTTCTTGATCCACAGCTGATCGTGAGAGCTTCCTTTTGGCTAGGAGGAACTACTTGAAATAAACAACAAGACCACCAAATGGAAAGTTAAATAGTATATGCAGTGGACTACCTAGCGTATGCTAGATCCGGAAGTGTGATACTCCCTAGAAGGTTGTCAATCCACTATTGTAAACAAATTAATGTGAGAAATAAGGTAAATATTGTCCTACTTGTAGTCAATATGATTTAGGCATCTCATATAAACACAATAAGAAAAATCTAATCTAACAGGCTAGGTTAGGATCAGATCCGGAGGTCGGGTAAATGGTTCTAGGTTTTATAGGTCTGATAGAGATCTGATGAAGGTCACAGTGATTATAGGTAACTTGGGAGTAAGTAGGTAGGTTGTTGGTTTGTATACTATGTTGTGATGAGACACAGAGACCGATGCGGTCTAGTCTATTCCCGATGATAGTTAGTTGTGACCGATGGTCGGTCATGAAGAAATGACAGGGGTCAAGAACAGGGGTCAGGTCTATTTTCCAGGTTGATGGGGAACTGGGTGAGGTGTCTAGGAGGTGTGAGGTAGGGATGCAGGTCAGTGGGCAGGTCTGGTGGGGTTTTGGTGAAGTTGGGAGGAGTTATGGGTTAAGTTGGTGAATGGTAGTAAAGGGGTAGTATCGGGTAGGTAAACCGATGCCGGTATAGGCTCGAATCAATGATGGTTTTAGGGAGACCACATGCCCCGTGACTGATGGGAAAAAATGGGAGATGTTGCGAAATGGATTTTGGATCTTCTTTGTGATTGCACAAAGGGTTGGGTAGGTCGAATGGAGTGTTGGATTGCTAGGATAGGGTTTTGAGGGGTTTTGGAAGAGGTATAGGGGATAGTTATCAAGAGAAAAGTAGTGAGTGGCTAGGAAAGCAATAACACACAGAAGAATCTAAATACTGAAAGTATTCAAACAAAACTAGACTGAATAGAGTAGTATACTTACTTGGAATTTGCTACCAGTCGATTGTGGGTGAAGAGTGGAGATGGTGGTGAGATATTTCTTCTGTGAAGGGCCACCGGTTGATAGGAGACTCTTGCTTGAGCTTCCTGGGCTTTTCTCCTTGCTTGGTTGAATCAGATCTTTGACTTGATGGTTGTGGATGTCTGGTGTGAATGGATGCTCACTTTGATTGCATGCAGATGTGATTATTCTCTCTTTCTCTCTCAAAATGTGCCAACCTCAAAATAAGGTTACCAAAGGGAATAAAAGGTAACCGACGATGGTTTCGGGTTGACCGGCATCGGTTTAGGGGTGACCAACGCGTCGGTTAGGGGGGATTTCCTAGGTTTACTAAAATGGGCAGATCTGCTTGATTTCTTGATCCAGTTAGTTTCTTTTCATGGATTAGAATGGAAGCTTCTTTTCTAATGGGTGGGAATGTGGTTAGAGGGAATGTAGGCTTTGATTTTTAGGGTTTAGTTAGGTCTTAGTTAGTTATGGCAACATACTAAGAATAGATTTAGGGTGAGGTGAGGTGGCTAGGGTGAGGTGGTAGTGTGAGGTGGTGAGGTGGTGGTGTGGATTATCTTTTAGGATAATTAAATCGCTCTAGAACATGTCACTAATGCCCAATCGTGGTGCTAGTGTCCCGAAGGTCATTAACACCTTCTCCACTCTCGCATGGGTTTGAAATGCCTAGAAAATCAAAAACAATTTTTTTGCCAAATTTCTCCAAAGATGACTAATTTCAACACAATTTGTGAAAATAATCACATTTACTAGCTTAGGTGTAGTACGTGATGCCACATCCGTAGTGATAATCTCAAATCAAATCAATCGCATTGCTCTCACTTGAGGCATCTTCACACACTCAGAGCTCAAAATCACACTCACATAATAATCAAATGAAGTTTTGTGTGCACCCAAATTTGCATGTGCTACATTGTCGAAAAATAGTTACAAAAGGTCCCCAATGATGATTCATGTCTTTTCCAAAGGTGTTCAAGCTCCCTAAACCTCTTTGCAGCTTACATTTGTAGCCTAGTTTACCCTACTTAGCCATTCCCTACTTTTTGACAGCTTCCCACACCATTCTGCCTTAGTTTTGGCCTTTAGTTGTAAAACCACCGCCCAAGCCAGGGCAGCAATCCTGTGCGCTTTTTCCATAATTCTTTACCCGAGAATTAACATGTGATTGTTTCACTTAAGTTCACTTTTAGAGCACGTTTCTCAATCATTTTAGCTGATTTTAGGCTTGAGTGACTTGTGGCAATCTCCTCTTCCACTTGTAATTTGTAATTAACTGTTCAAATTACCCCTTCATGTGTTGATGTGGCACCCTATGGCTCGCTAAAGGTGATAGTGCATAGCTTGACCAACCTCCGTTATAAAATCATCACTTCTTCCGGAGTAAAGGGCCAAAGATCATTTTGTGTATTCTTGTATTGTTGAGCTATCACATTCTTGCATAAAATTGCATAGCTAAGCTCTCGGTCACTTATGCTATCTCTCTTCCACTATCAAGCGACCATTACTCCAACACCTTCTCATTGTTGCTTCTACTGCATTCCCAATCCCTTGGACTCACATGAACATAGGAGATTGAAAAGACAAACTAAGGGGACAAAGCATAACACAACTAGATTTTCACTGCTCTGTATTTCTAGGTTGGGGTTGATGTTAGTTTTCTTCATTTCTTCATATTATTGTTTTTGAATCGTACACACACACACACACACACACACACACACAAAAATAGAGTAGAAAAAGTTAGTTTCTTCATTACAAATAGTTAAGTCAATTTCAAATAAGCTTTACATCTTCCATAGGAGTTTTTACTGATAGATTATTCCTTCCCTATCCTTGTGGATTTGGAGGGAAGTATATATGGAGGAAGATTTCTTTGCCAACATAGAGATAATATATTTGTCATATATTGTGGTTTCCCTTAGATTCTCACAAATCCTATCCAGAGGTTACAGGGAAGAAAAGCTTCTGAATCTTTCAATCTTCCCATGTATCTGAGATAGGAGAGGATTTAACAAATCCACAATTACTTATTGGAAAAAGGCTTTGTTTAATTAAATTAGATTAAATACATTGTTGCATAGACAAATAACTACATCCAGTTATTTGCTTGTTTAGATTTGTTAATTAGGATTAGAATCTTTCATTTCTTCATTTCTTCTTTATTTACAGAGAGTACTAGAAAAACACAAAAACATTTATTTTATTAGAGTAGTTGCTTAGTATTGTTTTATTTCATTTATATCTTGAAAATACCAAAAACATAGAATAACTTTAATTCAATTAATTAGTTGTTATTTTCTTAATTAAATTAGATCATTGCAATACATGACCATCAACAATCCTCAACAAGAATGCACATATGGAAGTGATCCATGGGTACCACAACCGAACGGTCTCGAGCTAATTATAGACATAGATACGGGACTCTATATACTTGTCCTTACAAAACTTGCACGACATGCTAAGAAAATTGAACAATTAAACATTTTAAACATTACAGCTGATAAAGCCTACGAATATTGGACTACCCCCTGACAATAGAGTTTAAACGTACATGACCATACAAGGACCGTAACCACTAAGAGTTTACGGTTGTGATCCGTGGGTTCCCAACCGCAAGGGCTCAAAGACTAGTTAGACCTAGACATAGAATTATGCTCATTAGTCTTTAGGTCTTCTCCACTTCCACCAAACATCATTAGACAACTGAATGTTCTGAATGAAGAAGCTCACCGAGCCCTCACATTTTGGACCACTCTGTAATTAACCATAGAGTCGGTAAAACCATGCCTTTCTCTTATTCCATGACCATGTCTGGAAATCATTTTGAGGTGCCCATTAGTTTCCCACATATCCCACAACTAGTAGAAAGGATTTCATGCGGAGCTCGATATTGATTGGAGTCTTCCTATAGCCATTCTTTCATATCCAGCCATCACCCCATTCAGGTCGAAGGGCCTTCTTTGCCTTTGACGAGTAGATCTTGATATAGAGCATTGAGGACATTGTTTTGCCTTGACAATTTGTTCATCCCATTTACCCACATCTTCATTTACATATCACATTTTGCTACCACTAGCCATCTACATCATCCCATATTGGTTGTCTGACGACACGACCTAAGGAGGTCGATTGTCGATTTTCCTCTGTATAAATTGGTGAACCCGACATGAAGAGCTAGTCTCTTTTCATTTCCATTTCATTCATCCGTCTTCCCTCTCTCTTATTGTTTTGTAGGTATTCATATACCCCCCGAATATGTCGGGACATGATGGATACAACCGACCCATTTTTGGTATCGAGGCATATTACTATCAAATGGGTAGGTAATAACAATTGCCCTCACTATCCGGGTGGGCGGAAAACTACTCAACTAATCTCCCTGCCTCTCAAACTCCTCATCCTCAAGGGACCAACCACCATGTATCCTCAATCGATCGAGAGGAGATTGATCAACTTACACATGGAAAATAGCCTAAACTTTCAAGTTCTAACAATATGACATTCACCGAGAGAGTTAGGCTCATCTCCTTGAGTTTTGTTTAGACTGCAAATCAGTATGTAGTTTGATCAACTCCCATAATCCATTACTCGATGAGGAGTACTCAACACTTCATGCCTATAGCTAGAAACACTTCTAAAACATGAATCAACCTCTAGATAGGATGCAAGGACATATTGATGTCTTACTTCAGAATAACACCTCTACCCCTCCCATAACAGAAAAACATTTGTAATGAGGGGTGGCCAAAAAAAAAAAAATAATTCATAGTAGGATATCACACTCCTTTGTAACCTAACAAGGTTTAACAACGTACGCTAAAACAAAACACCATACCATCATCAAGCAAGGTTATCTCGACATTGGTGGATAGGGTTAGATAATTGGAACTTTCCTAGGCTACTCATGTCTCATCTTCTGCTGGGCAAGGAAAGATTCTCCATCATCCACAAAACTTTGGCCAAGTGCCTACTATGCCAAATCCTCTGGTTTACGTGGGCGTTCCTAGCTCCAAGGATCTTCTCTTTGGATCGGGCACCTTGGGTATGCCCCCTCACACCACGTACATATATACCCTAGCAGGCATCAACTGGAAGTGCATTCTCAAATGACATCCTAACTGGTAATGTAATGCTCCCTAGTTTTTTGCCTCGCACTCCATACCAGAGTAATGTTCCCCATATGTACACATGTATTCCAAATCGCCACAGGGGGACATGTACTCTTTTCCTAGCCCATATGGTCAGCCACAAGGGATGTCATATGCCTCCACAAATGTCTACACTACACCATATCAATAACTAATTCCACCTCTGCCTCCCCAACAAGGGTCATCAATGGTTGAGTCTTACGCAGTGGGGACCTACTCTAAATATCTTAAAGAGCCCCTCAACTTCACCATACAGAGTGTTATGCTCCCAAGGCCTCTACCAAACCTTCCTAAATTTAAAGGGGAGGGAGATCCAAATGCGCACATCAAAGCGTATGCAACCGCCATTCAAGAGTTGCTCCCATGGGATGTAGTCGTAGAAAATATCTTCCCTAAGAATCTTGAAGGAATCACTCTCGATGGTATTATAGGATACCTGAAGCCTCAATACATTCTTTTAAACAAATCATGTTTGAATTCATCAAATATTTCGACATGAACAAGTTGCTAAGAATAGGAATCGGGAATTCCTACATATAAAACAAGAGCACAATGAGTCTACTACACATTTCATCCAGAGATGACGATAAGTCCTCTACTCTTTGGCAAGCGCTCCCAACATGGATCGATGGATCTTTACGATCTATTCCTTCTCTCTCTTAACCGAGAGACAAAGGAAGAAGTCCATAAATTCCCTCTAAGGAGTTACAGAGAGGTGTTGGAAGGTGCTCTTTGCATTGATCAAGTGACAATAGATAGTGGTTGAAATACCTACGGTTCAAACGGGAGGTTGATCACTCCCAATCAAGGTAATTCAAATTATCCCAACAACGCAAACAACAATTGATAACACCCCAAACTTTAAAAAGAAAATAGTATGACTAACTAGGAAAGGCTAACACCATTGCCACCTATAGTCAAGCTCTAAGTTTTAGGAATGTAACATCAATGATCAAAGCTTAAAAGTATGCTATGAATGTAAACTAAATGGAATTAAACATTAATCTACAAAACATCCTTACTATGTATGAATTGCTAAACTAACATAGACCTAAATAGATCTAAGAGGGAAATCAAATTGGGTTTGTTGCTACTCCAAGAGAGGTGAAATGGTCTCTCCAACAATGACTACAAGATCATATTGGATACCCATCTACTAACCCCATTGAAGACTTTAGGCAAGGATTGAGCTTGGCTATAAATCATATTTCTTATATGAGATGCAAATCAAAGCATGGTGTAAAGTTTAAAGGTATGTGGTGAGTCTTTTTTATAGTTTTCTCTTTGAGGAAAACTAGAATTTTGGTGCATGTGGGACTAAAAGCACAAATTAGATTAAGGATTTCTAATCATGATTAAGCTTTGTTAATCACAATTAGTGAATTAACAAGTGATTAAGATGTGAGGAGCCTTAATCAACCGCTTAGGTACTGCATGCCGGCCTTAGGTACATCGATTAGGAGGCTAGGACAAGCTTTTGAAGCTTGTTGAGACGTTGTGGAAGGAAGTGGGGTGATTTTGAATGGTTAGAAGAGGGGTTTGAGCCAATAATAGGGTATATTGACCAAAACAGAGCAAAATAGGCTTAATTAGCTAATAATCGCTAATTGTCTATTTGGAAGAGGATTTTGACTAATGATGTGTCATAAAGTGGCATCCTGAATGCAAAAGTGGTTAGGTAATCAACAAAACATTGTTAATTAACCAAAATGGTAAGAAACATTAGTTAATTAGTGGAAATCAATAATTATTACGGAAATGGTAAGAATGAGAGTGATTTGTGTGCCTTTGTCAATAATATTACAAAATCGAATTTAGGTGTCTAGAAAAACAAAGGATCAACAAAAACTACGGTGTTACAACCGAAAATGTTACAAACCAAGCAAAGAAACCAAATGTTATTAACACCCCAAGCACAAATAATGTTAACAACACAAACGGTAACAATCAGAGGAGTAACAACTTTGATCCCGCAATCAACACGGTGGACTTCAATCATCCTCCACCCCAAAAAAACAAGTTCAGACTCAAGGCCCTAACCAATACCCAAATGGGTACCAAAACCAATATCAAAATCAAGGGCAATGACCTCTAAACTTCAATTACAATAACCAATAATTGAATAACAACCAAAACTTTAGACCACAACAAAACATAAACCAAAGACCTCGTGGATTATAATCCCGACCTATATCATGGCTTCCATAGGGTCCAAGGGCATGATGCCACAACTTGAAGAGATTGTAACAAGTTCCTACAACGCTTACTCCGAAGATCAAATACAACTCTTTATCGAGACGTTTTTAGAAAATCCTTCGACGCCAACTCAAAATACTTGCATGGGGCCTGTATCCCCTTAAAACAAACTACTCAGGATCTTTAACGAATGCCTTCCAACACTTCCTAGAACAATAAGTTGGACCCTAATGGCACAAACAAGGGTAAACCGGTAGAAAACAATGATCACGAGGCATTGAATTCATCAAACCCACTAGTTGCACTTCCATTAGATGGTCGCCAACAAACTACGGTTGTGGGTCTAGAAGAACTAGAAATTAAACCCCAAATAAATATTGTAGCGAGAACTCAAAACTATTATTCAAAACCCATTTCTATTTACCCATCTGTGTTAGATGATGTTCCAATGATTTCGAGGCTGGTAGGGGCTTATGAATTGATCAATGATTTAACAAAGAAATTTTCTCACATCTCCTTCTTGAATTTTTTAAAGAACTCCCCGCTCATAGAGCTGATTTATTTGAAGCACTGGGTCTTATACATTTGATCAATGTCACTCCTCCTATGGAGGCACAAATAAATCACATAGAATTTTATGTCTATCCTCTTGGGTAGCCAAAAAGAGATGTTGGATTCATATTCGACATCAATAAGATGCCCATAGATGTTGAGTTGACATGTAGAGGTGATCCGACTCTGTATCTACAAGCTTAGATTTATAAAAACTACGTAAAGTGCACAATGATCGATGATGGGATATTAGTCAACATTGTCCCCTTTTATTTTCTCCATAATTTAGGCTACAGATAAACCAATTTCTCTTCGACGAGAAACATGCTTTGAGAGGGTATGATAGCCTTAAGGTAACATCAATTAGAACAATAGTGCTACTAGTTACCCTGGGGCCCAAGATGGTTCTTATAGAGTTTTATATTATAGATCGGAAACCAACTATAATATGATTCTTAACCATCATCGGACACATCACATGAAGGAAATTCCCTCCACATTGTTTTAGGAAGTTAGATTCCTACATTTAGGGAAAGTCTTCATTGCGTAGGGTGACCCAAAGCCCTTTAACATTCACCTAGCTAACCTAAAGAAGAAACCTAGGGTACATTCTGAGTTTGATCTCCCACAAACCAATTGAAAAAACCCATGAGTTCAACACCAAAGACAAAACTAATTCCCACAATGGAATTAGAAACTACTAGTTTGATCGAAGGGATTCCTGTGGTCAAAGCTAAAACTACTGTCATTGTCGAGACAGTATTAATAGAAACCACATCAAATATTGTTGAGATGTTGGAGAATGATTTACCCAATCTCCTTCCATTTGATTCCATGGGCATAGGATATGCTTTAGGACTCAACTCTCTTCCGACAGATGGAATTTGCATGGTTGAAGTCTCAGAGGAAAGGAAAGAAGATACAAAGATTGATCGACATCAATCTTCCCAAGCAACTATTGGACTCTTAATTATGACGAAGCAAAATGCCGATTTGGTGTTGGGGCGTGTGTGATCCTCACTTCTTTTGAGGGAAGGTTATGCCTTTTTCCTTCAAGCTATATTTTTAATGTATAAACAATGGTGTGGAATATGAGGCTCTCCTTCTTGGTCTCATAGTAGCCAAAAGGATGGGTGCTTGTAATATTAGAGTGTTGGGTGATTTGCAGCTAGTCACCAACCAAGTTTCAGAGGTATATGAAACTAGGGCAAACACTTACAACTCTATAATACTTGATATGCCCAACTTAAGCAAAGGTTTTGACTTCATTTCAATTGAGTCCATCCCGTGTGAACAAAACCTCTTGACTGATTCCATGGCCACTTCCGCTTCCCCGCTTCGTCTCGAGAAATGAATTTGTAAATACCAACTTTATAGTTTCAGTTCATGCTGAACCTTTAGTTCACAAAATGCCCATGAATCCAATCTTAGCGTATATTGAGGCTGAGAACAAACCCACTACCCTAGATTATATAGAAAATGATGAGGCTATCTTAGGGTACCTTAACACTTATACAAAATTACATCCCCAACATCATAAGAAAGGATTTTCCCTTGTTCCTCACTCTTCCTCCTATTTTGGAGATCATACGATGGGCTCTTTCTCCTTAGAAGACCTTGATATCTAGTGAAATAGAAGAGGAAGGGGAATTGGAACTACCTCGACCTTGCCCGAGTTTGAGGAGGGTAATGCCTCTTTGATCGAAGGGATGATCGATATCAATATCGGGACATAAGAGGACCACAAATTTTTGAAGTTAGGTTCTTCACTAACTTCTGAACAAGTGGAAGTACACACGAAGGTTCACAAAGAACATTTGAAAGCCTTTACATTACTTACAAAGAAATGATAAGAATTTATCCTCATGTTACAGTTCACAACCTTGTGACCAAATCTAATGCCAAGCCCATAAGAAAAAATTCCAAACCTATGAAACCCAATGTGGCGCTAATGGTTAAAGAAGAAGTTATGAAACTCCTACAAGGTTCATCAAACCTATTGATTACTCAATGTGGGTATCCAACATCATCCCCATTCTTAAAAAAATGGAAAATTTGGATCTACATTGACTTTCGAGATATAAACAAAGCATGTCCCAAAGATGATTTCTCGTTCCCATACATTGATTTTATCATTAACGCATCAACTAGTTATGAGCTATTTTCGCTTATGGATGGTTTTTCCTTGTACAATCAAATTAGGATCTCTAAGGAAGATCAAACAAAGATGACCTTTGTTACTCATTGGGAACCTATTGCTACACAATCATGTCGTCGGTCTCAAAAATACCGATGCCACTTACCAATGGGCAATGACTTACATATTCCATGATCTAATTCACAAGATTGTTGAATCGTACGTAGATGACCTTCTAGCTAAGGCCAGAAAGTGCTGTGATCACCCTAAGGTGCTTTGTATAATCCTTTCTCACCTCATCGAATATGGCATTACATTGAATCCAGAAAAATGCGTGTTTGGTGTGACGGGGAAATTACTAGGATACATCATCTCTTCACAAGGGATCGATGTAGATCCAAAAAAAATCTGAGTAGTTTTAGAAATGATCCCACCATCAGATGAGTCAAGAATTAGGTATTTTCTTGGAAAGATCGGTGCAATTTGAAGGTTCATTCCTGATTTAACCTTTGTTATTCATCCAATAAACAATTTGCTAAAGAAGGATTTCTACAACATCTGGATGGATGAGTGTCATGAAGCATTTGAATCGGTCAAATGATTCCTTCTCACCTCCCACACTCATGCATCACAAGTCAGATCGCCCCCTAATTTTATATTCACAGGCCACAAATGTCTCATTATCATGCATGCTAGCAAATGAAGATGATGACAAACACGAGTGTGCAGTTTACTTCATCAGTCGTACGTTGCTCGACTATGAAACACGTTATACAAAGGCAGAGAAATAATGTCTCGCTATAGTTTTTGCAACAAAGTGGTGAAGGTATTACATGCTTAACCAAGAAATGAGGGTCATTATCAAGACAAATCACTTACGGATGTTTATAATGAAAGACTCTTTATCTAAGAAATTTGGGTGCTTCATGACTCTAATGGGTGAGTTCGAATTAACGTTAATTAACAAAAAGTTTGTCAAAGGAAAAATCATTGTAGATTGGTTAGAAAACGGCCCCTTAGATTGTGGGGATCTAGTTGACTTGGATTTCCCTGACGAGTGTATATATTTCATAGAAGTCAGACCTCCCATTGCTTCATGTCCACGGTATTTGGATATCATCAATTTTATTATGGATCACACATACCCTAAAGGAGCAACTTCACAACAAAGAAGACAACTACACATTATAGCCATCAAATACATAGTTATAGAATAAGTACTCTATCATAGAGATTTTGATAGAATGTTACTAAGGTGTGTTAATGAGGAAGAGTCTAAAAATATCCTCTATGGAGCCCACAACGGGGTCTGTGGAGGTCACTTTGGAGGACATGCAACCACTAGAAAGATACACTAGATGGGTTATTTCTGGCCCACCTTAGAACACAACACAATAGAGTATGTATGCAAGTGCCATAAACTCCATGAGTTTTCTCACGAGATTCACATTCCTACCCAAGCTCTGCAACTAATTGCAACACCTGGCCCTTTTCCACGTGGGGCTTATATTTGATAGGGAAATTCTCTCCCTCATCAACAAATGACCATAATTTCATAATTACAGCCACAGAGTATTTCACGAAGTGGGTTGAGGCCATGCCTCTTACCACCGTACCAGGATATGTAATTACAAAGTTCATTTTGAACTAGATCATCTATAGATATGGGGTTCCACAGGTCATTATTTATGATAATGACATGTCATTTAAGAATGAAGAAGTACATGAGCTATGTGAAAATTTCAAGATAAATCACCACATGGCCTTTGTTCACTACCCTCGGAGCCGATGGATAGGTTGAGGTGACCAAAAAGACGTTAAAGTCCATTATCCTAAAAAACATTAAGGATAATAAGTGTGATTGACACTTAAAGATATTTTTGGCCTTGTGGGCCTAGAGAACGTTGGTAAGAATGCCAATGGGGGCAACCCCATATTCCTTAGTATTTGGTTTAGAAGTGATTTTTTCGCTTGAAGTTGAGATACCCACTTACGGATATCATTACAAGGAATCTTAGGAGAAGAAGGATATCGCGAGGCACGACTCATTGAGCTAGAGACCCTCGATGAAGCTTGACTTAGAGCTAAGGCACACTATAGAGCTTACACTGACTCGATGTGTCGGTGCAGTACAATAAGAAGGTTTATGAACATGACATATTTGTTGGAGATCTAGTATTAAGACTTGATAACCGGATAGACAAGAAAATTGGTGAAGGAAGGAAATTCAAGCCCAAGTGGTTGGGCCCATATCGAGTCATGGAGGACTATAAAAATGGGGCATATCACCTATGTACACTAGAAGGTGAGGAATTTGGTGAATCTATCAACTCCCTTCACCTAAAGAGATACTACGCATGATCCATCTGCATTTCCATATGTATACTATTACATCCTCATTACATTATCATCTAGCTAGCTCATTTTGTGAAATTTGTAATCAAGGAACTTATTTTCAAGCAACTTTCAAAAATTTATGAAAACATTGGCAATCAATCAAATCACATATCTTAAAACATTAATAATATCATCATCAAACTATTTTTGAATCATTTCATCAATTCAACAATACAAGACATAATTTTAACATTAATCTTATGAAGGCCTGCATATTTGGTTCTACTCGTAGTTTTCTTCCAAGATAGGTGTTTTTGCCTACAGCCTATTCTAGAAGCTTTATGGTGTCATATCTTTCCCTAGAAAAACCTTTGTTAGCAAAGTCATTCTAAACATTTTTACCTGGGTCACTTGTTTGCCTATCTCAGCCTTTGGTGTTGAGCCATCACATCTTCACTCGGTTGTGTGGGGACCGAGCTAGGGAAAGCTCTCCTCCCAAAATCAAAACCCAAAGTTTATATGTGTGTGTGTGTGTGTGTGTGTGTGTGTGTGTGTGTGTGTGTGTGTGTGTGTATTTATCATGTCAAATCAAAATCAAAATTTTCATTTACACACTTCTTTGCCCCACTAATCTTTGGTGTTGAGCCCACACTTCTTACTAGTGGTGCGAGGTTGGGAAAGGAGGGAAGTGCCCTTATTTTCCTATGCCTTGTCCTTGGTGATGAGCCCATGCTTCCAACTGGGAGTATGGGGCAAGGTGTAGGGGGTATCTACAAATAAATTAGTAAGTTAAAAGAAAATTTCATTCAATAAAAAGTGCTTTGAAATCTTAAAATCCCAAGAAAAGTGAATTAGATGTGTATGTTCCAAAAGAGTTAAAACCTTAAAACCATATTTTGTCAATTAGAGGCCATCTACGGGTCTAAGTATAGATAAAATTACAAGCAAATCACATTCTAGATTGTGTAGTAAACTATGTGTGGAGTTAGTTTGTAGGTTTCTAATTGGATTTATGTCAAAACATTGTCTTTCTCTCATCATTTCCATTCAAAAAAATCATACAATTCGCATCCCTTTTGACTCTCGGTGTTGAGCCCTCGCATCTTACTAGTTGCGTGGGGTTAGGAGTGGAGCGGATTCATTTTATTATCATATCATTATTCATCACACATTGCCAAAACGAAAAAGAAGTATCAAACATTGCTTGAGAAACTAAAGTTTAGCATTACATTATGCTTGCATAATCATCACATATTAGCATTATAAAACATGAAAAATAAATCATTTTTTCAAGATATCATTATCCATTGCATGCATTTTGAAAAGCATATAAAATCAGAAATTCCAAACATCTAGTAGTACACATGTGAAACAAACCATAAAAGAGGTCAACTCAGTTCAAAGAAGAACCAAAGAGAAAAGAGATATCTCAGATATATCATAATGAGACAAGTCTATATACAATGTCATCACACTCTAGGTGTGGTCTAAATGCTCACAAGGAGTAAAAATCACAAAAAAACTCATATATGCCTCACAAAATGACATTGATGCAATAAAGGCTCAATGACCTATCCCTCTCTATGAGAACCCTGAGATGGTGCACAACCGCGACTAAGACTCTTGTTGTGGCTCGATGTCGTGAATGCACCAAGTGATGAGAGCGACTATGAGATCAACGACTAGTCTCACCTCACTACATGAGTGGCTCCACCTCACCATCCTCTCTGCCATCTCATATGCGGCGATCTTCTTGTCTTGAGCAATCAAGATCTCCGCGGCCTTCCAAAGAGGTGAAAACATGTCTGTGTGTTGTTTAGCCTACAAAGTTTGTCCCAAATCATCTAGTAGCTCCAGAAGAGTCTTCTCCATAGGGAACAACAAGGTATCATCACAAACCCTACGAATAAGATCTCACCAGCCGTCAACAAGTGGCTAAAAATAAATGAGAACAACGACAAGTTAGAAAATAATAAAAATCAAAAGAAGTACAATGTTTAACATATTAACATTTCTAGCTAACAAGGTTGAGAGAAGAGTATCTACATACTCAGATCTCTAGGAATCCATGAAGGATCAATTAGTGCAAGTGGTGGTGAGGCCACTAATGAATCATTGTGTAACCCACTCTCCTGAGGAAAATCTTTGTCCCATCATGGACTACTCATCACTGCCTCCCTCATGAGGAAGTGGTTCCTCCAAAATCAGAGTCTCCTTCTCCACCTCTTCCTTCTCTCTCTATGCCATAAAGATCTCTGCTAAAACCCGCTACTCTATTTCACTACCCTCCTCCTCCTCACCCATCTCTTAGCCAACCTCACTCTCAACCTCTATGTCCGTGGTTGTGTCGACCTCCTCTTCCTCCCCACTATGAGTGGATGCAACCTCAATCTAAAGAAGAGTCTCGGGTGCCTTGTGTGCCTTGGGAACTAGCACCTTATCCACAAAGATAGGTACTCTTGGTATCATCATCATCCATATAAACCCTTAGGGCCATCACATGCCTCCCTAACACTCATGTATATTGTAGGCATGGCAGGAAGAGCATCATTGTAGGGCAACCCAAACTGCTGGGTAATCTGATGGCGGGGTTGGCCTCCACCCTCGCAGATTTGTTTACTAACTTTTATGTCATGACACATGTGATTATGATGGTCATCTCCTAACCCGATAACCCAATCATATCCTGGTAGGGCCTCACAATAAAATCATTTGTATTCAATGTAGATATCTTGGCTGATATGGCCCTCTAAGGACTAAAAAACCTATCTATCTCGCGGCCCCGACGACCCCTAGATCCTCAGTATACCGACTCTCCTCTAATAGGGATGATCCTCTCATACACCCAACTAATAACTAAAGTAGGATGGCTCAGGATTTCCCGGAGCTGCACCACTCAATACAAGTCATGGTATGTGGTTCCCAGGATATCCACACCCCAGGTAAAGATCCTCCCATGTTGTTTGATTTGCATGATGATCGGAGCCCAACAGTATAAGATCTTGTCCCCACCCTTGTTCCCTACCAAACATGAAGCCAAGATACCAATAATGGCCTTGCGTAGGGTGGGGATAGGTGTGGAGGCAACAAATAAAATCTGCATACCCTGTTTGGCACCCTCTGACGCCCCATCATCCCCCATGTAGGAAGCCCACTATCTAGATTTGGCTATGCTCCTTGTAGTCTCTAAGGTCAGTCATCCGCTAGTCACAAGTACAATAAGGATCCTGTAAACATCCAACAGAGTGATGCTCCACTCTCCCCTAACACTAATAAACGAGAATGTGTTGCTTGCATCCCAATAAGACAACAAGTCACACAATATATTGCTAGTTGGTGTAATGTGTGGCACCCGTGTGATCCTCCATAAACCAGTCCGGTGTAATAAATCCATCTCATCCTGAGTCAACTAATCAAGAATTCCTAGAAGCCGGTCCCTCTCTCTCTTTCTCTCGCTCTAGGAGCCGCACCACTCGGTACAAGTCATGGTATGTGGTTCCCAGGATATCCACACCCTAGGTAAAGATCCTCCCATGTTGCTCGATCTACATGATGATTAGAGCCCAATAATACAAGAGCTTGTCCTGCCCTTGTACCCTACCAAACGTGAAGCCAAGATGCCAATAATGGCCTTATGTAGGGTGGGCATAGGTGTGGAGGCAACAAATAAAATCGCATACCCTTTTTGGCACCCTCGATGCCCCATCATCCCCCATGTAGGAAGCCTCGCTATCTAGATTTGGCTATGCTCTTTGAAGTCTCTAAGGTCACCATCTTCCAGTCCAAGTACAACAAGAATCTTGTAAAAATCCAACAGAGTGATGCTCCACTCTCCCCTAACACTAATAAACTAGAATGTGTTCTCGTCCTCATCCCAATAAGACAACAAGTCACACAATATATTGCTACTTGGTTTAATGTGTGGCACCCGTGTGATCCTCCATAAACCAGCCTGGTGCAATAAATCTATCTCATCTGAGTCAATCGATCAAGAATTCCCTGGAAGCCGGTCACTCTCTCTCTCCCTCCCTCTCTCCCTCCTCCCTCTCTCTCTCTCTCCCTCCCTCCCTCCCTCCCTCTCTCTCTCCCCTCTCTCTCTCTCTCCTAACACTAATAAACTCTCCCCTAACACTAATAAAGTAGAATGTGTTCTGTCCGCATCCCAATAAGACAAGTCACACAATATATGGCTAGTTGGTGTAATGTGTGGCACCCATGTGATCCTCCATAAACCAAATTCAGGTCAGGTAATAAATCTGTCTCATCTGAGTCAATTGATCAAGAATGCATGGAAGCCATTCACTCTCTCTCTCTCCTCCCTCCCTCCCTCTGTCTCTCTGTCTTTGTCTCTGTCTCTGTCTCTCTCTCGGCTCCAGGTGGATGTATAACTCCTGCATTCACCAAAACAAGAAAAAGAACAAGTTAGTAACATGTATCAATGCATAAGCTCATCAAAAATAAAATAAAACAACTTAAAACCAAAAATAATAATCTAACTTGATCAAAATAGCTCTCTCTCTCCCTCTCTCCCTCCCTCACTCTCTCTCTCTCTCCCCCTCTCTCTTGGCTCTAGCGGATGTATAAACTGCGCATTCACCAAAACAAGAAAAATAACAAGTTAGTAACATGTATCAATGCATAAGCTCATCAAAAATAAAATAAAACAACTTAAAACCAAAAATAAAATCTAACTTGATTAAAATAGATCTCTCTCTCTCTCTCTCTCTCTCTCTCTCTCTCTCTCGGCTCCAGTGGATGTATAACTCCTGCATTCACCAAAACAAGAAAAATAACAAGTTAGCAACGTGTATCACTGCATAAGCTCATCAAAAATAAAATAAAACAACTTAAAACCAAAAAAAAATCTAACTTGATCAAAATAGTTCTCTGCCTTGACAATTACAAAACCTCCACCCTATGCAGAGCAATGGTTTTACAACCGCCGCCTAGTCGGGGCAGCAGTCTTGTAACTTCCACCATGGGCAAAAGGCGTCGGTCATGCCCGTAACGGACAAGGCATCTTGTTTGACCCAAAAATTCAAAAATACACAAAAATAGACCTTTTTGCATGAAACAAAGGACAAACCGATCTAGCCTACCCCCTAGGGAATATTTTCACACAAGAAATTTAAAAATAACCCCCCCTAGGCATATATTTTTCAAATTTTATGTTTTTAGGTTTTAAATAAACAAATGTAAAATACTAACCTTTATCTTTGTTGTTCGATCTGTCACTCATGGGCTATGGTCGCTGTTGTTGCACTTTTCATTTTGACTATACTCTCGCTCAAAATGGTGATCGTTGGTCCAGAGCTCAAAAATCACAAAGAGGATATGTGCAAATGAATTGAAAATGAATGGTTTTGGTTATATATATGCTTTGTTTTAACTGCATTTTGAGTGTGAAAGCACAAAACCGATTATACATTGAATACACAATATTAATCTTCTTAATATTCATATTAAAATCAAGTACACATATATAGGAGAGACAAATCCTATTTTCATGGAGTTTTTCCAAGAACTCTCCCCACTATTCTCTCCACAAACTACTATGTATGTGAGTTGTTAAAACAACTCACAACAATAATATTCTCCAGATATTATTTTCCACCACACAAATAAACTTAATGGAGCACTAATATTATAATTTCCTAACATTCCCCCTTAGTGCAAACATGGGAAAAAACCTACCTTTGTACTTGCACCCTCATGATCGCTTGATTTTCACAGGATGATCACAAACCTCAAGGATGGTTTTGCAAACAGTTGACCAAAAACCGAGAATGGTGGTTTTGCAATTGGTTTACCACAAACCACAAAGTGATGGTTTTGCGAATGGATTACCAACAACCAAGAATGGTGGTTTTGCAATTGGTTTACCACAAACCAAAAATGAAGGTTTTCAAGTGGTTTACCTACAACCACATCATGATATGCCAAGTACTATTATCAGCCCTCATCAATATCTCACTGCAGGGAATAACATAGAAAATTTTGCTGACATCTGTTGCTCATACATACATAGAAAAAGTTGACATACTGAAATGGAACATTGGAATGATGTTCCCCCTCAATGTGAAATTTTCACTTATTCAATCACGAACACCGCAAACAAGGACACCGGGTAGAACTATGAAAAAACATGACAAGAAGCACATGACACAAGCTGAAAGCAAATACACCACAAAAATGTCACCAAACCATCTATGCGGCCCCGTTGTTGGTGATTGATGAGAGGTCGCTGAATGACCTCCAACCTCCGACGCCTCCTGCCTCCGGCCATGTTGCTAACTCAAAGGTGGATTTTAAATTGAGACTTAATGGTTGTTACGATGTCGGGTAACACCGAAAATGCGTCTGTAAGGCAATTTTTTTAAAAAAAAATTTCAGACTTTTTGACACCACCATATGACCATTACAAAATGACTATTAAAAACCTAAAATCACCTATACGACTCAAAACTTATATTAACTCAAAATGACGAATTCAATTTTTGACTTTGAATTTGAGAGGACAACACTTGACTTTGACACTTTGATGGACAAAAAAATAACTATTTTGACATATATACATAAAATGATGCACACGAGATTTGTAATAAAAGACAATTACAAATATTTATACTATTTCGTAACACAAAGACTAGACAAAATAATAATAACAACGTATTAACCAAAAACCTATATGGGACCATAGACAAATTTTATTTGTTTTGTAACAAACAATTACAAATACATAACTACAAAGTTATATAAAAAAACTACATAAAAAACAAGACAATATTGGACCGACTCATATATAGACTTTTGAACTTTTCAACTCTATTTTGACCAACTGAAAGAAAGAATTTAAAAAGAACTTCAATGGGATTCTGTGCAAAACTAGTGGCAGGCTTGGTGCAGGATTCAATACAACTCCGAAATCCATTCAAACCTGCAAATGTATGGACAAAAATTTCTTGAATGGTCGAAAGATGCCAAACAGTCAGATGCACACGGAAAGGATATTCCTTATCTTTTTGATGCTAAAAATTGGCCAGGTGAGTGTAGTTTCGGGGTGTTGATACGAGACACCTTTTCATGCTATAAGTTCACAGCAAGAGAAGAATCCAGTGAAAATTGATATCAATCAAATACACATGCAAATTACAACTGATGAAAGATGCAAATGCCACGTTGATACTAGACTAATGGAAGCAATGAAGTAGACCTAATGTGTACACAGGTATGCGAATGGTAGATCATTCAGGGCTCGCCAATCGTTGAATGCTTGAATCGATTACCACAACGCTTGAAAATAACAATATATCGAATGTTTCCATCCATGCTCTCACCAATCCATATAAAAATTCAATGACTTTCATTTTGGACTTTAATGTGATTCCTAATGTAAAGCAAACCATGTCATAATATAAATACGCATCTACAGAAGAGATCTGAATGCTACGAAACTTATGCAAATGCAGGATCTTTGTATTGAAATAACTGTTCCCGCCGATGTTGAATTTGATGTAGATGATTTGAACTTGGCATACAAGTTTTAATACCCGTATGAGTGGGTAGTTTTTGGAAGCCACCACCTATAGAGGCCATAATACCAAAGCAAATAGGTCTCCACACGCAAGGCACAACCTCTCAGAGAAGAACAAGGCCGTAATACAAGTGTAATCTAATGACTCGAGTATTAATTGATCAGATCCCTCTAATGCATGAGCGTGCAAGAGGAACGTACTGCAAAAAAATAGAATTGCATCTACATCACGGGAATCAGATAATTTGCTCTGATGCCAAATGAAAGCACACAACTAGATTATACATCGAATACACAATATTAATCTTCTTAATATTCATATTAAAATCAAGTACACATATATAGGAGAGACAACTCCTATTTTCATGGAGTTTGTCCAACAACTCTCCCCACTATTCTCTCCACAAACTACTATGTACGTGAGTTGTTAAAACAACTCACAACAATAATATTCTCCAGATATTATTTTCCACCTGTCACAAATAAACTTAATGGAGCACTAATATTATAATTTCCTAACATTCCCCCTTAGTGCAAACATGGGGAAAACCTACCTTTGTACTTGCACCTGCTCATGATCTGGTGATTTTCACAGGATGATCACAAACCTCATGGATGGTTTTGCAAACAGTTGACCAAAAACCGAGAATGGTGGTTTTGCAATTGGTTTACCACAAACCACAAAGTGATGGTTTTGCGAATGGATTACCAACAACCAAGAATGGTGGTTTTGCAATTGGTTTACCACAAACCAAAAATAAAGGTTTTCAAGTGGTTTACCTACAACCACATCATGATGTGCCAAGTACTATTATCAACCCTCATCAATATCTCACTGCAGGGAATAACATAGAAAATTTTGATGACATCTGTTGCTCATACATACATAGAAAAAGCTGACATACTGGAAATGGAACATTGGAACGATGTTCCCCCCCTCAATGTGAAATTTCCACTTATTCAATCATGAACACTACAAACAGGGACACTGGTAGAACTATGAAAAAACATGACAAGAAGCACACGACACAAGCTGAAAGCAAATACACCACAAAAATGTCACCAAACCATCTGTGCGGCCCCGTCGTTGGTGACTGACGAGAGGTCACTGAATGACCTCCAACCTTCGATGCCTCCTGCCTCGGTTTCATGTTGCTAACTCAGTGGATTTTAAATTGAGACTTAATGGTTGTTAGGATGTCGGGTAACATCGAAAATGCGTCAAATTATTGTCTCCAGTAAGGCAATTTTTTTTTTTAAATTTTCGACTTTTTGACACCACCATATGACCATTACAAAATGACTATTAAAAACCTAAAATCACCTATACGACTCAAAACTTATATTAACTCAAAATGACGACTTCAATTTTTGACTTGAATTTGAGAGGACAACACTTGACTTTGACACTTTGATGGACAAAAAAATAACTATTTTGACATATATACATAAATGATGCACACGAGATTTGTAAAAAGACAATTACAAATCTTTATACTATTTCGTAACACAAAGACTAGAAAAATAATAATAACAACGTATTAACCAAAAACCTATATGAGACCATAGACAAATTTTATTTGTTTTGTAACAAACAATTACAAATACATAACTACAAAGTTATATAAAAAAACTACATAAAAAACAAGACAATATTGGACCGACTCATATATAGACTTATGAAATTTTCAACTCTATTTTGATCGACTGAAAGAAAGAATTTTAAAAAGAACTTCAATGGGATTCCGTGCAAAATTGGTGGTAGGCTTGGTGCAGGATTCAATACAACTCTGAAATCCATTCAAACCTGCAAATGTATGGACAAAAATTTCTTGAATGGTCGAAAGATGCCAAATAGTCAGATGCACACGGAAAGGATATTCCTTATCTTTCTGATGCTAAAGATCGGCCAGGTGAGTGCAGTTTTGGGGTGTTGATACGAGACACCTTTTCACGCTATAAGTTCACAGCAAGAGAAGAATCCAGTGAAAATTGATATCAATCAAATACGCATGCAGATCACAACTGCTGAAAGATGCAAATGCCACGTTGATACTAGACTAATGGAAGCAATGAAGTAGACCCTAATGTGTACACAGTGTATGCGAATGGTAGATCATTCGTGGTTCGCCAATCGTTGAATGCTTGAATTGATTACCACAACGCTTGAAAATAACAATATATCTGAATGTTTCCATCCATGCTCTCACCAATCCGTATAAAAAAATTCAACGACTTTCATTTTGGACTTTAATGTGATTCCTAATGTAAATCAAACCATGCCATAATATAAATACGCATCTACAGGAAGAGATCTAAATGCTACAGAAACTTATGCAAATGCAGGATCTTTGTATTGAAATAACTGTTCCCGCCGATGTTGAATTTGATGTAGATGATTTGAACTTGGCATACAAGTTTTAATACCCGTATGAGTG
Source organism: Taxus wallichiana var. yunnanensis (assembly GCA_018340775.1). Lineage (NCBI taxonomy): Eukaryota > Viridiplantae > Streptophyta > Pinopsida > Cupressales > Taxaceae > Taxus > Taxus wallichiana. Next base: position 652,576,687 of record CM031240.1, read on the forward strand.
GGTAGTTTTTGGAAGCCACCACATATAGAGGCCATAATACCAAAGCAAATAGGTCTCCACATGCAAGGCACAACCTCTCGAGAAGAACAAGGCCGTAATACAAGTGTAATGTAATGGCTCGAGTATTAATTGATCATATCCCTCTAATGCATGAGTGTGCAAGAGGAACGTCTCGCAAAAAAATAGAATTGCATCTACTTCACTGGAATCGGATAATTTGCTCGATGCCAAATGAAAGCACACAACCAGATTATACACTGAATACACAATATTAATCTTCTTAATATTCATATTAAAATCAAGTACACATATATAGGAGAGACAACTCCTATTTTCATGGAGTTTGTCCAACAACTCTCCCCACTATTCTCTCCACAAACTACTATGTACGTGAGTTGTTAAAACAACTCACAACAATAATATTCTCCAGATATTATTTTCCACCTATCACAAATAAACTTAATGGAGCACTAATATTATAATTTCCTAACAGAGTGTATGTGCCTCACAGAGTTGGAGTGTGGGTGTAGGTATACTTCTATCCCCACATAGATGCTAAGTCCTCTTGTCATTTTTTCTAGTGTTTATTTTTTGATATCGTATCTATTTGCACTTGAGTCTTGCTTTCATTTTGTAGGTAGCAGGAGCTTGGATAATGACATTTCAGCACATGAGCATGTCACGTATAGCTTCTAACTCCCCATTTCAGGAACTCCATACTCGGACTCTACGTTTTACACCTCTTCATGGCTAAAACACTTCTCTGAGAGGGCAATATGTATGCACCCAAATTTACACGTGCTACATTGTCAAAAAAAAGGTTACAAAGGTCCCCAATGATGATTCATGTCTTTTCCAAAGGTGTTCGAGCTCCCTAAACATCTTTGCAACTTACATTTGTAGCCTAGTTTACCCTACTTAGCCATTCCCTACTTTTCAGAAACTTTCCACATCATTCTACCTTAGTTTTTGCCTTTAGTTGTAAAACCACCGCCCTTCTTGGGTGGCAGATCTGCAATTTTTCCAAAATTCTTTACGTGAGAATTGACACGTGATTACTTCACTTACATTCACTTTTAGATCACATTTCTCAATCGTTTTAGCTAATTTCAGGCTTGAGTGATGGGTGAAATCTCCTCTTCCACTTGTAATTTGTAATTGAATGTTCAAACTACCCCTTCATGTTTGTATGTGGCACCCCATGGATGCCAAGTGTGATAGTGCACAACTCAGCCAACCTTCTATAAAATCATTACTTCTTCTGAAGTAAAGGGCCAAAGATCATTTTGTGTATCCTTGTATTGTTGAACTAGCCACATTCTTGCTTGGAAATCACATAGCTAAGCTCTGTTCACTTGTGTTATCTCTCTTCCACCTGTATTGCTACTGCATCGCTATCAAGCCGCTACAACGCCTTCTCACTACTGCTTCTACTACATTCCCAATCCCTTGGACTCACATGAACATGGGAGATTGAAAATACAAAATGAGGGGACAAAGCATAACACAACTGGATTTGCCATTGCTCTATATTTCTAGGTTGGGGTTGATGTTATTTTTCTTCATTTCTTCATTTATTGTTTCTAAATCATACACACACACATATATATATCAAATAGAGTAGAAAAAGTTAGTTTCTTCATTGCAAATAGTTAAGTCAATTTCAAAGAAGATTTACATCTTCCATAGGAGTTTCTATTGATAGATTATTCCTTCCCTATCCCTGTGGGTTTGGAGGGAAGTATATCTAGAGGAAGATTTCTTTGCCAACATAGAGATAATATATTTGTCATATATTGTGGTTTCCCTTAGATTCTCACAGATCCTATCCGGGAGGTTATAGGGAAGAAAAGCTTATGAAGCTTTCAATCTTCTCATGTATCTGAGATAGGAGAGGATTTAACAAATCCATAATTACTTATTAGAAAAAGATTTGTTTAATTAAATTAGATTAAATACACTATTGCATAGACAAATAACTACATCCAGCTGTTTTCCTATTTAGATTTGTTAATTCAGATTAGAAGCTCTCATTTATTATTTATTTAGAGAGAGTACTAGAAAATAACAAAAACATTTATTTTATTAGAGTAGTTACTTAGTATTGTTTTATTTTATTTATATCTTGAAAATACGAAAAAAATAGAATAACTTTAATTCAATTAATTGGTTGTTATTTTCTTAGTGAAATTAAATCATTGCAATACATGACCATCAACAATCCTCAACAAGAACGCACATATAAAAATGATCGTAGGGTACTGTTAGGTGCAAAATCACAAAGACTGCCCGGACGCACATCAGAGCTTCCAGGTTGATGTTCGGGCATCTAGTGTGATTGCACAACATGGAAACCTCTCTCCAAGCGTGGGGACTTGTGAAACCGAGAGAGGAATCCCGAGAGAAGGCTGGTTCCTGCTCCTAAACTACCTGCCATAAGCTATTCCAGTGCAGGCAAGCTAATCTAATCCTAATCTAACCATGCCAAGGAGACAGAGAGAGAGAGAGAAGGGAAAAACAGCAAAAGCCTACACTAAAACGGTGATACACCAGAGAAGGAGGATGTTGAACATCTATCAAAACTACCATGGGACAAAGAGAGGTGAGCAATGGGAAGGATGGACAGATGCATCACAGGCCCAAGGATAGATTTCACACAGAAAATGTCCCAAAACTCCATGAACACAGCTCCAAACCTGCAATGAACATTTAGACATGCACAGATACCTGCAAATGAAGAGAGGCAAGGAGAGAACAAGCAAAAACGAGAGAGGATGGACAGATGCATCACAGAACACGTTTTGTTGCTCCAGAAGTTTACACAGAACATCATTCCATTAGTAAAAGGCAAAAATGCCATTACAGAGTAGGGAGGAGGCTCGAACTCCATTTTCAACCCTAGAGAAGAAAAGAAGGGAGGGCCGAGCAGAAAAGAATGAACAACCTCTTTTCAAAATGAGCCAAATCTGGCTTTTACATTGCATGGGTCAAGCCCAGGGGACAAAAACGTAGGAAAACGTGCAAGCCCATTCCTCATGACTACAGGTGCATTAAATTGGCATGGGGGACCTTACAAACCCATACCCTGTTACCTTGACCGGATTACAGGAGAATGCGACCCATTCTGCATTAAATCTGGTCGCTGGAATGTCATTTCTGGCCATGAACACGCATCAGAGCCGTTTCTCAATTTTCTCTCTTCAGACTGCACCAAAACTCGAGATTGATCCCAGAATCATTTAGAGAATTTCACCAGCTTTCCGTTGATATAAAGAACGTGCAAATCCGAGCTCTGGATCGAAAGTTATGGTGATCTGAAGAATTAGGGCACGAAACAGTGAAAACAGATTTTGAAATATTTTCCGCGCTCTGCCACCTGGATGACACGTGGCAGGCTCTGATTGGACGAGCAATTCTCTCTCCTCCGTCTTTCGTGGGCTTTCCTTTGAAATTTCCTTGTGGGGCCCTTTACTGGGACACGTGGCACTATCCCATTGGTTCGGGCTGACCCTTTAAAACTTGCCCTTTGACTTTTGACTTTTCTCCTTGAGACACGTGGCATGATCTGGTTGGTTCTCGGCCCTGCCGGCTCTTTCGCGCCCTTCGCGTCTTTTCATCCCGGATGTCCCAAATGCTTAGTGCTCCTTGTGCTGATTTCGCGCGAACCGGCCGGTTCGCGTCCATTTGTCCCAAATGTCCCACTTTGCTTTGGACTGCCTCGACCTTTTCGCCCGTTCGGCCGGTTCGCGTACTCGCGGCCCGCTTGTCCCATTGTGTTTCGGACTGTTTGTGCTTATTTCACCCGGTTCGGCCGGTTCGCGCCTTTTTGTCCCAGATGTCCCAATTGCTCCTAGGACTAGGACTTAGCCGATTTTCACCATTTTTTCTGGATCAACCTTCTTGCCTTCTGCAACCTTTTCCCGCATTTTCTCAGAGCTTGCTCCTAACTACCTGGACAGGAGAGTTAGAAAAATATCTGAGAGAACCTCAGAAACATGATGTTTGCTCTGAATCAATCAATGTGCCTGGGACTTGAATATTCTGATGCATGTTATCAAAATTACCCAGGGGGGGTGAAATTTTGACAACAGTTTGGCGACTCAGTGGGGTCATCTGCCTGCTAGATGAAAAGACCAGTAGCCTGAAGCAATCCATTGGGCATGGAGTCATAAGCAAGCCTGAAAACTGATCTGAACTTGAAAATCTCCCCTCTGAGCCACTTGGAAACCACCGGGCATGGAGTTGTTCTCACCAAAACCACTGAAATGAACTGTGCCAGAGCAAAACCAGCAACACCAAAACTATGTACAGAACTGAAAATCATACATGCCCCAAATGGAACATGCAGAGTGCGCACGAGCACTTCTTCTACTGAAAGCAAATCTACCTACTCTACTCTAGCTGGAAGCAAAGGCAAGCTAAACAAACCCTGCAATTGATTTTCAACTCCAAGAATGGAGTCTTCTTGTAGACCCTCTTGAATGGATGATGTGGAAGAAATGGTGAAATTCTTCTGTCCTTTCTCTTCCTCCAATGAAGAACAGGGAAGATTAGAATCTTCCAATTTTGATTCCAAAGGGCTGCTATAAGATGCAGGCTGCTGTAAATGAAAGTTCTCCTTCATGGCAGCAGGCTCTTGTGTTTGGAATGTGGATGATGAAAGAGAGAATGGTGAAAACTCAACCGACTCTTCTCCATCAAAACAGTCCTCCAAATCTGACAGGTAAACTGCATCATTGTTGTCCCGCTGTTCGTGTTCAACTTCCTCCATGGTGTCCTCTTGATCTGCAACTTGACCACCATGGTTTCCTTCACTCTCCAATATTGAGTTTGAGAGATCAAACTCCTTTTCAGTAATAGAACTTGAGAGAGATGAAGTGGAAAGAAGAACTGAAGGTTCTTCTGTAGCCTGCTTTGTGCTCAAAGCCCTTGGATCTGCACTTTTCTCCTCCACAGCTAGAATGTGCTCCTCTTCTTTTGGATTTGGAGCAGCTTCTCCTTCCTCCAATGTTTGAAGAGAATCTCGCTCTTGATTGAACTCCTCCTCCAGCATGAAGTTTTTCAAGTCAAACTCTTCAATTTGTTGCTCTAGAGGACTAGTTGGGACTGCAAGATCTTCTTCTCCAACAAAATCAGTCCTCACCACCATTTGTTCAACCTCAGCCTCTTCTGTAGGCTTAACCATCAAGGGGATCTTTGTCATCCCAAATCTAAGAGCCCAACTCTTCGTGACTCTCATCACTTCTTTTCTTTTTGGCTCTTCCTCTTGTTGTCCTTGATGACTGATTTTTTCAATTTCTTCTTTCCCACATGGAATTGGGGATGCAAGAGGAGGGATAGGTTGAAACTCAACTGATTTGAAAATTTTGTGTGGTGGTGGAGGCGGTGAAACCTCTTGTTTCTTTGGAGGAGGGGGTATTTCTGTTAGCTCTTGTGGAGGGGATGACTGTTTGGAAGGGAAAAGGAAAGAAGAATCGAGATGGGGTGGAAGACTAGGGGATGGAGGGATGGATTCAACACATGGGACAACAGATGCGGAGTTTAAATGAGATGGTGCTGCTTGAGTAATGGAAAGAGAAAAACCAGATGATGGTGTAGAACTTACCCATTGACAAGGTTGTTCAACAACAAGTCTGTAGGCCTCTATCTCTGCTGTCCATTGTGCAAGTTGGGGCAGCATCTTTATCATGAAGTCCAGCTTCTCCTGAGGGCTGTAGTGCCTTGGAAAAGGTCCCACCCATGGACAGGGTGCTCCATAACCGATTCCAAAAGCTTTCATTTGTGCTTGAGCCCTGGACTACACCATCCCCACCTCCATCTTTTGGATTTTCTCCAACAGACCAGCATCTTGGATCTGATGGTCTTCATTGTATGCATACTCTTGCTCTTGGGAAGCTTCATTGTGAAACTGACTTTGGCACTGCTGTTCATATGAGTATGCATGCTGATCTGGAGGATTTGTAAAACATCTTGGAAGTGGAAAATACTGCTGTTGTTGTAAATGTGAGTTCCATGATGGAAATGAAGTCATGGTTGCACAACTTCATGGAATGGAAAAGAATGAAAGGGATGGAAAGAAGGATGAATGAAAAATGGATGGAAATGAATGGAAAGGAAGGTCTGCAACTTCAGAGATGGTTGTTGACCAGATGGAGTCGCCAGATGTGTTTGCAAGTGCCTCCAAAGGCTGAAATCTTCACAGGAACACATCAACTCTGTAAAGATGAAGTGAAAGACCTCTAAGGTCCCACCGGAGTGCCAAAACTGTTAGTGCAAAATCACAAAGACTTACGGACGCACATCAGGCTTCTAGGTTGATGTTCATGCATCCAGCAGTGTGATTGCACAACATGGAAACCTCTCTCCAAGCGTGGGGACTTGTGAAACTGAGAGAGGAATCTCCAGAGAAGGCTGGTTCCTGCTCCTAAACTACCTGCCACAAGCTATTCCAGTGCAGGCAAGCTAATCTAATCCTAATCTAACCATGCCAAGGAGACAGAGAGAGAGAGAGAAGGGAAAAACAGCAAAAGCCTACACTAAAACGGTGATACACCAGAGAAGGAGGATGTTGAACATCTATCAAAACTGCCATGGGACAAAGAGAGGTGAGCAATGGGAAGGATGGACAGATGCATCACAGGCCCAAGGATAGATTTCACACAGAAAATGTCCCAAAACTCCATGAACACAGCTCCAAACCTGCAATGAACATTTAGACATGCACAGATACCTGCAAATGAAGAGAGGCAAGGAGAGAACAAGCAAAAATGAGAGAGGATGGACAGATGCATCACAGAACACGTTTTGTTGCTCCAGAAGTTTGCACAGAACATCATTCCATTAGTAAAAGGCAAAAACACCATTACAGAGCAGGGAGGAGGCTCGAACTCCATTTTCAACCCTAGAGAAGAAAAGAAGGGAGGGCCGAGCAGAAAGAATGAACAACCTCTTTTCAAAATGAGCCAAATCTGGCTTTTACATTGCATGGGTCAAGCCCAGGGGACAAAAACGTAGGAAAACGCGCAAGCCCATTCCTCATGACTACAGGTGCATTAAATTGGCATGGGGGACCTTACAAACCCATACCCTGTTACCTTGACCGGATTACAGGAGAATGCGACCCATTCTGCATTAAATCTGGTCGCTGGAATGTCATTTCTGGCCATGAACACGCATCAGAGCTGTTTCTCAATTTTCTCTCTTCAGACTACACCAAAACTCGAGATTGATCCCAGAATCGTTTAGAGAATTTCACCAGCTTTCCGTTGATATAAAGAACGTGCAAATCCGAGCTCTGGATCGAAAGTTATGGTGATCTGAAGAATTAGGGCACGAAACAGTGAAAACGGATTTTGAAAGATTTTCCTGCGCTCACGCCACTGGATGACACGTGGCAGGCTCTGATTGGACGAGAAATTCTCTCTCCTCCGTCTCTCATGGGCTTTCCTTTGAAATTTCCTTGTGGGGCCCTTTACTGGGACACGTGGCACTATCCCATTGGTTCGGGCTGACCCTTTAAAACTTGCCCTTTGACTTTTGACTTTTCTCCTTGAGACACGTGGCATGATCTGGTTGGTTCTCGGCCCTGCCGGCTCTTTCGCGCCCTTCGCGTCTTTTCATCCCGGATGTCCCAAATGCTTAGTGCTCCTTGTGCTGATTTCGCGCGAACCGGCCGGTTCGCGTCCATTTGTCCCAAATGTCCCACTTTGCTTTGGACTGCCTCGACCTTTTTCGCCCGGTTCGGCCGGTTCGCGTACTCGCGGCCCGCTTGTCCCATTGTGTTTCGGACTGTTTGTGCTTATTTCACCCGGTTCGGCCGGTTCGCGCCTTTTTGTCCCAGATGTCCCAATTGCTCCTAGGACTAGGACTTAGCCGATTTTCACCATTTTTTCTGGATCAACCTTCTTGCCTTCTGCAACCTTTTCCCGCATTTTCTCAGAGCTTGCTCCTAACTACCTGGACAGGAGAGTTAGAAAAATATCTGAGAGAACCTCAGAAACATGATGTTTGCTCTGAATCAATCAATGTGCCTGGGACTTGAATATTCTGATGCATGTTATCAAAATTACCCAGGGGGGGTGAAATTTTGACAACAGTACCATAACCAAACGATCCTGAGCTAATTATGAACATAGATACATGAATTTGTTTGCTTGTCCTTAAAACACCAACATGACACGCTGAGAAAATTGAACAATTAAATGTTTTGAACATCGTGATCGACAAATCCTAGGAATAATGGACTTACTGTAATAGAGTTTAAACGTACATGACCATACAAGAACCACAACCGCTAAGATTTTATGGTTGTGATTAGGGGTTTCCCAACCAAAAGGGCCCGAAGACTAGTTAGACCTAGACACAAGATTATGCTCATTAGTCTTTAAGTTGTCTCCACTTCCACCGACATCATTAGACAACTGAATTTTCTAAATGAAGAAGCTCACTGAGCCCTCATGTTTCGAACACTGTTCCAACTAACCAACTATAGAGTTAGTGGAACCATGCCTTTCTCTCATTCCATGAACCTGTCTGGAAATCATTTTGAGGCACCCATTGGTTTCCCACGTATCCCACAACCGGTAGAAAGGATTTCCATGGAGCTCAATATTGATTGGAGTCTCCGTGTAGCCATTCTTTCAGATCCATCCATCAGTCCCATTCAAGTCAAAAGGGCCTTCTTTGCCCTTGACGAGAAGATCCCAATATTATGCATTGAGGACATTGTTTTACCTTGATGATTTGTTCATCCCATTTACCCACATCTTTGTTTACATACCACATTTCATTACCACTAGCCATCTACATCATCCCGTATCAGTTGTTCCAGCATGACCTTAAGAGGTCAAGTGTGGTTGAAGGTCGCGTGTCGATTTCATCCGTATAATTGCCTATTCACTTTTCATATTACTATTTATAGTAACTCCCGATTATCTACCACACTATTATCATTATTTACACCTATCCTCCGAACTAATCAACATTGCATAGTTTCAATCATATTTAGAGCATCCCTACTCTGATTCATGTCTCATTTGCATTATTCTATTCAAAATTCCAACTACTATCACATCGTACACATTCCAAAAACACTATATCCCTCCTTAACATCATGTCAAATTGATATACACACTTTTGTGATACCTACCATGTATGCACTATTACATCATCATATGCTCAATTTTGGTTCAACGTTTGTTCTCATCATCACCCCCTTTAGCTAAAAGGGGGACATATAATCAGGGTATCCTACAATCCCCTCACATCATTACGTGATCATTTTATATTCCTAACCCTCTCATTATAAAAATTTTTGTCACACATTACGTGATATTTCACACCAATTTCTAGCGATTCCCCCTAATGAAGTAATCTGGGGAAACAAGTAAAAAATATCTCCATGACTAATCGATCAAATCAATCACATACATTCGAATCTCGAAAAAATAAATATTTTTCTATTTGAAATCACATCAATCAATCGACACAACACAACGTATTTATCCTCCCAGATGACCTAACTTGGGAGTTATATCACCACTTTCCCAGATGACTTACCATGGGAAGTTATTCTACATTTTCTATTGCTTCCATATTACCCAACATGAAATTCATCTCAAAAAATTACACCGACACCCGTGGAGTGGGGAAATGAGACGTCATTGCCTTTCCTATACTGCTCCTATATGGGTTATTCACATTTGATCAAAATAAATCAGAATGAATCCAAATGAATAAACCCCGTCTTTGTCTATCTACAGTGGCTAGAACTTTTGAGGATGTAGTTAAAGTCAAGAGTAAAACTAGACCTCTCTCCCTACACTTTTGCTTTGGTGGCAGGATGCCTAAATCCTCAGTTTTTCACACACATGAAATCGGGTTGGGAATTGATCACTCCTTACCCAACACATTTCCATCGGTGACAAAAGAAAACCTCCAATCACTCAAAGATTGAAATCATCAATCTCACTTAGTGCTCCTCATAATGGTCCCACGTCTCACGTTATGCTTGCATGGATTGACACGATGATCCATGGTTCACCATGCTATATATTCTTATTTTACATGTACGTCTATAACATATGTGCACACTTTCATAACAAGGATTCTTGAGAATCTTCTTAGGTATATTCTTTGCTTCCTTTACACTAATTGAATTTCATTCAAGTAGTATAAAGGGGGAAATGTAGACACAAAATCACATACTTACTATTATTTACTATACTTGCCAAGTTTGTTGTTTTACATATGGAACTTGCATGAGAAAAGTATTCACTGATGGCCCACTATCTAGTCTGTTTGTTTTTCTTGTTTGTTTCTATTGTTTTATCTTTCACACTTGTCACTCATACACCCAATTTTGGTCAGATAACAGGGATCTCTGTTAATTAGTCTCCACTCATTTTTCATCATTTTTCTCTAGACAATAGTTCCCAGGATTTGACACTAGCACTCAGGAACTCCTATACATCTTTGGCGCCTATGTCCTTTTTATGTTTTGATATTATTTTTGACACTCGAGGTCGGTCTTTTTGGTTCTCCCACTCATATCCCAAGGTACTAGTCAGCATGTCGGGTCATTAGTGTCAAAATTAGAGCAAGTGACCCCTATATAAACACAACATACATACCATTATAATGGTAAGAAATTTTTATCAAGGGCTATCTATCTACATATCAAAGGGACTACATCTTGGGCTCATTATTTTGCATACACACTACATAGGAAGGGGAGTTCATTATATTCCATCCCACACATTTGCATTTTATCTAACTACTGCCCACTATCTTGGCATCATTGGCATGGGGGTGACCTAGGAGCACTATTACACACACAATCCCATAGAACTACATTGGGTTTGAGATGTAGTACAACACTCAGTCGTAAGTTTCGTAGTTGACAACCGAGGATAGTTTGACCCCTCATTCTTCATATTTTTTCATGATTTGATGTATTTTTAGGGTTTTACAGGAGGATATTTGTGTGCAGGTTTATAGGTACCTCAACGATCTAAGTGAGACATACAAATGGCCAAAGGCGAACAAGTGTGAAACCATAATGATAGTATCGGAACCAAATTCTGACCCTTTCTACAGACTCTAATGCCCCCACAGAGGTCTTGGGCGCTGCAGCAGCACCCGTTCTTGCCTAGGCACCTTTGTCTAGGCATTTCTACCTCCTATGCATTTTTATGAGGTTCATTGCGATAGTTTTGCTTATGTTCCATCACATTATCTAGTTTAGAAATACTTTGGGATAAACAAAAGTGAGGTAAGTACCATATCTCTTGCATTTACTTATATAAATGTTGTCCAAAATAACTCCCCTAGATATTTTGACAACTTACATTCTCATTCGGGATTTGAAGATCAAATATTACGGTTGTGCACACTGCTTTTTCTCATTGGAATAATTTCCTTGGTTGCATTCTTCACGTGCGGTTGTGCGCTCTTCTCCCCTCACGTGCCCTTACAATTTCCTTCTCCATTCCTCTATCTTCTTTCATTTCCCTCACATGCACTCCTTACGCACTCACCTTCCTCCATAAAGTTTGTGCACCCTTCACACACACCCTTGAATTAGCTTCTAAATTCAGCTAAGTCCCCTACATATTTCCTCTACGTGACCCCTCTTCCTTTCTTGCTATCACACATCATTCATTTTAATGTCATGCTCAATTTTATACTTTTCTCCTATAGTTATGCATCCTTTTCTTCCACGCATGTCACCTTCACACACATGTCCTCTCGCTTTCTTATTTCACACCTCTTGCTTTCACACGCACCTTGCACATTCTTCCACGCCAATCACTTGTGCCATGTGGCATCCTGTCGAGACTTGAGTGTGTTACACATAACTTTGTCAAAGTGTGTCATCCGAGAACTGATATTTGTAACAAACCATTGTGCGACATGTGGCAAAAAACAAAATAATGAATAATTAGCTGAATCCTTCAAGCTAATTAACACACACCACGTGTCATTGTGTGTCCAGTTTACACTATAGACTTCAAATCATCATAACTTCTACTACAGAGCTTAGATTCATGCACTTTTGGTCTTGTTGGAAAATTGCTGATGTGGGATACTCATTGGACCATTCAAAATTGGGTTTTAGTAGCATTTGGTAGGTAAGAAATAAGGAAACACGTCTCTAGACATTAATGTATAGATTTAGTTAGCTCAACCACCCAAATTTGATTTGATTTTCCCTCTTTCCTTCTTCCAAAAAAAAACATAGGAAGGAAAAATTACATCCTTACAGGTAGATTTACAGGTAGTTATTGCTTCTTATTGGTGTTTAAACATTTGAATCCAAATTTACCTCTTCTTCTCCTCCTCTTCTCTCCTTCTTCAATAAATTACAGAGCATTGCTCATTGTAAAAGGTTGGACCCCTTTAGTTTGCCAAGGAATTCGGTTCTTTGAATTTTAAGTTGCAAGCCTTTAGATTTGACTCTTTGTATGTGGATATCAGCCTCATCCACCATTGTAATCAACTGTGCATTTTATGGAAGTAATAGAAGCTTTGTTTTGTGGTTATACTCTGATTTCACTCATTTTTATTCCTTTTCCTTGCCTCTCTTTTGCATTCTCTATTTATTGTGCATCCTCATGTCCTCAGATCGTTCATTTTCTTATTGTGTAATATGAGAATGAGTGTGTGGGTGTGTTTTAGATTGTGATACACATTTCTATCCTCTCTGTGTACATTCTCCTTCATTTTCTCTTAAAGCTAACTATGTTCATCCCCTTCTTTCTGGTGCTATTACCTCCTTTTAGTTTAGTTTTCCCTTTTCATGCATCTCTTTCTCACCATGGTCCCTTGGAATATTAAAGTAAAGTCAAGTAGCTACATTTACCTTCCTAGGAGTAGTTTTAATAGTAGAAATAGGTAGAGGAACCGACCTTCTCCGGAGGTCTGTCTCAAGCGTGCAAGGTCCCACAACTTGGAGATAGTCCCATGTTGCCTCAAAATCCTAGTTCATCTTGATCTAGGATGGGTGCAAGTTTGAGCTCTAACAATTTTTGGCATGCCCGTGGGACAAGTATTGAAATCTTAAATTTCATCATTGCTAAGTTTTGGTGTGTGACTTAATGATTTCTATCCTTTGGAGGCTTGTTTCAACACATTTTGTGATTCCCAACACTCGAGATCTACTAATTTTAGTAGTCCACATGCCTTTTCATGCGAAGGATACATATTAGATAAAGCACAATAACTTAAGATTATTTTGAGTATCTCCACTATCTCCGAGAAGAAGAGGTAGTTGAAAACCACATGTGCAACTCCATTTCTAGCTTGCCATGTACTTTCCAATCCTCTTGGTAGACCTTTGTGTGCCCTTTCATGGTAGCTCCGCCACATCAGTAGAGGAATTTTCCATTCATCAATTTTAATGGAGGAAGTCCTCTTGTTCTAATCCGCACAACATGACATGCCAAAGAATCGCACTTAAAAGTATTTCATACTTTACTAGTGAGAATCAAGTTACTCCTGCTGAGCACATCCATGATGTTGTGAATGTATGCTCTATTTACTTTGTCACACATGATGATGTAGCAAAGTTAGGATACTAACATCTTCACTTAAAGGTAAACCACTTCAATGGTATAAAATCTTGAGACTTGCATCCATTACTAGCCGAGATGACCTTGGTACAAGTCTTTGCAACTATTTTGAAGCTAAGTTAAATCACCTATCCTTGGTTGAGTAACTGAAAACAAAAAAGAGATCACCTAATGAGCATATGAATGATTTTTATATCGATTTCATAAAATTTGGTATAGGATTTCTCAAGTGATAAGGCCTACAACCCAACATGTTTTTTTATATTATCTAAGGGCTTTAAATAGTGACATCTCAGTCATGATTCAATATATGGGGTAGAACCTTACCAACTACTTATAACTTTGCTATTAGGGATGAAAATAGTCCTATTCAAGTAGGGAAATTAGCCACTAGACCACCCATGTTGTTATTCAAGAAATTTCACAGCGCCTAGCCTTTTGTCACTCCTATTCTCGAGCGAGTGCTCAACCCACTACCTCCACATCCTATTCTCCCACACAAAAAAGGAGGATGAAGAAATGAAGGCCTTGATTAGAAACTTGTCTAATAAAGTCATATCTTTAGAAAATTAGTAGGCACAAGCCTTCAAAATAATTCTAATCAAGGATATAACTAAGGCCATCAACCCTTTAGAAATAAATATCCAAATCAAAGATATGGGTAGAACCAACAAAATGATAGATGGCATGCCAATGCACACCTCCCATTGCTAACAATATCTCTTGTACAACCACTTCTAGCACCCAACGTAAGCCAAACACTAGTCCTAGTACAAAACAATATGGCTCAAGAGTCGAATAGTGCTTTCCTCAGTAACATGCCTCACGACCAATATAACTATGCCAATGCCTTGTGTGTGTGCAATATTTCATGATTAAAGTTACTTCAAATTCTGAACCTTCCACTAACACACATGAATTAGAAAATCAAGAAGTGCCGAAGTTTCCCTTGAGACCAATCGTACATTCTTTAGCGCCAAGGACTTATTTGTAGTTAATCAAGTTATGGATATTCTAGATAGATCACATGCCTATATTGTTGATAATGTAAGATACAATGAAGAGAATGTTCAAGTATGACACACAACCTTACATTTCTACCACACAGGCTGAAATGTAAAGAGATGTGGCTCATCTTAAAGCATCAAAGGATGCTAAGGCACACAATAGTCATGGCACATAATTTCCTACGTGCAAGGTTCTACACAATGTTTGAAAAAAGTGGCAGTGCCCCTCCTTTGTAGGCTCCTACCTCTGTACTCCAACAATCAAGAAAATATGTTGTTGTGCCTCAAATGCATAGGTCCATGGGCCTTCCATTCAAATTTGTCAACTAGATGAAGAAGAAAATGTAAATGTCATAATGTGGGATGTCCTAGCCATTCCATCTCAACATGACCTATTGCATGAAGCTCGTAGTAGAAATTCTGCATGTTGATCCAGCTTGTCTAAAAACCTCATGTTGCTGTTAATTTTGTTAATTAGAGGAGAAAAAAGTAAGGTTTTCAAAACCCCACATTTCTATATGTCCTTTATAATAGGAAAACATCTTGTTCACAATTGTATGATTGACTCAGGTGCTAGTACTTCTATTATACCAAAGAAAATTGTTGATGTCTTAGGCCTTGAGTACACCCCCATTTCTAAAGGAGTCTTGCAACTTGATGGCTCAATTGTCACCACTCTAGGAGTCATCAAGGATCTTGAGTTAACCCTCCATGCATGTCTAAGCCTCACTATAACTCAAGATGTGTCAATTATTGACCTACCTCCTTTTTTTCCTTTTCCTATTAAGAGATTTCACTGCTAAAGTGGGTGGTTACTTATCTTCTGATTGGTCTCATATGTTACTAAGAACAAGGTATGGTACCAAGTTTACCATACAAGATGAACCTATTTTTTCTTATCATGTTGAGTCATATGACCCATCCCCTCTCCAAGCCAATTGCCTAATCCAAGAAGGCCAAGAACAAGTTTTAGTTTTAGAAGAATAATCTATTCCTCCCATTTTACTTAATCTATCAATAGATGAATGGGCCGAGAAGTGCTACAAATTTGATCCTTATGCCGAAGCCCTTAAAGCCTTTGAAACTGGCCTTGGAATTTACTGTATCCTTGAAGAAGAAGCTTTGTTTCCTAACACGCTTAAGCAAAATGAAGAAAATTATGGTCTATGGAAGTTGTATTTTGATGGCTCTAGAAGCAAAAATGGCGTAGGTATAGGAGTTGTTCTCATTTCTCCCAAGGATGAAAAATTCTTCTTCATGCACACATTGTAGTTTACATGCTTCAACACCATAGCAGAATATGAAGTGTTGGTGTATGGTCTTCTTATTGCCAAAAAGATACAGATTAAAGTGTTACAGATCTTTGGGGACACAAAATTGGTCATCCACCAGGTCAAAAACAAGTGCACAACAAATAATAAGCTTCTCAAAGCTTATAAACACATAGTTTGAGACCTCTTAGAAATATTTGATGCTCTAAATCTGCAGGTGGTGCTAAGAAAGATGAAAAAAGAAGTATATCAAATGTCCGTACTTGGTTTATAATTCCCATATGCAAAGGATTTTATTAAAGAAAATGTGAAACCCATTAAGATGGAGATCAAGCCATCCATTCTTGATAATGATACTAGCTAGCAAGTGTTTAAAAGTGACACACAAATTGTCCAGTTTATCCATAATGAAGTTGAGTTCTCTTCAAAAATACAAGCTAAATTGCATGATAATTATGGTGATCAAGTGATCCAACTAAAAACAAATAAGTTTCCTAAAGGGATGGTCACCTTAGAGCAATTTTTCAGCCATGATGATGATTTCAAGGGTGAAGAAAAGTGTATGCACGCAGCATGTACAAGAAGACTATACTCTAGTCACTATTACACGTGGCAAGGAATTACTTGCTTGGCAAGGAGGTGCATGTTGAGAAGCAGTCCATCTCTCTATGCCAAAAATAAAATGACATTTTCTCATGAGATTATGAAGACCTCAAAGGATTTGATCCAAGTGTTTCTCAACTCTCAATTTACCTTGATCCCAATATCAAGCCCATTAGACAAAAGAAAATGCCAAGAAATCCAAGGATAAAGCCCTCATGTGGAAAGAGTTGTTTAAACTCATTAAGGCAAAGATAATATTCCCCATCAAGTACTCTACTTGGGTATCAAATTTTGTCCCAAAGTGTGTAAAAATAATGGTGAAATAAGACTTTGTGTTGATTTCGAGATCTGAATAAGGCATTATTTAAGGATCATTATCCTTTGCCTTCTATGGAATATATTCTCACCGTGTGGTGGCGTGTAGAGATTCTCCATGCTAGATGGGTATTCTTGCTTCAACAAAATCACGGTCAAGGAAGAGGATCAATTCAAAACAACATTTACAACCAAATAGGGAACATATGCATATCAAAAAATGCCTTTTGGCTTGTCAAATGTAGGTGCAAATTTTCAGCAAGCCATGGATATTACTAGAGATGATAACGCTTTCTCTCCTCGGTGCATAACCTCCTTATATGAACAAAACAAAGAGGTGACATCTAAGGTTTTAGTCTATTTCATACATAATGATTGATGGGCTTCTCTTGAAAGAAATCTTGATGGCGTACTTCTTGAGGTGTATCGATGGCGCGTAAATTGAAAAAGTGTTAGCAAAATTTCATGATTAACTCTTTAGTGGACACTTCTCTACCAAAACAACAACAATAAAGATCATCAAGGTAGGATACTTTTGTCCTACCCTATTCATGGATGTGCACAAGTGGGTCATGGAATGAAAAGAATACACTTTCTTTACAGGAAAGAATAAATTGGTAGCGTCCCCTCCGACCAATCCAATCGGATTAAACTTCTACACAATGGGGTCTTGACTTAATAGACATGATCAATCCTTCCTCGAGTGTTGGGAATAAGTGGGTGATGACAATAACATACTACTTCACTAGATGGAAAAAAGTTGTCACGCTCAAGGAATCAATAGATTCATTCATCCTTGACTTTCTCGAAGGCATTGTAACAAGGTTTGGCATTCCTCAGACCATTATTTCAAATAATGCAAAAGCCTTCCTTGGTACAAAAATTTCTAATTGGACTCTTAGTCTTGGTATCTATTTGAAGACTTCTTCTAATTTCTACCCTCAAGGTAATGGCTTGGAAGAGTCAACTTATACAAACCTGATCAAAATTATGAAATGAACAATGAATATCAACCAGAGACAATGACACACAAAGGCCACGTGTGTTCTGGGTGGACATAATCATATTGAAGAAGGAAATAGGTACTTCTCCTTACAATCTTTCTTATGGGAAGGAAGCTATACTTCCTTTGTTTCTTGAATTTCCTTCACTAGAGCTCACCCAACAACTGGAAGTTGAGGGCATGGACCAGAGAGTAATTAGAATAAAAGAGCTGGTTGAACTTGAAGAAATAAGGAGCTCTGCCATGATCAAGCTAGAACAACATCAAAAATTGACAAAGAAATGGTTTGACATAAAGGCTAGGCCTCAAGCTTTCAAAAATGGTGACTTAGTCTTAAAATGGGATGCTTTGATATATCCAAAACAGGCACCATTCAAAGTTTCATGCACTTTAGAGTGGCCCATACACTATCGGGCCTTACAAGTAGACCAAATCTTTTGAGTTGTCTCACCTTGATGGAGGCACACTAACTATCCCAGATCAATAGCATTTATCTCAAACACTTCCATTAAGTTTATTGTGTCATTGTAAAGATTAACATAGTTTTAATTCCTCTAAGTGCATTACACACACATTATTCTATTTATACACAGTTCCTTCCTTTCACATGCTCATCGTGTGCACTCTTTTCTTGCTTCCAAGATGCCAATCTGCTTCAAGAATCTTCTAATAGTTTTAATAGTTTTTATAGCGAGTCCAATACAAAGTTTAGACAGTTCTTTAAGTGAATTCAAGGGAAATTTTTCATGTTGCAAATCAGAATTTCATCCTTCCAAGATGACACCATGCCCAATGGATACTCCAAGGCTACTGATATTTTTCATCTAGTAGGAAGAATGCCCTAAAATTTTCTAAACTATTGTCTAAAATAACTCCCCTAGTTATTTTGGTAACTTACATCCTCATTCTAGCTCTACAGATCAAATATTGTAGGTTGCACGCACTTTAGTTATCCCCTTGGCACAATTTCCTTGGTTGCAGTTACTCACGGGCCCTAACATGCTCTTCTCCCCTCATGCACCCTTGCAATTTCCTTCTCCATTCCTCTATCTTCTTTCATTTCCCTCACATCCACTCTTTCTTTGCCTTCCTTCTCTATAAAGTTTGTGCACCCTTCACGTGCACCCTTGACTTACCTTCCAAATTTGGCTCAGTCCTACATATTTCCTCCACATGACCCCTCTTCCTTTCTTGCTATGACGTGTCATTAATTTTAATGCCATGCCCACTTGCATACTTGTCTCCTAAATTTATGCATCGTTTTCTTCCACACACATTACCTTCATGCACCTTTGCTCTACTTTCTTTTTTTCGTGCCTCATGCTTTCATGTGCACATTACATATTCTTCCACGCCAATCACTTGTGCCACATGGCAACTTAGTAGATACGAGTGTGCTACATGAAAACTATCAAAGTACACCATATAGGTACTAATATTTACAACAAACCATTACGTTAAATGTGGTAGAAAAGACAAAACAATGAACAGTTGGCTAAATCCTTCAACAAATGACACATGTCATTGCATGTCCAGTTTGCACTACGGACTTGAGATCATCATAAATTCTGCTATAGAGCTCAGATTAATGTGATCTTGGTTTTGTTGGAAAGCTACGACATGGGATACTCATTAGGACATTCAAAATTTAGTTTTTATGGTATTTGGTAGGTAAGAAATAGGGAAATGAATATCGGCTATTAATGCATAGATTCAGTTAACTCAACCACCTAGATTTGATTTGATTTTCCCTCCTTCCTTCTTCCACAAGCAAAATAGACATAGGGAGGCGAGATATGACATCTTTACAGGTGGATTTGGAGACGCTTATTGCTTATAGTTGGTGGTTGAACATTTGAATTTGAATTTCCCTCTTCTTTCTCTTCCTCTTAGCTCCTTCTTGAATAAATTGCAGAGCATTACTCCTTGTAAAAGGCTGGACCCCTTTAGTTTTCCAAGGACTTTAGTTATTTGCATTTTAAGTTGTAGACATTCATATTTGGCTCTTTGTATGTGGATATCAACCTCATCCACCATTGTAATCGAATGTTCATTTTATGGAAGTAATAGAAGCTCTATTTTGTGGATATTCTTTGCCTTGGGTCATTTTTATTTCTTTTCCTTACCTCTCTTTTGCATTGTCTATTTGTTGTGCTTCCTCACATCCCTTGCAGGTTCCTTTTCTGATTGTGCCCCATGAGAATGAGTGCATGGGTGTGTTTCATATTGTGATAAGCGTGTTTGTGCACATTCTACTTCATTTTCACTTAAAGTTAATTGTGTTCATCCCCTTATTTTTGGTGTTATCACCTCCTTTTAGTTTAATTTTCCTTTTTCATGCACCTCTTTCTCACCCCAGGTTCCTTGGAATCTTATAGCAGAAGTCAAGTAGCTACATCTCCCTTCCTAGGAGTAGTTTTAGCATTACAAATAGGTAGAGGAATTGGCCTTCTTTGGAGGTCTGTCTCAAATGTGCAAGGTACCATAACTTGGAGACATTCCCATGTTGCCTCAAAATCCCAGTTCATCCTGATATGGGACAGTGCAAGTTTGAGCTCTAACAATAACTAATTCAAATAAAATTTCCTAACACTTGTATTTTATTGTATATTAGTTATAATAGATCTTTGCATTTAAATTTTAATAAAATATTCATTTTTATTAAATAAAAAGGACAAAGAAAACATGTAAAACAAGAAACAAGCTATATGATGAAGATAATCCTAATTTGGAAGTAACCTACAAAACAGATACTACACATGAAACACCCATTAGCATGTTAGAGTAATAAATAGTATGACATGATGTATGTATTGAGTGAATGAGGTAAGAGAAAGTAAAGTAATAAATATTGGAATAATATCACTTTTATATGAGAAAACGTAAAGTGGATGCCCCATTGCTACGGAAGAACTAGTAGAGAGCAGTGTCAAGCATCCTGCATCATGTAAAAATTTGTGTGTAGCCTACATTCAACTCAATGTACCACATAAACCACGTGTATAGAAAAAGGATATAACATATTATGTATCAAGCTAACATGATAAGTAATGTGTAACATGAATAGTATAAGTGTGCAATAAAAACAACCAAGTAAGAGCGATGCAAATATTTTGGATGTTTGTATATATTTGAATTTTTTTGGATTTTTAGCATATTTGAATGTTTTTGGTATTTTAAGCCCCCGAGGGCATAAATGAAAACCTATTCTCCAAAGAGAAGGAATGATGATCCAAGAATTCCCCCATGGGGGAAATATCCATATTTTTAGTGTTTTTATGACTTATACACTATGTAACCGAGAGGTGGGAAAGTAAGTTCGCCCCCAGTGTATGTGTGTGTGCAAAGTGAGGTTTGGGTGTGTAGTTTCTCCCTCAACAATCAAGTTGAACCTATAAACAAAGTGTGTCATCAAGAAATGAGGGGGCAGGCTTAGATGTCCCCCATAGGTGAGTAACATAAAGACTAATTAAGAATGTCATCTAAATCTAGATCATGATTTAAATAAATTTAAATCTTTATTAGAGGACTGAGATCAAATGAATATAGGAGTGAAAAACAATATCTAGCATGTAAAATACAAGAAAGTGTGCAAGATAGGAGATGAGAATGACTTATCTTGTATTGGAAGATATAGGTTGATTCTAGGCGGAAAATTGACTGGAATAGGTTGGATCTAGACCATGTAAGCTCTATCTATAAAATTGAGATTTAGAACCTCTTTAGAAGGGATCACCCAGATGTAGACAGGACCTCCAAGGTGCTGGTGTTTGAACTAGGCACTAGTGTCTTGACAACAACTCTGCTTTTGTTCTTTTCAAGGTTTAAACTTAGCTTCTTCTTTTTATTGTATGTTGCATATACTTCATTGTAGGGTTCTTATGTTGCACTTGTACCTATAATATAAACCCTAGCTACATGCACAAGGCTTAAACAAACATTATATGGAATAAATAATGCATATGCTTGAGTCATACTGACCTCGAAGGTCACCCCAATGTGATTATCACCGAGTGTTGCACTACATTTTAGACTCTATGTAGTTCTTGTGTGTGTGTGATTTTAATTGTGTCCTTGAAGCTAGGTTTCCTTGTACTCAGCTTTTACCAAGATATCGGGATATAACTAATTTTCCCCCAAGATGAGTGTGTGAGATGGAATTAAGAAATAACCCTTCCTATGCAAAGAATGATGTAACCCAAACGCAATCCTTGATTGTTGGTATTTTTCCAAATAGTAGATAGTAAGTATTAACCCAAAGTTTTCTAGCCCCGATGATAGTAAGTAAGTCATGTATCTATATGATTCTCTTATTTGAATTTCATTATTAACAACAAGAAAAACTAACCTAATGTAATTTTTTAGAAAAGGTACCAAATGATGTGATAGTTGAAAATTAGGAAAAGGAAGGAAAAGGAAATAAGTGCCCAAAAGGGACAAGAGTAGTGTCTGGATGCTCTTATCCCTATTGGGTGGTACTATTTAGGATGTTCGGAGGATATAACAATAAATATAGATTTGGGTCATATGTTGTCTAATGTCCAAGAGTTGTCACATCCCTCTTATTTGGATTTAAAAATGAATACTTGTTTAATCATGATGATTAAAATGACATGCTTAAATTAGATAATTATTTGTTATGATCATTTTCAAATGTGGAAATTAGCATGCTTATTATCATTATGCTGAATTTTAATGATTTGGACTAACTACCGTTTCGGTGACATGAGGTGGATGCAAGAGTAGGTACACCCTCATTGAGATGGTGAGGGAGGCATCATCAAAGAGAGGTTGTGATTGAGGTATTAAACTTAAAAAACAAAGGTAATGAGAACCGATACACACTATGAGATCTGACATCATTTAGTTTACTTGTGTGATGTATGTCTTCTTTATGTTTTTCTTTGTTTTCATCTAATCAATTAATATCGATAGACGATGGGCAGATTACGCCGATGTGACCAAATGCCACTGACATGATCTCACCATCGTACATCATTATTAATATGATGTTTTGAATGAAGGTTTATTCATTTAAAGGAAATTTAGTAGGATAATGAATATAATTCAGAAAATGTAACAAGATAAATGGACCATGTTTGTGTGTTATATTCTCTTGTGTGTGGATGATGGTTGATTGGCATTGTAAATATTCATTATATTGGTGACTATGGCATGGTTTTTGAATTAATACAATATGACATTATTTATCTTTAAATTATTGTTTGTCGTTATCATGCACTTATAGTTGGCCACATTGCATAGTGCTTTAACAAACATACCATATGAGGTGGTAAGTTTACTACAATTTATTTCATCCTAATCTTCTTGTCAAGAAAATATGTAAATGCTACTTGAGCATCTTTGACCCAGTAAACAAGAGGTACTTATTTGGTTTCCATGGAATAAAAATGGACAGTAGTGGGAGTGAGAGTAAGACCAATATATTTAGAAACATTTATGCAAGCATGATATTTTCAAAGGCACCAAAATCAATAATGTAATTATTCATTTATACCTATTGACTATCAAAGTAAGATAGAAAGTGTTAGAGTAGCTATTTACCTTAGCTCATGTTCACCTAGGTACTTTATTTACCTTTATTGTATTTATCCTCACCCACTTATGTGTGTGGATATTTCTTTTATCTTATTTATATATTAGGAGATATTATCTAGTTGTTAGGTATAGTTTTTCCTTGATCTATGGTATTGATTAGTTCTTTCCTTGATCTATGGTATTGACTAGATCCTTGATGTCTAGTTCTCTCCTAAATATATGGTCTCGAATAGTTATTTAATGACTAGTTATTTCCTTGATTTATGGCTTGATCTACGACCTTGACTGGTTCTTATATTGTTATTCCTTGCCTATTTAAGCAAGGCCCATTCTCATTGTATTGCATTGAGTTCCATAATAATATATGATATTTCTGCTCATTTGTTTGCAAAGGTTTATGTAAAGTTATTCTGGAGAATTACTTTCATCTTATTGATTGTGGTGTTTGATTAACATCTGAGTTCTGTCTTGGTACGATCTGGTTATCGTTCCTTTTATGGTATCAGAATTAGAGATTGTTGTTGACATCCATATGTAAGTTTTATTTTACAAATAAATTCTTCGTATATTCATATATTTTTGATTTGGTCATATTTTTTTGCTGCGTGTGGTTTTATGCAAAACAAAGGCTTCCATTGATCCTGAAGGTAGGAAAACCCTAAGATCGACTGTAAACTTGGCCATTTCTGGAGGTAGTCGTTTTTTTGGGTTTTTTGTGGTTATAGTGAAATACATAGGTTTTCCTTGGGATTCGCACCACCGAAAGAAAACATGGAAATATTTTTCTGGGTTTGTTGGATTTCTTGAGATCTAAATTGGGTTTTTTTCTTATGAGGTAGATCTTTTTCAAGTTACGTGCGTAAAGAATTTTGGATCTTTCCTTTTTTAGCAGGGGTCCACGGATGTTATGCACATTTTTACTATTTCAGGAAAATCTGCAGATGCGGTGTCGCTGTCCACATAGTTTAGAAATAGTAATTTTTACCAGAAGAAGCAATTGGATGTGACTTTCTTGAAAACAAGCGCTCATTGAAATCCTTAGCCCCTGGTCATATGGTATGGTCATATGAGGGCTTAAAGCTTGTGATTCCTACTAGTAGGTGCTTAACTTCAACCCCTTTAATTTTATTTGTGTGGTGGAGGAAACAACATTTTATTTTGTTTTAGTGGCAGCTAAAATAAATAGCAGAGCAAAATATTGAAAAGTTTGTAACTTTTGCTTGTAACTGGGTTTTTGTGTCTTTTTTTGCAAATGTGTTTGTTTTTTTGTGCTCTTTCCATTGGAAATATTTATTTTGAGACTTGCACTATAATTATAAAGTGTCAAATATGGAGGAGTGTTGTAATCAATTGTGGATGCAATTTCAGCTGAGCCCAACATCCTAAACTTTTGGGAGTTAAATTCTTCTCTATCATGGATTCTTGAGAATGATATGCTTTTCTATGAAGTATGTGGACTTCACGAGGATATTGTAAAATTTGTGGAAGAAAATAGATTGCTCAAAAGTGAAATTCTCTTCTATAATCACTCATTCATGATAAGGATACAATAATCCACTCCCTGCAACGAACAACTTGCTAGCCTACAACATCACCATGATATTGTGGACAACCATATCCATGCTCCTAGTCCACTTGCAGCTATTGCTCCTATACCCACTGACATTGATCTGATTAGTCTTTGAGCTTGTTCCTTCTCTTGATGCTTCTAAACCTGTGAGGCTTGTTACTACATGCTCTTCCACATTTGTGCCTATTACAGTACCACATGTTGTGTATCCTATTTCTACTCAACTGCATGGCCTTTTTGAGAAGTGTACCACTGCCTTCAGTTCTTGCATGCTCCATTTTATGGGTTTCACTGGTGGAGGTATTGGCAGACACTCACAAGGTATTGTTTCCCCTCTTCCACATGTTAAGTGGAATTCTCGCCATGACATTGGTTTTCGTGTAGATACTTCATTGGGATCACACATTGACAAAGCTCCTTTGTTTGTTTGCTCGACTCTTTTGAGGATCATGAGCAACACATGAGTTTTACATCTTCACTCAGGCTTGAGAAACCTGAGATTTCAGCTGTCAGACATGATCAACCTGACACACATTCTGATGTTCTTTTGCATACACCCATTATGCATTTTGCACCAAGTCATATGCAGGCATCTTCTTCATCCATTTGTGTTGATTTGGGGTGGATATCTGATCACTCGTGGCGGTGACATAGGCATTCATTGAGAGGACTCTATAGGCGTGGCTCCTCCACCATTAGCCTCTTGCTCCACTTTCTATACCTTCTACATTGTGATGCTTCTTGTTTTGAGCATTTTTATTTAGTAGGTATCATGTATCTCTCTTGTTTGTTGATATATTTTGTATCTATATTTTCAAACTTTTGGCATGTTGACAATATCTCTTGGGAGATATATTTTGGTGCAAAGATCCAATGTTAGTTTGTCAGTGTTCAAGTAGTTTTTTTAACAACTCATACAGATTTGTAGTGTCCCTCCACCCATTCAGTAGTATGAGAGGGTGTGGTGTTGATCATACTTCTTCAGGGTTTTGTTTCCTTGCCTTGTTACCTTGGCTTTTCTTGGATCATGACACTCTTGATTTTGTGTCCTTACCTTGTTGCTTTGGTTATTGTTCTTGGATCGTGACACACCTATTTGTAGAAGTTGATCAAATTATGTTTGGTTTTTTTTACACTTTCGACATCACTCCGTTAATAGTCTCCTTGTATGGCTCTATTCTCAGTGAAGCCTCTTGTCGCTTATTTTTGAGTTTTGTGATTGAGCATTGGATTCAGACCACAGTACACACCAAAATTCTTCAACATTATATGAGTTTTTTGAGCCGAGCTTCTTGGGATGCCTTGGAGTGGGTTTTTACTCTTTTTACTTTGTTGTTATTGGTTTTGGGTACCTTGCGGTGTCCCTTTTTCCCAGTTATTATACATGAGTACCTCATCAGGCCTAGTTGCCAGGACTCATACTTGTGGGCATTCCACTTGTATTTTGGCCCCTAGCTTCACTTGACGGGGGGTGTTAGAGTAGATATTTACCTTAGCTCATGTTCACCTAGGTACTTTATTTACCTTTATTGTATTTTTTCTCACCCACTTATGTGTGTGGATATTTCTTTTATCTTATTTAGATATTAGGAGATATTATCTAGTTGTTAGGTATAGTTCTTTCCTTGATCTATGGTATTGACTAGATCCTTGATGTCTAGTTCTCTCCTAAATCTATGGTCTTGACTAGTTCTTTGATGACTAGTTATTTCCTTGATTTATGGCTTGATCTACGACCTTGACTAGTTCTTAGATTGTTATTCCTTGCCTATTTAAGTAAGGCCCATTCTCATTGTATTGCATTGAGTTCCATAATAATATATGATATTACTGCTCATTTGTTTGCAAAGGTTTATGTAAAGTTATTCTGGTGAATTACTTTCATCTTATTGATCGTGGTGTTTGATTAGCATCTGTGTTCTTGGCTTGGTATGATCTGGTTATCGTTCTTTTTAGAAAGGATATACCTCCCCACAAGAGGAGGATGTGAAAGAAAGGATGTTTGAAGGAGTGGTATGAGGAGTGAGAGGTAGTTATTTAGTAGAGGAATTTTTGGAACATGATTTTGAACTGCCTCCTTTGGTAAACTAGACAAGCCTATCAAATTGCTTGGGATGAGTTCTCAAGTGCTCAGACCCAGAAATCTGAAATTTGGATTTCTTAACATGGTCAATGATGTCTAAAGATCAAGAAGTGGTAGGCACATTAGGAACTATGATAACCTTGACAAGAGTAGAATTTATATTCTTATGATCAATAAGAGGAGAAATTGATTTGAAAAGAGGAGATGAAAGAGACTTACTCAAAGAGGCAGATGTAGTCTCAACAGATGTAGTCTTGGGATTTGTCTTGGATGAATCATGGGAAGTGGACAATGATGATCATCTTTTTGTTTTTTTTTTTTAGATTAACAATTTGAGGATTCAAGTACTTTGTTTGGGAAGTAAAAGAAGAGGGTTCTTTCTCTCGTTTTTGAGCAAGTGAACACTTTGCACAAGAGTAATTATTCATATCAGCCATGGATTCTTCAAAATATTCATCTCGATGAGTATTCAAAATACCTAAAATTTGAAAATTCATCTTCTTCTTCTTCAATTTATTATTCAATAATTTCTTCTCCTTCATCTTCCTAGGTTCCACATAGTGCATTAATTGGTCGAGCTTCCAACATGAGCCTTTGGGATAATCCTGTAATCTGATTCCTATCCCGGCTTTTGGTGCAAGGCATGTTGAAAAATTTCCTTCTTTAATGTAGTCAAGTCATTGATCAATCTTTGCAGTAATGAATCAATTATTTCATCTTTAGAACTTTGGTCCTTATTCTTCATTGAATAGTTCTTGATCTTCCTTGACATGATAAGATCATCTTCTACTTCAATGGAAAGTTCTTGAGAATTATCTAGAGTATTTAGTTGAGCTCTCTATAGTATGAAACCAACTTCAAGAAATTGACCATCCATGAAGATTTTTTTTTTATTATTTGTAGTAGGATGAGCACCAATAGGAATATTTTTGATTAGATTATTGAATTTTTCTTCAAAATCCTTCATGGGCTCTTTCGGTTCTTTCTTCATATGAGCTAATTGTGTAAGGATGACATGAAAATATTCCAAAGTCTTGAATCTTACTTCAAACTTGGTTTTCTTGTCATCCCAATCAGTAATTGAATGTGATGGAAAGTAATAAAACTAATCCATAATGGAATCTTACAATGAATCCACAAATAGTCAAATGACAACATCTCATGTCCCACTCTAAGAATTCCATAGGGTGTGATGAAAGTTGTAATATGATCATCTAGACGTTTCTTTCCATATACATAGAATTTGGGAAAGTTATTTGTTGATCCTTTTGGAAATTCATGAAGTGGAGGAGTCAATGCTACTAGATCAGTGTTTTTTCCCCATGGCATAGGTGCAACCATTTTGTATTCTTCTTCTTCTTTAGGAGGAATGATATCAAGTGGTTCTACAACTTCTTCTTCAATAGGATCTTCATGAGGAAAGTTAGGATCAAATTCAACAGAGGAATCTTTCCTAACTTTCCTTGCCACCTGGACAATAGGAAGTCTGAAATTAGCTTGTTGTTGCTCTTCAAATGTGGGATCAATAATGCCACTTGCATGATTAGCTCGAGTGTATCTCTTTTATGTTATTTTGTAAAATATTTTCCAATATGTAAATGGAAGTTTGTATCCTAGGAATGACAAGTTTATAACAAAATCAAAAGTGAATTTCTAGAAATGAGTTTCCAGATTTATGATTTTTTTGTTTATGGTTTTCAAATATCTATTTTTTTGTAGGGTGTACAAAGGGCATATCTTCCATAGAGTCACCAAAAACTGTTTGGTGAAATAATTTGTTATAGTGTAGATTATTGGTTTTCACCAATGATCATGGGGATAAACCCCTCCTTCTTGGGTATATGGAGGATCCCATTATTGAATGTAAACTAACTAAAAATGTGGGGTGGCATTAGGATGAAGATCACACATGAATACTCCACTAAACCTGTGGAAAAGTGCTTGTATAATGTACAAGGGAGGAATTTTATTTGAAGAGAGGTAAAGAGGAGTAGGAGAAATAAGGAGAGAGGGTTAATGTTGTGAGTAGACTTACAAAATTCACATACATTAGCCATATTAGGTCCACATTCAATTAGAAGGATTCAACCATACAATCAATCAATAGTAAGACTAACAAATCAAAGACACAAAGTTTTATAGATTCATTAATCAAGGACAAAAAGTTACTTCTTGGTTTTACAAGATTATGATTCTTACAAACATGGAAAAGAGAGTATGGAAGAACATATGAAAGTAAAGGAGACATAAAACATAGATTTTATTGCTTGCAGTAGTAGTGAAATCCAACAACTTAAAACAATCAACAATTTATAACCCCTTGGAATGGAGAATCCATTCTAATTTATAACATTATAAATGAATATTCCTCTCCCCCCATATGAATTTTCATTTCACCACCATGCAACTTATCAAATTCCCTAGGAATGAAACTAAGTCCTTTTACTATTTTTCAAAAGGAACTTTTACAATGCAACATTAAGTCACTTAAGTGAATAAGATGAAATATTGAAAAATACATTCTCAATGAAGGAATAAAATATTAGAGAGAGGGGGGGAGAAAGAAAGAGAGAAAAGTGATAGGAAAACATCTTGTTAAAGAATAATTCTACTTCTAATGGATCTCAAGGAAATTCTTCATGGATGAGATTCCTTCTTCCAACCTCCCGTTGAATTGGAATATTGAGATTGCAAACTGCTTTTTTCGTGAGACATGTAGACACCTTCCATGATATTGAATAATTGTTTAAAAACATTATTATGAGTTCTCCACTAATATGGGAACATGTTGATCTTATTTGATCACAAGGTAGGATTTATGACATGGAGATCACTACCTTACTCCTATCGGCCTCAAAATTCACCCCGTAACAAATGCCCCCTTTCGAATGCAATTAACCTTAATAAGCTCAAACATGTTTTTACCTTTTTGTTACTTAATTAAAAATTTATTATCCTCCAAATGTAAGGATTGATCTCTGAATAAAATTCTTTGCCTTTGACCACCCATTGAGTTAGAACATAGTGATTGCAAATTATTCCTTCTACGAGATGTAGACACATTCCAAGGAACTGAATGAGTGTTCAAAAACACTATTAAGTGAATTGCACCATGTGAAATTGAGATGGTTTCCCAATTATGGAAACATGATGATCCTTTTGAACACAAGGTTAAAGTCAAAACATGGAGATCATCACCTTACTCCCTTGGCTTCAAAATTCACCTCCGTGACAAAGATGTCACCTTCTTGAATGGAATCAACTTCAGGATGCTCAAACACCTTCTTGCTCATTTTCTCAACATTTGAATAAGTCCCTTTAAAGATAAAATGATTACTCCTTAAATGAAACTCTTTACCTCAGACCTCTTATTGGACTAAAACATTATGGTACAATATCCTTCTTGTGTGAGATGTAAGTACACTCCAAAGTACCGAATAAGTGTTCAAAAACATTGATGTGAAACTTGCACCAAGTGAACCTTTGATGGATTCTTTGATGGCCTTGGGAACCTTGGCCTTTCTCCCCATGAATCTCTTGAAATTCACAATATACCTCTGTAAAAACTTCCAAAATGATTCAACCAAGTTGATTCCTTTCTATGATAATTAGGATGAGTTTAATCATCAAAATTCTTGCATTAAAGTGTACCATACATAATTCACCTTGAGATTGATGTTTTGGGAGCCTATATGGGCTTTATCTCCTACTTGAACCAAGAGAAAAGTTCTTGGCCTAAAAATTGTGGCTAAAATTAGTGAGATAGGAAAAATGTGCATTGATACAAGTGATTTGAGATCAATTGCAAGACTTAGTATTTTTAGTAGGTTCTGACTAGGATGACCATTTTTAGTAAGTTTTCACAATTTTCACTTTCTGATGGTTTTTTCTTGTTTGGAGTAACAATAATGTTTAGAGTTTAGAATCTTTATAAAATTATTATATTTAGACACATGAAACCTTAAAACTTACTATTTTTAGATGGAGGTATTCTTGGCGTCGGATGACGATGAAATTAGTCTCAAAAGTTCAAAATTTACTTCAGACCTTCTACTCTAGTTTTTGAGGTTTTCCATTTGTTAGAACTCAGAGATGTGAAAAGGAAACCTCATGCACTGAAAATTTTGAATGAATGTTGAAAATTACATAGATCATCAATTGAAATTTTCTTATAACCAGCTTGAACACATTTTTGGAAGGAGTGCGCTTGTAGAGTTTGATGGAGATCAAGAGCACGATTAGAGAGTTATGAGAAATTTTCAATTTATAAGCTTAATGTTATCGGGAAAATAAAGCAACATACCTGTGAAATAATGGAGGCTTTGGAGGGATAAACACAACATTTTCAAAGTTTGAAATGACTAATTGTTGAGAGGAGTTGGTCATTTTCCATTGTAAAATCTTAACCCACTACTTGACTCGACATCTTAACCATGGTCAGGGGATAGTTGAAGTGGATTTTCACCAATGCAAGAGGGAAAAAGGGGATGCAATGTAAAACCATGTGATCCTTTCATCAAATCTAGACAAGTGTCACCTTCATGTGTAGTGTGAATGATATATAGCGGATGATAAATGGCTTTTGGGGGCTTACATTTAGTTTTTCACTTGATCATGGGTTGAATGGTTGGATGGGGGGAACACTTTCATGTCCCCATTGTAACCTTTTCACCTATTTCATTCCAAGGGGATAAAAATATCTTTAAAATATGTAGTGGGGGTATTAACATGAGGCGAGGGCATGAAGATTGGTAGTTTACAAGTTTGAGGTTCCCTAGGTGTAGAAGTAGTGAGTTATGAGAAATTTGCAAATATGCGGGGAAAATTTGGTGTCCCCATTTTCCACATTACACCTTGGGGATAGTCCAAGGGGAAAACATGAGCTCAAGAATGTGCCATGGGGTCCAGGTATCATGAAAAGTGGGCCTTGCAACTCAACTCATTAATTTTCTCTCTCTCAGTAACACCTTAAGTCATGTTTTTAAGTGATGAAACTTAAAAATAGATGGGATATCATGCTTTGGTGTCCTCCTTATTCCATTTTAATCCTAGGGAAAATCCATAGGGACAAAGCATGCTCAAAATCCCACTCAAGCCATTTTGAAATGCTTATGTCATTCATTGAGTGCATTTGAGGACATTAAGAATGCTTTTTCCATCCCGAGAGCATGGAAGAGTGTTTTGGGGTAAAAATATAATGATTTTGACTCAAAATCACCTATTGAGACCATACCAACCATTATTAGGAGCCAATTATACCTATAATTTGAATTTTTGAACCATTCACCCTTTCAACACAAAGGAGCAACAATAGTGACTTGAGATATCACATGAGATATTGAATACTTAGACAAAATTTATGTTTCCATCATGTGGAGGATTATAAGAAATTTCCATTTAGTACGTGTTTGCTTCCAAATCCTCCCAAAGCTCCCAGAATCATCCAGACAAGTCAGATTTTTCCATTGGAGTATAACATTCCCTAAATCCAAAATGACCCCGTCGTTCTCAAGTTGTTCTTAACATAAAAATTTCCCCAAATTTTCCCTAAAATACCTTGGAAAGCTTCATTGATTTCATTACAACTCCTAGATGTCTTGAAACTTCCTTGTTAGCTTCAAGGGTGTTTACTGTTACCAAAAAGCCAAAATGGCCCGTTCTAAGCCTTAGAAGATAGTTATTTCTCCTTGAAACTTAGCGACTTATTCAATCACCTTAGGCATACATACCTATACATTAAACACACTTGAAAATATAATTATCAAATTCCTTTAAGCCGAATGAGGGTGAAATTGAGGATAGGATGGACAAAGTGTCACACCCCCGAATTAATTGATTTTTTCATTACATATGATTGATAATTAATGACTTAATTAGTAATAAAAGTTGGTTTAATAATTATACTTATATATTTATATATACAAATATTTATATGCAAAATCATATACATATACGTATATAGATGCAATATATAAAAGAAACTATTTTTGTTGTATGATTGTTTTGTTTTATATCCATCTTCGGATTGCACTATTGCTTCGACATTGATTGGTTGTATTTACTTTCTTGACACTTTCTAGTAAATATCATCATATGATAATGATTTGAACTAAATTCATTACTTTGGTTACAAGTGTTGTTGATAATTGGAAAAGGTAAATATAAATGATATTATAACTCGGTCTTGGACCTTATTGTATTGTTCATGATTGATGGTCATGACTCCTCCTTGGCATCACGAATGTGGTCATGGATAATCACGAGGTAATAAGTGTAATGTTATTGATGGTTGGTTTATTACTATTATTGATAGGTCATACACCACAAAGAAAATTTAAGTGTTCGATTAATGTTTGTCTTGTGTATTAAAATGTAAGGTAAAAATACTTTGTTATGTTTTAATTTTATTAAAATAGTCATAGACCATGGGAGTAATTAAATTATTATTAATTATGTTCCAAAATAATGGTCTTGGACCAATGGCAAGGTAAAATATTATTTCTATTGTTGAATCGGTCATTGACCACGTGTCATATGAAAGGATTATTAAATAATGTTTTAATATTTTTGATTGATTTATAGGATAATGGTCATTGACCTTGTTACTTGGCATGTATATTATTTAAAGTTATTAAGGTCACCGACCAAGAAGCTTTTGATAAAGAAGTAATTATTGTTTAATGTTTGTGAACTCAGTCATAGACCACGAAACTTTGCAAGAGGAAAGTTAATGATTTAATTGGAATGGTCAATGACCACTTAAGCAAGGGAATGGATAAGTTAAAAATTTTAATTATTAAATAATGAAACCTTGGCCTCCTCCCATATGCATCGTTGCATGCAAGTTTTGGAGATGGTGGAGGGAATGGTGAGTTGGCACTACCTTTTATTTATGGCATTTAATAAAATAAATATGGTTTTGGGGAAGGAGGAAGCTTGCATTGCAAGCCAAAGGACACACATTCATCCTTCCCATATGCATTTTTTTGGATGGGTTATTTGGTTTTGATTTTGGAATTTGCATGGGAGCTTGATGGAGAAAGTAGAGGATTTTTTTTTGGGAATTAACATGCATGGATGAAGAAATTTATAAATGGAGAATTTTGTTTATTATTTTTTGTGTGGAAGATTTTGGGAACCTTTGTTGGAAATGTGAGTTACAGGTTTGTAAATAAAAGAGAAAAAATAAAGAACAAGGAAAACATTCCGCATGGTTTTTCTACTTCTATTTTTGTTGTTTTAAGATGAAAATGGAGAATATGTTATGAGTCTTCATTCTAGTTTCTAATCTGAAAAAGAATGAGATTATTTGATGAAAATATATTATTTTACTTATTGGGATTAGTGGGAAAATTGGGAATACAATTTATTAGGTTTTTCCTTGTTGTTTGTAATCAGAATCGTGTCTTGGATATTGCTAAAAGCTTTAAAGGAAACAAAAGGATAAAATGGAACATAATGAGAATAATAAAAGAAATCTATTGACTAGTTTAAATAAAATATGGGCATAGGTTTTTAAGGTTTGTTTTCTTGTTGAAAATACACATTCTATTTTATAAATCAGCTTGACTTGAGTAAATTGGTAATCGATTTGACATTAAGGGAATTGCTTGGTTGTTGCTGCTGTAATATAGAGCCATCCCTCTATTTTATTTTCTTAGGAAGTTGAGATGAGGTTTGGATTGTAAATGGGCTTACACATTTCAGTATTTTGATAATTTTTTTGAGGAATAAGCAGTAAATTTTATAGTATTAAAACTAGCTCATTTAAAGCCCCGCTTTTATTCTTTTTATAATAGGTCCTCGAGTTATTTTGTATGACTCGCTTCTGCTTCTCCTATAAATAAAAATAGAAAATATTGTGTGAATATTTAGTAAAAAAATCAAAATATTCGAGGAACTCGAGTTATCCTCATAGGGGTCATTATATAACATAGATATGGGACGATTGAACCTTTTGGATCTGTCATAAAATAACTTGACGCCCTTAGGTCATCTGCATTTGAGAAGCTTGATTTTGATACTTGTAATTGTGAAATATGTCCTTATTGGTATAACTCAAGTTGAACCTATTGTTTCTATTTTCATCAAAAGGATATCTTCAAATCAGTGATTTGTTAGATAGTGATAGATTTTATTTTATGTGATTGTTGGATAATTCCATTCTTGTCTAATAAAAACAAGTGCAAATAATTGAGGGTACTTGGGCAATGAAAGATTGTAGAGATAGTATATATTTTGAGAGTATACTATTGTCTTTTGTTACCCTTGTTGTTGTTAGGTTTGGATAGGAAAAAGTGTGATTGTGACCCTTCATGAAGATTTTAGTCATCATGACTAATTAGTTTGAATGTAAAATAATTCATCATTATTTGATGTTATGATTGATAGTAAGTTATTAAGCATGGATTCCCAAACACTCTATACCTTTTTCTCTTTTAATTTTTGTCGATGAGGAGTAATCATTGAGAATTAAGAACTGTTGGGGTAATAAAATATTGAAATAAAATTATTGATGAACAAAAAGGATAACAATGAATATGAAAAATAATTGCTTTCTCAAATGGACGAGGTTGGTCAAATATTTGATATTGCATAATCCTCATGTAATTTTGAAGATGTATCATGTTTTTGAAAATATCTTGTAAGGAGTTGTAAAGCCTTCATTATTGAGACTATGAACCGTTAAGTAAAATATTGCATCGCTTTAAGCTATTTACAAGATTTGATGACACGTCAATTAAGTTCCTTCATTGGGATAAAATAGATGTACTCGAGATGAAGTTCACTTTGTGATATAACTCGTGGGAGATAGTCAAGTAAGAATTGATAGATGTTGTTATAACACTCTAATTTTGATTATTACTATAATAAATTACATTGTAAGACTAAAGAGATATTTTCTAATGAGAATCTTGCATTGCATTGTTTGTAAGCATAAATTACACTCTAAAGTATCATTTCATTTGATTGATGATATGTGTATGCTTAATTAATGGATTATGATGTTTAATAGTTATCTGTTAAGTAAACCTTAACATATTATTTTATTTCATTTAATCACTGTGAACATGAGTATGTTAGAAAAGACATAGAAAATGAAGCTAGAACACTAAAGAAACCTCAAAACTTTACCAACTTCACTACGAACCATCAAGATAAGATATAAACAAGAGCTACTCCTATGCATGCATTATAACTTTGACAAAAATCAAACTAAACATGTATATACTACTCTCTACTCTTTAAATTCTACAAAACACGAACCTATGAAGATCTTGACAATCAACTTTGATTGTTCGATGCTCAAGGGTTTGAGAGTGAAAGCTCACCATTAATGGCTACAAGACCATATGGTTCCCCTCATTTACCCAAGCTTGAGTTTTGAATATGCAATGGAAGGTAATAGCTCAATAACAATGGAATAAATACTCAAATCCTATTTGCCTATAGTTTATGTTAGAGGAGGAGAAGTGTTCTTAGAAATGAGGAGGAGGGGTCTATTTATAGTTTTCTGATTTCAAGAAAGGGATGGTTTGGATGCATGTGGGACAAAAGGTAAGTCCAAAAACATTTTTAGCAAGTCAAAGTAAGATTTGACTAGGATTAGAAACTAATTAATCTTTTAGGATTAATTAGGGATCCTAAGTAGGCTTAGGTAGCTTTCGGGAGGATCCGGAGGAGGTTTTGATTGATTTTAAAAGCGTTGGAAGCAGGAGCTAGCTAATAAGAAGATTTATTAGTCAATTGCAAGAAAAGAGGTTCAATCAATGTATAATGGTAAATTTAAGAGGAATTGAAGGGAAAAGATCCTAATTGATGAAGTGTCATCAATTTGTAGGGAGTAGAATAGTTAGTGCAATGTTAGTAATAATATTGCTTTGATCAAACTATAGGTGTCTACATTTTCCCCTCTTTGGGGGGCGTAAGCTACGTCACTTCAATGATAGTAGACAACCACAAACAACTACAATTTTTGAAGGAGTGGAAGAAAAATTAGTAAAGTGAGGGATGCCCCCTCGAGTGTTGATGGGGTGATGGAAGAGGTCGATCGACGATCGAAAAAGAAGAAGGGAATAGGTAGAAGAATAAGAAGGGAGGAAAATGCCCCAAGTAAAAGGGAAAAGAAATGTGAAGAGAAGAATGGAAGCCATATTAGTCTTGTGGACACTGAGTACTAAGTACCCATGAAATCTAATTCTCTTACCTTCATTGGTGTTGCTCATCTTCCACGTAATACTTTGAATAGTCTAGTCGACGGGAGCTGCCTACTTGAATGATGGGGCACCAAACATTTGATATTTATATTGAGAGGAGTGTGCGTAAATGTGGAGGAAGAATGGTGAAGCTGAGTGTGATGGAGAGAGAAGAAAAATTAGTATGAAGAAGGGGAGTGAACTAAAATCCATCCATTACCTTTTAAACAACTTATTTTTCATCATATTGCTAGTAATCTTCATCATCAGTCCTTATTAAAAATGTAAGCATATGAAAGAAGTGTAGAATGACATGAAAAGCCATAATACAAAAAAATGTCCATTGTTAAAATTCCAACTCCATGCAACATACAAAATGCAATGCAATATGAGAAGTAAACAAGCTGATCTAACAGGAAACAAGTACAAACACACATACTCAAACCAACAACATTCAAGATAGTTGCACAAATGTTTTGTTATCAAGCTTTCATTCCCAAATGTTTGTGATAAAAAAAGGGTTAAATGTGGCACCTTAAGCAAATATACATATGAGGGGAATTGATGAAGGACATAAGGTCTAATGAGAAAGCATTGTGATCTTCGACACAGTAGTAGGCAACTCGATATGACCCAGTACGAGATGAAGCAAACAGTCTAGCTTTATAAATGGTTGTAGATCCAAATGAACTATGAGTCATTTGGTTCTAAAACATGTGAAAATGCCAGTAGGATATGAGATGAATACCATGTGTGTAACACAAATTTCAGCCGCATATGAGCTTATTATCAAAATTTGTCAATTTTTTGAATATTTATGAGTTTTTTGGATTTTAATTTTTTTATAATATATATTTTTACAGAAAATTATGATTTTGCAATTTTTAGAGTTTTTGATTGGTCAGAAGAATTAATGTATTGTAAGGTCTCCTAAAAGCACTAAGAATGCCTTAAGAAGAAGAAACAAGCGTTAGGTAGCAAAAATATGCTCGATGGGGACAAAATGGGTCAAAAATGATTATTTAATAAAAATAATGATTGCGACGGGCAATAAAAGAAGTTAGAATGATCATGGTAGGAAAACATGGCCTTTGGCCAACATGGTGGGTGAAAATTCAGCGCAGAGAGGTCAAAATGACCCTATATACCCTCCTTAGGGGCATAAATCATCGTGAATTATACATTTGTTATCAAACCCCTGCTAGTTTTAACCATGAGGTGATCTTAGCTGTGAGAGAGATGGTGAGAGTTCAGAACCATAGGATGCATGCATATGTGGTCCGAAGTATGCATGCCCTTTGTGAGTACCTTATCCCTCTTTGTCAATTTCTTCATTTAATCACATTTATTATCATAACTAGGGTTAGTGAAAATGTGTGCGCATGCCTTAGGGGTGTGCGCAGTGTCAATGAGTGTGCACATGTGTAGAAAAATCATGTGCATGTATGCACAGTGGAGTGCTAAAAGAGGCATGTAAGCATCTATGCCAAAAACAGGTGTGCTTAGGTGCATGTGTTAAATTGTGCATGCATGAATCCTAAAGGGTGTGCATACACATGTTGGGAGGGGTTGAAAATTTTGGGATCACACACATCATGATTGGTGCATGTGCTTTGGAAGAGGGAACACATGTTTTGGGTGCGCATATGTCTTCAAGGGTGTGGAGGCATCCTTAGGGATGTGCATGTGCCGAGAAAGTGTTTTAGTCAACACTTAGAAGAAAATAGGAGTTAGTATAGAAGAAAATATAGGTTTCTTAGAAGAATGTTAGGGATACAATAAAAGAATATAGATAGAAGAAAAGAAGGTCTTAACAAGTGTTGTGTTATCTTACAGAGATGGTGACAAACTTTACAGATGAGAGAGTGACATGACCGTCTGGCCACCCTAGAGGCGAGATTCTCTCGACGAGATAGGAAGATTATGGATATCTTGTTAGAGGTCACAAGACTATCTTATGTGGCAAGAATGCCATAGATTACTTTAGACCATGACCTACTTACAACCTTAGATGAGAGATGACACAATGAGAGTCAATTCTTTTGGCTCTTGATTAGGAGATGACCATTACTTTAGAGGATGTCTAGCATATACTGTGTGCCTATCTAGGGACAATTGATAGAGTATATTAGTGACAAAGATCAGATCATTATGTCAAATTTGATTGAGTTGTTTGGTCATGAAGAGACACCTTAACGAGGTATGATGAGGTATATGCACCAATGTATTATAGATCTGAGACTATCTCAAGTGGTAGTCTATCTTATGGCATTTGTCAGTGGCATCCTACTTACTGACAAGATAGGGACATCATTTTCACTTGGCCTCATTGGTGTGATATGAGGATTGATTCAAGGCGAGAGATATTGTTGGGGCTAGTGTATGCTGGCACACTTGTATTAGGAATTACATTTGATCACATACTACAGTTAGAAGACTGTAGGTATAACTACTTTGTTACAGATATGGGCCTGGGACCATATAGATGTTGGTCACCCTACAGGTGCATTATGAGTTCGGGATCCCGATGAGCCATCATTGATGGGATGGCTCCCAGAGATGGTGCAGAGGACATATGGGGGACACACCACTATCACCTTGTTTTTGA
Organism: Taxus wallichiana var. yunnanensis; assembly: GCA_018340775.1. Lineage (NCBI taxonomy): Eukaryota > Viridiplantae > Streptophyta > Pinopsida > Cupressales > Taxaceae > Taxus > Taxus wallichiana. The sequence goes on from CM031240.1 coordinate 652,616,473, forward strand.
TGATATCCAACAACATATGATAGTATGGAGGCCATACCGATAGTATCTGTGTGTAGAGGATGCCTATGGTTGAGCAATTTTTAATTGGCATCTGGAGATATATCATAGAGTTCTATAATGTAAACTGATGTCAGCGGTAGTTTGGTGTCATTCAGGATGTCCCGGGCTAGATATGTGGTGTGCATGTAGAGCTTGAGAGACATTTGATATAGGACTATAGATCCAAGAAGCTAGGGCCTGAGCTAGTTTTGATCAGATGGTACCATAGGTATGGGCTCTGTTGAGACAAGATCATGGATCCAAGAGTGAAAATGGCATATGCACCATGGTATTATACGCTTTCCCCTCACCATCTCACTATTCCACAGTCACATGGGATGTAGGGGTTAGATGACTAGAAGAGCAGTTGAGTGACATTGATAACGATGACTCAAAGCGACGATGGATCCGATGAACAGGGTCCCGATGGTGGTGGTGGAGAGGGTCCTCTTCCTAGACAGGGGTAGATCTTTGAGACAAAGACAAATCTCTATACCTCCAAAGATACAGATTCCCTGAATGGGCATACTAGTTGGGATTAAGGCACCATTACAACAAGTGGCTCATTAGAGAGTAGCACCACATGGTCCTCCTCAACAAGGTGCTTAACATGGGCAAATTGGTAGCCCACCAAATTATCCAGAGGTGGCAGAGGAGGTAGAGGAGATGGTGGCAATGGAGCTAAGTGGTTTCAATAGATGACAACTCGATACTACAGGTTATATGCTTACTATATGCAGATCCATGGCCCAGTAAAATAATTGATCATGCAGATAGATACCGAGTGCCGTGGCATAGGTCCAAGATATTACTTTGTAGAGATGGATCAATGTATGGCTAAGCGGATAGTGGGACATGTAGATATTTCTAGACTTTCCGCAGAGATGGCCTCATTCTAGTGGATTGATGGAGTCAAGGTAACACTATGTATGCACATGGATTTGGTGATAGCCAATGGGAGGGCTTATTACTATCGATCATTGTATTACGAGGCTATCCTGAGAGCCATAGAGCACCTAGTTTCAGTTAGCGTGACAATGTCTACAAGATCATAGAGACCATTGATGTCGGCTAAATTTATTGAACAACCACCAGGGCAGCAATCAAGCCGAAGAGGGTCCACAGTTATGGGCCCTCCACCACCGTGGAGGCCAGCTAGTCCCCACGAGGGATCGAGTTAGACATGACTCACCATTTGATGTATACACCAATGTATGTACTTTTGATGTACACCTGTTATGAAGGCTCATTTTTGATTGATATACATATATTATTTTGATTATTCCTCATGATGAAGGCACATTTTTGAGTCATGCCCATGATGGCATATTTTGTATCGAGCTGTACGTATTGAGACACATTGTATATGGACATTTGATTTTAGCATTTTATATGATGATGATGATGATTATGGACCCATTCATGATGTGTTTATGATTGTGTCACATGTGCTTTTATTTATGAGATAACATTTTAAATGATATCACATGTTTTGATGAGATGATCAATGTTCTACTTATCACATTTTGTGTATGAGATAGTAGTAGATGATGTCATGAGTTTCATATGTGACATTTATGATTATCCATGTTTTTCTTATGGTCTATGTTTGAGGGGGCGTAAGATGGTCCCTTTTTCCCATCGTGGTGATATTATATGATGTTATCTTAGGATACATGTTTGTTTTCATGTTCATGATGATGTAGCTTAGCTTTTATTGATATATGATGTATAGATGTGATGATAGATGATATATGTTATGATGAAAACAAACTACATAACACAAACACCAACTACAACTTAATCAAATCTAATTAACACAATAATTATATACAAGTATGCAAGATAAAATGAACTCAATGATTATATAAAATAGATTAAAGTAACACTTTAAACTAAGCAAATGAATCCAACTTTAAAGCACACAACATGGAAATATAATGCAATCAAAACTATACAAACCGACAAATAAAAGCAATCAAACCACTACTTTGTTTTTGTGGGACAATTTTGAATCATTTTCTACTATTTTTGGTGTTATCTTAAAGATAATTTTTCAAGGCTACTATTCATTTTTTGTAGTTTTATCTCTAAAAGGATTTTTCGGATGTTTAGGGTTTTGTTACTACAAAATTACAACACCCCTGATTGCTTGTGATTTTGTGTATGAGGCAATTAGTGCAACCTGCATAACATGGGATTATCCTATAGTGTGGGACCTTATAAGTAGGATAATCCTCCTGGAGAAAGCCAACTTCTTCTTCTAACCTAGTGCCAACTTCTCCAAAGTGCAAAGAATGGCAAGCTAAACCAATCATATCCTAATGCTTTCCAAGGAGACATGGATAGAAAGATGCATGAAATAAAACTACTCTAAGTGAAGGTGATGCACCAAGAAAGGGTGAGACAATCCAAGTGAGTGAAAATAGAGAGAAAAAAAAGTAGGAGAGGGTAGGTAGAGGCGCCACACTCCAAGACAATATTCAATTCCCTATATCCATAAAGCACAACAAACTACAGACCCTGCAAAGAGATAGATACATGCACAATATACTTGCAAATATAATGGAAGGAAAAAGATGCAATTTCATACAAGTTAGGGCGAAAATGGCCACAAAACATAAATTTAATTGCTAGAAACATGCATAATCTATTATAACATAAGCACATGGTAAAATCATTTATAATAAGCCCAAATTTGAGGCCTTTAGCTCAAAATAGCTTTGGAACAATTTTGACAGAGTTCCTTTGCTTTTTTAAAAATATCCCCTCAAAATGAGGAAAATTTTACAATATATAGGCAATTTGGGTCACCAAATGGCAAGATGCATTAAAGAGGTATGGGAAACCATTCATTTTGGTACTTTTCTTGCATGGGTGGTCATGGGTGCCATGCCTCATTAATTCTGGTTGTTGGGCTATCATTCATTCACCTACTCTCGTCGACTTGTAACTTTTCCATTCCGTGGGTCATCCAACCATGTTGGGTTAGATGTCATCCATCCTCTTTAAGCCGTGAACCTCTTTTGAGAAAACTACTTAGCTTGTGAGTTATTCTCCTATTATTCAGGTTAGATGGCCATCTAACCTTGATCCACACAATTTTGAGTAGTCCATCTAACCTAATGGTCATCCAACCATGTTGGGGTTGGACAATGCCTAACTTCATGGCCATACATGCTTCTTGTCGCCAACCATCCTTGCAGAAACAAACTTACCAACCTAGTGACTCAACCAACCAAGTCATACAACTATGATTCATCCATCTGTGTTGGCAACGTCAACCCCCGAGGGGGTGGATGATGTCTACCCATGTCATCCAACCTCTTCGTACGTCATCCATCCGACTAACCATAAACTCATCATCCTGCTACTGTCACAAAAGTCATCCGACACACCGGTTGACTAACCCATCCAACCAACCTATCTTCCATACCAAGAGTTGGACGTCATCCAATCCATCAACCTGTCCTAACCAAACCAACCAACCTATCTTCCCTACCATCCCTTTCCGTATGCCATGCCACCGATTAACCACCGAGCCATCCAAACCGAGGGGTTGGATGCTCCCATCTTATCTCGACCAACCTATGATCCATCCAACCCATGACTTGTCCAACCCTACTAACCAATCTATCTTCCGTACCAGGGGTTGGATGCCATCTAACCCATCACCCATCCAATCGATGACCCTTCCAACCCTGTATTACAAGAACTGAGCCAACCAATGACACCGTTTAACCAAATTGATTGAGCCAAAAGATGGGCTGACTTTATCTTCTAATGAGGTTGAATTTGACGATCTTCCACACATCCCATAATCATGTACTTAAAATTTGAATAGGTATCCAAAATTTGTAGGGGTATAAATTTGGGATAATAGTTTGGAAACCTCTAGGGGATATTTGCCTTCTAGGTGGAGAGACCAGTTGCCTCTAAACATATATTAGGCATGAAGTCAATATATAACCTGAACTAGTTTATCATTAAAAATCATCCCATGAATCCTTTTAAAGTACTTTGCATGGATGGGTATTGATCTGGAGCTGCCATAAAACCTTTCCTGAAAATGAAAAGTGCAAGAGAAACAAGGCACAACTATGTACAAACATGAGAGATCATACATGTCCCAAATGGAACATGTAGAGTGTGCACCAACACTTGTTACAAAATAAAAACTAAACTAAAACCATGCAATGTGCCAAAAGCACTTGGAGGAATTTAAAATCTAAACTAGTATGTACAAGGGATATTCCACTCAATAACAATTCTTGAGATAGATTCCATTGACTGGAATCGACAGTTCTTCTCCGTCCAACTTGGATAGTTGGAAAGCATTATTGTCTTTACATTTTGTGACCATGTAGGGACCACTCCATATGGCATCAAACATTGAATTCCTGCCCGACTTAGCCCGATCTGCATCACATTTCAGATTCAAGTCCCCTTGCTAAAAGGTCTTTGCTTTCTTGTCAAACTTCCTCTTAATCAAGGCTCGGTCCTTCTTCATGGCTTGCATTGCATGCTCCCTTATTTCTTCCAACTCCATGAGTTCTACATACCTAGCCTCCATGGGCTCAAACTCTGATAACTCTAGCTACTTCATGAGCTCCAATGCCAGAAACTCAAGTGATATGGGAAACCTTGCCTCTTTCCCATAGACCAACTTGTAAGGGGAGTTTCCCATTGACACTTTTGGTGTGATTCTATCAGCCCACAAGGATGAATTTAACTTGGTATGCCAAGTCCTTTGATTTTCATCCAGAGTCCTTCTAATGATTCTTAGCAAATTCTTATTCATGGACTCTACTTTCTTGTTACCCATGGGTAATAGTTTGAAGAGGTGCTCAAATACACTCCATTCCTAACAACCCATTCTGTGATCTTGGTACTAAGGAATGCCAAAGAATTATCTGATATAATGGTGGCTGGTACTCTAAACCTTGTCACTATCCCTTCATAAAAATCTAGTATGCTAGCCTCATTTGCTTCCTTTAGTGCCACTACCTCACCCACTTGGTGAAATAATCATTGCAGTTAGGATCCACTTGTGGCCTTGGCTAGAATTTGGGTTGATAACCCCAATGAAGTCCAATCCCCATTAAATGAAAGGCTGGTCTACTGAAATGGGATGAAGTGGTAGCGTTGCTTGTAGACATCCCAAAATTACACTACATTTCCACTTGTTCCCGGTTTATGCTAGTATACCTTGTTATTCACCCATTTTTGATTAATTAATTCATACACATTGTACCCCTTTGGATTAATTAAATTAATCCCATGTATCCTTTGTATCCCCTTTAGCTAAGTTAATTATTATTTATTAATTAAATAATTAATTAATTAAGTGTGTGCACATCCTAGTCATCTGCCACTTGATCAAACTCCACCTAGACTCCACTTAGACTCCACTTGGACTCCCTATCCTTACCCTAGTTAACTACACTTCTAGAATCCTAGAAAGGTGGGGAAATTAAAATGCATGTACAACCACCTTTCTAGATGTATATTTTTACAATTAATTCATTTACTGCCCCCGACACTTTTACAACTACCCACAATGCTATTTTTAGCATACTCATTTATCCATGTGTAACTGATTTCAACTACCTTTTGCTTCTATAAATTACAGGATTACCTTCCTTTCAAATCCTCTTGAATTTGAAGCACAAAAACTCTGTTGAACTGTGTCTGTAGCATTTTCCTTCAAAGCTTGGAGAGCACTCAAGAGCACCCACAAATCATCTCTAACATTCACTTGCAAGGTTTCACAGACAAGGTCTTCACAACCCTTATTGAGGTTTTCATTGGAGAAAGTACATGAAAGGTTTGCATTTTTAATTTGTTCATCTTTCATTACTTTGTAGTTTTTCACTACATACACACTGCTAGCTTTTCTTTACCTGTAAAGAAGGCACATTTTACACTTCTTGACCCAAACATAGAAGTCACTAAAGAGTGTAGGCTAATAATAACCATCTCTCATGATCTTGAGAGCCATCACTCATGGAGAAAAATGACCTCCCACCTCTTCATCATGAAATTCCTACAACACTCTTTCAACTTGATTTGTTCTAATGCACCTTAATAGGACTCCATTCACATCCTTCTTGAACAAAACACCATCAATCGAACATGTAGAATAACTTGAAGTCTAAAATATCTCCTCTTTTCCTTGCTCATCCCTAGAGGGCACAAACTGTTTGTAGGAAATATATCATATCCTCAGCCCATAAAGGAGTATGCTTGTCATCATTTACATGCTCCTGATTATCTTGTAATACCAAAACAACCTCTCTTTGATCACCTGCCTCAACATGTTGAATAGAAGATAGCTTCTCACACAACCCCTTTCCATGGACCAATTTGGTGACTTTGATCTCTATGTCATACTCCATGACACGGGTGATCCAACCTGCCTGCTTCTCATTCAAATATTTGTTCAAGAGGAAATATTTAACTCCCACATGGGACACTAGAAGCTGAATTTTATTATTTGAGACCAAATGCTTGAAATTTTTCAAACTCCTAATAACTGTGAGGACATGTTTCTTAATGAAAGATTATCTCACCTCATAGCCCTCCAAGATTTGGTGAAGAATGCAATAGGCTGCTCCAAGTATTTCTTTGTTCTCGTTGCACCAATATTACGGAGATGGTGTTTGAACCATCAAGGCATAAAGGAAGAAGTATTTATAAAAGTTTGGATTAATGAGAGTTGGATCTTGAGATATGGCCTAGCTTGATAGCTTTGAAACTCTCTTTTCCCTCCGCTATCCATTTGAAAGCCAAATTCTTCTTCAACATCATCATTAATGGCTTCACAAGAGTGGAAAAATATGGTACAAACCTATGAACAAAGTTTATTCTCCCCAAGAAGCTTTGGAGAGACTTCTTATGACTTGGCAATGGTAGAGCATGATTGCTTCTACCCTCTCCAGGATCAATTATCAGTCCTTCCTTTGACATGATGTGGCCTAGAATTTTACCCTCATGTGCCATGAATATGCACTTTTTGGGATTCAAGGACACTCCAAACCTCCTACACCTTTGGAATACCTACCAAAGATGGAAGAGGTGGATTTCTACACTCTTAGAAAATACAGTGATGTCATCAAGATAGAACAAGCACTATTTTGTTTAGCAGTCCTTTAAATTCCATATCCATTGTTTGTTGAAAAGTTACTACGATTTGACATCTCGAATGACATTTTCTGTAGGGAATAGGTGCCCCATTTTGTGGTGAAGGCTGTTTTGAATTGATCCTCCTCTTTCACCATAATCTAATTATAGCCCGAGTATCCATCTAGGAGGGAGAACCTTTCTAAACCAACCACTACCTGCAAAATCTGCTCCATGGAGGGCAACAGATAGTGATCCTTGAGGGAGGCCCTGTTTAAATCCTAAAAATCCATGCACAACCTAATTTCCCCATTCCTTTTCCTAATCGGCACCAGATTTTCTACCCAACTTGAGTGCTTGATTGGGAAAATGATACTCGCCTCAATGAGCTTATTTAGCTCCTTCTTCATGAGAGGCTCTATATGAGGGTTGACCAAACTTTGCTTTTTCCTAATGGGCTTAGCCTCTAGATTCAACTCAATGGTGTGTTGTGCCAATTTTGGGTTAAAACCCTTCAAATCCTCATAGCTCTATGTGAAAACATCCAAGAATTCTGGCAAAGCTACTCAAAGTCATACTTTTCTTGTTCACTATTCATCTTGCCTATTTGGAGTGTCTTACCTTCTCCAACCAAAATGGGCTTAGAATCCCCCTTTTTGACTTGAATGTTAGCCTTATCCTTTTGGAGTTGGTCATTTGGGTTGAAATATGACTCTAGAGTCACCAACCCTTTAGGCAATTTGTTTTTCCACAGCTGTAGCACTTGATCCCCATACTTTGCTACTCCAATTTCTCTATATTTTTGGTGAGAACTCAACCTCCTCCTATAAAAAATTAATGATCTTTTGATCATTTTCAAACACATTCCAGCTCATGTTGTTGTCTAGTACAGGTTGGCCTCACAATTACATGAATATGGGGTGGCATTATGTCTCTCTTAATACTATCCACCACATCAAATGTCACTCCAATTACCGCAAGCTTGTCCAAAGCCTCATTCTTCTTACTCAGTATTTCTTGAATGTTGAATGCTTCAAGGTCTTCAATTTTATCCCATACCCGATGCTTGTAGGCTTTGAGTGGATCATTCTTAACAACATGTTATCCTCTAACCTAGTTGAAAATTAACTCACAATCTCCAAACACTTGTAAGTTTTTAATGCCCCTCTTTCTTGCCCAATACAACCCATGAACCAAGTCTTCATATTTAGCCGTATTGTTTGAACATGCAAACTGAAAATAGAAAGCTAAATAATACCTCACACCTTGTAGTGATAAGAACACTACACCTCCTCCAGCACCTTACCTACTCCTTGAACTGTCAAATAAAAGCTACCACACTTTGTTATCATTTTTTCATTTGATTTGGTGATGCTAGGGAGAGGTGAATTCTCCTCATGTAAGAAATAAACCCCAACTCAGCTTCTTCCATCTCCTTTTATGGATTGAAAGTATGTCTCCTACGTGCCCAATCATCAAGCGTTAGGTCTAGAATGCTTCCAACCACTCTTCTTGATTGAATATGGTACAATTCGCATTGATTGAGCTGGGCACATAAGACTCAATGCAAAAATTGGAAATTAGCTCTGACCTAATCATAGCCTTAGCTCCATATCTTGTTTTGAATAACATGTGGGACCAATCAGTTAATAGGTACCCACCAATCTTGGCTGTAAAATCCCTCAAAAGGCACAAGGAAAATAGTGGTGGCAAATCAATCACCGATACATCCTGTAGAATTGTGACATTCGAGAAAGCATGGAGCATAAGGCTTAGTTCTTTGATCACTCCAATAGTGACTACTACTGTCCCATCATAATGCACTACTACCCTCAATACCAAATCATATTTTAATCCTAATTTATCTATGATTTTCTTTGGCATTACTGAGATGCTCACCCCTGAGTCAATCATGTAATTATGCACTAACTTATCTCCAATGATCAATGAAACATAGAATAGTGGAGGCTTCACATTCTTACTTGAATGACCTTCTCCTTGTTGCACAGTTTTAGTAAGAACCCTCTCCTGATTTTTGGATGGCTCATTAGAAGGGAACCAATTTGTCATAGTTGCTTACAACAAATCTCACTGCCCTGGAATTTCCAATGATTCCCACATGGAAATACTGACATTTCCTTCTTCATCTGATCAATGATATTGAATGGAGGCAGGTTTTCCTTTTACTACCCCTTGCTTGACATGATATTTTCCAACACTAGATTGGTCCATGAGTTGCTGCAACTGGTATCTTGGGCTGATTCTATACATTAGGGGTTGCTATAGCAGCTACCTTGGGCTAGCTTTGTATATTAGGAGTGTATTTGGCCCGCTAACTCCTTGTTGAGTGAGGGTGGACTGAGAAATAACTAGAATATATGATTTCCCCTCTTCTATATTCATTTTATTTGAACGTGTATTGGCATCCACACCATAGAAAGGAGATTGATTAATTCCATAAAAGTCCTCCGTTTTCTAATTGACAGTGTGGTTTCATTGGAGGAGTCTCTCTTGCTTTGAGTTGCTTGCTATTTTTCTTCCATGCTCACTCTTGGGCCACTCTAATGGTATGCACCATCAAGGCTTGATTTAGTGTGCCATTGAAGCATGTTGATTGATTATGAGGTAGGTTGCAGGGGTAACACCATTCATACTCTTGAGCAATGTTGTTCTGAGTAGGAACCAAAGCCATTGATGTTGAAACTGCATTTGGGTTATAAGGCTGAAATGGCATGGTAGTTTGAGGCTTCCCTTGACTCAGATTTTTATTTATTGCCTGAGTAGGAGGCCTGTTAGGATAATATGGAGGCCTATTCACTTGAGCTTGGGGTTGGTAAGGTCTGGAGATCTGAGCTTGCTTCCTTTTGATTATCACCAACTCATTCCCCAAATTCTACAGTTGCTTCATGACTTCCTGGAGTTCCTTGGAAGTACTAGAAGAAGTGGAGGCATCACTATTGCTATGATTTCTAGGGGTTGGAATGGGGGCTATTTTAGGTGCTTGACTAGGTAGAGGGGGTCCCTAATTCTAGATATAATGGCATAGGTGGCCTAGGTGCCGATTGCCTACTTAAAATAAGCAGCTTCTCCACTCGATAGTTATATCATATGCCCTTGATAGTGTTGTTCCCCCCATCGATTGTATCATCATAGCTATGTTAGAATTTAGAGCCCTCAAAAAGTAGAGGAACACACCTTCCATTGCTGGCCTCATGATAATCGGAATCCAGTCCCACGTCCACTAGAACCTAAATTTGAAGTCAACCATCTGCTCATTTGGGGCCCTCTTGATTGTGGTTAATTGTTCCAACAAAGACAAATTATTTTCCTTCTCTTTGAACTAGTTGCATAGGGCTGAACACAACACATCCTAGTTTGTAATTGACCCTACTATTAGGCTCCTAAACCATTGCAGTGCCTTACCTTTGAGAGAAGAAGTAAGGAGCCTAACTGTAACATCCATCTCGTTGATCTTGTGAATGACATAGACATTCGTAATGTCTTGAATATGATCAATGGGGTCATATGATTCTCCCCAGTGAAGTAAGGAATGCTCTTCAATGCCGTAACCATAATAGGATTATGTGCATTGAGGGTGAGTGGACTACCACCTGTGAAATTGATAAATGGGTTTGCCAGTGGCGGTGGTGGTTACTGTAGATGTGCCATTATGATTGGCCTGAGAACCTTGGTTGATTGAAGGAAGGGTCAACTAGGTGGAGGTGTGGATAGTGTTTTGTTTAGTGGAGATGGAGACCTTTGTACTCTTCTTCCTCTCCTTCCTCTTCCTGGTGATAACTGTAAGTACTAAAAGATACCTTCTTCTCTCACTCTAGACTAAGTCTATATCCTTCTCATATACTTGGGCCATTAATACTGCTAGAACCAGCTGAAATTTGATCTTAGGAGTCATTAGATGTGCTATTATAAGGATTCTAGAAGCTGAAAGTTTGCCAAGATGCACATCTAATCTTGAAAAATCTTAAAAATTGACCTCTAGCCCCACCGAGCATACCAAACTCATATCGCAAAATTATAACACCCCTGATTTCTTTTGATTTTGTGTACAAGGCAAAAGTGCAACCTACATAACATGGGATTATCCTATAGTGTGGGACCTTACAAGTAGGATAATCCCCGGAAAGCCGATTCTTATTCTAACCTGAGGCCAAATTCTCGCAAAGTGCAGAGTATGGCAAGCTAAACCAATCATATAATAATGCTTTCTAAGGAGACATGGATAAAAATATGCATGAAATAAAACTACTCTAAGTGAAGGTGATGCACCAAGAAATGGTGAGACAATCCAAGTGAGTGAAAATACAGAACAAACAAAGTATAACAGGGTAGGTAGATGAGCCATAGTCCAAGACAATATTCAATTCCCTATATCCTTAAAGCACAACAAACTACAGACCCTGCAAAGAGATAGATACATGCACAATATACTTGCAAATATAATGGAAGGCAAAAGATGTAATTTCATACAAGTTAGGGAGAAAATGGCCACAAAACATGAATTTTATTGCTTAGAAACATGCACAATCCATTATAACATAAGCACAAGGAAAAATCCTTTACAATAAGCCCAAATTCGAGGCCTTTAGCTCACAATAGCTCTAGAACAATTTTGACAGAGTTCCTTTGCTTTTCGAAAGTCTCCCCTCAAAATGAGGTGAATTTTACAATATATAGGCAATTTGGGTCACTAACCGGCAGGATGCATTAAAGAGGTATGGGAAACCATTCATTTTTGTACTTTTCTTACACGAGCGGTCATGGGTGCCATGCCTAATTAATTCTAGTTGTTGGGCTATCATTCATTCACCTACTCTCATCCACCAGAACTCATCCATTCTGCAAGTCATCCAACTGTGTTGGGTTTGACGTTGTCCATCCTCTTTAAGCCGTATAACCTCCTTTGAGTAAACTACTTGGCTTGTAATTTCTTCTCTATATTCGGGCTGAGACGACCATCTAACCATGATCCATACAATTATGAGTAGGTTATCTAATCTGATGGTCATCCAACCATGTTGGGGTTGGATGACATTTAACTTTGTGGTCATACATGCTTCTGGTCACCTACCATCCTTGTAATCGATGAACTGACGAGCCAATCAACCAGGTCGTATAACTGTGATTCATCCATCTTCATGTTGGCCATCAACCCCTCAAGGGGTTGGATGATGTCTATCCATGTCATCCAACCTCTTTGTATGTTTTCCATCGACCAATCAGTAAACTCACCATCTTGCGCCACAAAAGTCAGCCAACACACCTGGCTGACTAACCCATCCGACCAACCTATCTTCCAGACCAGGGGTTGGAAACCATCTAACCCATCTCCCGTTCAACTGAACCGACCAACATATGGCTATATTTCATACCATCCCTTTCCGTACACCATGTCATCGACTAACCACCGGGCCATCCAACTTGATGGGGTTGGGCGTTGTCCATCTCATTCGACCAACCTATGACATGTCCATCCCATGAGCCATCCAACCTAATTGACCAACCTATCTTCCATACCGGGGTTGGATGTCTTCAAACCCATCACCCGTCCAACCGATGACCCATCTAACCCTATTTCATAATGAGCCTAACCAAAAATTCAAATTGATTGAGCCAAAAGATGGGCTAAATTTCTCTTCTAATGGGGTTGAATTTAATGGTCGTTTGTATGTCCCAAAAATCATATAATTCAAAATTTGAATAGGTATCCCAAATTTGTAGGGGTGTAAATTTGGGATTACAATTTTCTAACATATTTGAATTTTTTTGTGATTTTACGAAAGGTGTTTCAAGCTATGTACACCAAACGAAGGAGCATGGATGTCCCTAACGATAGAGGGGATGTACAAGGCTAGAATGCCAAGCGTATATGTGTAAGAAGGTGCGGAGATGCGAAGGTGCCCCTATATTTAGATGGGAATATAAAAATGTGATCCCTTCACATAGATATACAAGAGTAGATCAATAGATCAAGGCCCTAAAAGATAGGTTTAAGAGGATCCCTATACTTTAGGAAAACTAGCCCTAGATAGAAGTGATTGTTACTTGTCTAGATGTGAGAGTTTCTTGTGAAAAATGAATCCTCCTTAAGTGTTGGAAGCTAATTTTTACCCAAGGACTTTCCCAATGTGCCACAATTGGGCGGTTTTCACAGATTGGATGGCATACTTTCTTTTTTTGTTTTCTTGATTTTTGATTTTTTTGCTTGTTTTTTTCTTTCTTTTCTAGAGGAACCTTATACTCAAGCATAGAACTGCTTGAGATGCATTACATTCATTGGTTCCTTTAATTCCTCACCATCTGAGTGAGCCAATTTATATGCCCCTGAACCATACTTAGTGACCACAACATATGGTCCTAACTAGTTGGGCTCAAACTTTCCTTTCTTCTCTCGATCTTTGACTGTGTTAAACTGGTTTTCTTTTAAAAAAATATATCCTAACTCAAATTGATGAGGCATGATCCTTTTTTTAATCCTCGTGACACTTAGTTATGATAAACATTCAAATGATTGAGTGGTCTCATACACTTCTCATCTAGTAGCTCCAACTCTGCTAGTCGAGATACCCTGTAGTCTTCGTCTTTGTCTAGATAGTCCCAGAGAGATATTCTCAGGGAGGAAGCTTAATTTCCTAACGTATAATGGCATTAGTTCCAAATACCAATGAATAAGGAGTAGCACCAAAAGTGGTGCGAGATGGAGGTTTGATAGGCCCGAGAGGGCAAAATGGATTTGTAGGTGCCAATTACGACCAATATTGCTAACCATCTTCTCCAGGATATAAATAAGGGTTTTATTAGTAGCTTCATATTTTCCATTACCTTGAGGGTAATAGGGAGTTTAAATTTTGAGTCGATGTGGAAATGTTGGCATAACACTTTAACCAGCTTGTTATTAAAGGATTTATCATTATTTGCTATAATGGTGGAGGGGATACCGTAAAAACAAATGTGATGGTTCATTATGAGCTTGTAGATTTGCACACCAGTTACGTAAATGAGAGGTACAACCTCTACCCACTTGGTGAAGTAATCGGTGGTGGTGATAATATGAGTGTGGCCATTTGATGAAGTTGGAGTGATATTCCCTATGAGATCAAGTCCGCATTTTGAAAATGGCCAGAGTGTGGTGATGGGATGCAAATCCTATGCTAGTGCATGTATCAAGTTTCCATACTTTTGACAAAGTTCACATTTCTTGACAAATTTACAACAATTTGCTTCCATGGTAGGCCAATAATAACCTACTCTTAATAATTTCTTAGCAAGGACCATTCCACTTGTGTGTGCTCCACAAATGCTTGCATGCAATTCTTTGATGCTTAGACTGAATCAAACACATCAAGACAATGCAACAAATTCCTGTTGTAGCCACAATGATAGAGGGTGCCTCCTAGGAGGGTATAATGGGCTATATGGTGGATAAGGGATATTTTCTTAGTATGGGAGATATTTAGGGAAAATTGCCATCTTGTAAGTAGTTAAAAATGGGATCGTACTAAGGGGATAGAGGACCAACAACTTCACATGCTAGACAATATTCTAGCATGTCATATGTAGGTACTCGCAAGTGTTCAACAAAGAAAGACATCTTGTTCACTGAGGCGGAATGTGGAGTAAAGACCCAATTGTAGTCATGGTGTCTGTGATTGATTATGTGATCTTAGCCTCTGTTCAAAGATAATATATATAAATTACTCCTTTAGAGTTTTAACCAATTTCTTATATGGAACAAGATTCTCATCTTTAACTTTGTATTCATCATTAACTTTCTTAATGATCAATTGGGAGTCACCAATGACTTGTAATTGTCTAATGTTCCATGTGATAGCTAATTTCAAGTGGCGATGAGTGCCTCATATTTCTGAAATATTATTCATACAAGGGAATCCCAAACAAAATACGTGCGAGAATGAATTCTCCAGTGGGAGTGATAAGTACCACTCCTGCTCCTGAACCATGAAAGGTGAATGACCCATCAAAGTGGACTTGCCACATGATGGATTCCTCAATGTACATCATAGATGCATCTGGAAGATCTAGACACAACGGTTCCATTCTTGGTAGGGGAGCTTTAACTAATTGATCTACGAGTACCTATCCTTTTAGGGATTTCTGGTTAACAAATTCAATGTCAAACTCACTGAGGAGGATGATATAATTAGCCATCCATCCTGTAAGGGTAAGTTTTGATAGGAGGTATTTGAGAGGCTCAACTTTGGATGTCAACTTGGTTTTATTATTAAGGAGATAGTGGCAAATTTTCTGAAATGTAAAGACCACAACTAGGTAGGCCTTTTCAATCTGAGGATAGTTCAACTCATAGGAAATCAAGGTGCGGCTTTATTTGTGGCTAAGATCATATTGGGCAAGCAGTGAACCAATAGCGAATTGGGCAGCTGTAATATACAACAATAGGGGTTCATCTAGGATAGGTGGCATGAGAACATGTGGACTTGCCATATATTGTTTAAGAAATTCAAAGGCCTTTTGACAGTCATGTCCCTAGTTAAAGGTAACATATTTCTTTAACAATTGTGTGAAAGGATGACACTTATCCGTAAGTTGTGATATGAATTGGTGGATTTCTTGAATATTTCCTTGTATAATTCGTAGTTGTTTAAGGTTCATTATTGGAGGAATTTATGTAATAGTTGAAACCTTAGCAGGACCTACCTCTATCTCTCTTTACAAAATGATGAAACCCAATAAATTTCCTGATTATACGTCACAACCACACTTCTTGGGATTCAAGAGAACCTTATAATCTTAGAGGCACTGAAAAATACATCTTAGCACTTCAGGGTGGTCTTCTTTGGTCTTAGATTTTACTAGGATATCATCCACGTAATCTTCCATGATGTCATTCATCATGTCATGGAAGATGATGATCATTGCTCATTGATATGTAGCCCGACATTATTGAGTCCGAAAGGCATTACCTGATAGCAAAATGTCCCCTAAGGGGTGATGAAAGTAGTCTTATGTTGGTCTTCCTTTGTGATCTTGATCTGGTTATAGCCGAAAATCCATCCATTAAGGAAAACATCTCATAACCAATAGTTGAATCGACGATCATGTCGATGTTAGGTAAGGGGAAGTCATCTTTGGGACATGCTTTATTGATGTCTCTAAATTCAGTGCATATTCTGATGCCGACTGGATTCTTTTGGACTAGGACTATGTTAGATATCTAGTTTGAATAGTCAATAGGTTTGATAAAACTTGCTACTAATAGTTTCTCCAGCTCTTCTTTGACAAGTAGTGTAACTTTTGGGTGTATCTTCCTTAGTTTATGCTTGATAGGTTTCACATCTAGGTGTACAATAAGGTTGTGCATGACCAAAATTAGGTCCAAACCTGTCATATCTATCTATGACCATGCAAATATGCTCACAAAATCTTGTAATAGTGTTATGAAGGTTTTATGCTCTTTCCCCGAGAGTGAAGCTCCCAGTATTATAATTATAGGATCTTCTTCTGATTTGACGTTGACATTGATTTTCTCTTTAACCAACATCTTTGACACATCCTCCATCCATGTAGGATCAATGGGGAGAGTAAGATCCACTTCTATAGGTGGGTTAAAGAGAGTTTTATCTTCACATGGTGGAACTAATTTCTTCATTGATTCTTCCATTTTTTCATCCACAAGCGCCTCAAAGAGGTTTTCACTATGGGACTTATGCTTATTATTTCTATAAGGCTTCTCTGTATTACCTTTTCCCTTGCTTACTATTTTTTTTTCTTAATCATCCACACAATTCCACCTCTTCCCCAAAGTACGCACATGCATCTAATTTAATGGAGAAACCCTTCTTATGGTCACTGTTTGGAATGGTATCTCTAAGTCCCATGAACTCTGTGATGGCCTCATTATTTTCAAATAAATTGACCGACACGTGAAGTTGTTGATCCCAATCAATGAGGTTAGGATATACAAGGGTGACTTGGAAATTGGCTTGGGAATTAGATCCGAGAAAGGGTGAAGATAGCTAAATCTAGAAACAAATTGGTAGAGGTAAGGTCCTCATATAAGCTACATTGAGAATTTGAATTTCTATCTAAATGAGACGAGCTATCCTCACATTCAGAAGTAGCATCTATCTCTCGATGGTGGATCATCATGAGTTCTAGTACCAAGGCCATGTTTTTTTGACTTATAAGGGGAATAGGAACATGCTCTAATCTTCCTTGTGCATTTGTGCCACATCTAAATCCCTTATAACCCATGACATGCATCATTTGGGGACCCTTAATATACTATGGATCCTGGTGACATGAATCCATCGTTCCTTTAGGTACCCAGCTGTTGGTGTATCTAGCATCTTCTCATCTGATAAGATACCACTAGGAACAAACCTCTCAAAGGGTTTATGACAATTAGCTCGAGTCTTTTTGAACTAGAAGTATGGTCTACCATGTGTCTTAGGTGACACTGAAAGATTGAATATCAAAACATCCTGTTGAAGATTAAATTCATCATTTGGGCCATATTTTCCAAACGTTGCTTCCCATGAGGTAAAGGGATTAACTAATGAGGGAAAATTCTAATTGCAAGGAGTCAATGTATCTAGATCTATACAATCCTTCATAGCCTCATTTTGTAACAAGACAATAATATCGATAGAAGGGCACTCATATCTTTGCACGAGAAAAACTATCCAAAGTGCTCTATAGTGTGGAAACGGTTTTGGATTACCCGGATGGTGATAATTTGTCCTTTGTGACATAGCTTGATACATTGATGGAAGGTTGAAGGAATGACCGCATGGCATGAATCCATGGGTGACCTAGGAGCATGTTATATGAAAGGTCCAAGTCAAGGACATGGAACTTTGTATCATGATATGTGGGCCCTACTTCCATTGGGATCACTATGGTACCTACTAACTCACACTCTTCATTATCATAAGCCATGATTGTAATGGTCTTAGCATCTAGATCTGTTTCTGTATGGCCTAGCTTCCGAAAAGCTTTAATATACATATACTTAGACCGAATTCGCCATCCACAAGCACTCTCTTTATCTTACAACGAGTAACGAAGACCTCTATGTACAAAGGTAAGTTGTGTTCAAGATTGTTACATGAGATTTCATTCCGATCAAAAGAGATATAGTCATTGGGATTAAGATTTATAACCATCTCTTGGAGGTGTGTAGGATCTACATCTATGGATACTCCTGATCCCTGAAGCATTTTATATAGTATGTTTTTATGAGAATTTGAGATTTTGAGAAGGTCTAAGATCAAGATCTTAGCCGTGGTTTTCTCTAATTGTTATAATAAGTCATATTGACCTTCCTGAGGGATAGGGAGAGGAGGTTTTGGGATCACTAAGCGAGCACATCACGTGCCCACAGTCTGAAACTATTACCTAAGATCCTAATAGTGTTTACTTGTTCACTAGATGAATGAATATAACCTATGAGGGAATCAAATGGATTATTGGTTGATGGATACACATAGTTAGCAGTTTTATAGTCATTAGAGGACTGACCTTGATCTGGCTTATTATTTCCTTTTATATCATGTTTGGGAAAAGGTTGTTTGAATATTCCCATCTTCTCGTTAGGACCTTGTCCTAATTCAAGTGAATCCACCTCAATATTTCCTTCTTCAATAAGGTCTTGGATGAAATGTCACAACTTCGACATCTATGAATTTTTATCCTTTGACGTGGTGAAAGTCACAATATTTGTGTTCCTAGGTGCATCATATGGATAAGGTACTCTTTGTTGTGGTTCGATAATGCACCTTGTTTTTCACCTTAAAGTAATGCAATCAAATAGATAAGGGTAGTGGGCGTAGGAGGACTACCTGTGTTATGAAGATGGAAGAAGGTGTTGCGTGTGATGTAAACTTTTATCCAAGTTTAATGCGAGAGCTTCCTTTTGGCTAGGAGGAACTACCTATAAATTACAACAAGACCACAAGAGAATATTAAATAGCAAGAGTTAGAGGACTACCTAGTGATGGCTAGATCTAGGAAGCGTGATGCTTCCTTGAATGGCTGTCAATCCTCTGTTTAATACAAATTAATGTGAGAAGAAATAATAAAGCAATGATTCCTACTATAGTTATAAGATTTAGGTATCTCCTACAACATACAATAAATGAATTTAACTTAACAGGAAAGGTTAGGCTTTGGTTCGGGTGGTTTGGGTCTACAGGTGTGGTATATGGTTGTAGGTGGATTCTGGATGAAGTTGGGTAAGGTTTTGGGTTATTTTGGGAAAGTTGTGAACTTGTTGGTTTAGGGAAAATTTCTAGTCTCAAAGACTAATGTCAGTTAGGTGACTAATGTGGGCTATGGGGATAGACCGACGCCGGTTGGGTGACCGGTGTTGGTAGGGGAAATTTGGTGGTAATGTCAAAAATGAGAATTGGGCACTCTTTGTGATTACATAGCGAGTGATGGGGCTATGGATAGGTTTGTGGAATTTTTGTTTAGACTCAGAGATGATGATACGAGGGTTTAGGTAAGGTGTGGGAGGTTAAACGGACAAAAGGTTGGCCAGAGGCACTTTGGGGATTAGATCCGGGTAAGGTAGAAGGGTGGTGTCTAAAGTAGATAGCTTAATAAAACAATATGAGCTATTAGAAATGAAAAAAAAGAGATAACACTTACTTTTTGAATGTAACCTAGAGGTGGATGGTGGTGGTGGTTGTAGAAGGTGGTTAGCCAAAGTGAATATAGTAACAAGGTGACACGATAGTCCCTAGTGCATGTGCTTTGGACCTCTGGAAGAACTCCGTGATGAAACAAATGATGTATGAATGCTTTGAGAGGGGATCTAGTTGGTCGTAAGGTTACCATAACACTTGAGAGTACAAATGTAAATAAGCACAAGATAAGACCTCCAAATTCGAACCTAAACAAAGATTTAGAAACTCTTATTTATCCTAACCGATGGCTATTAGATGATTGACACCGATGAGGGATAACTAACATTGATTAAGGTGAATAAGTCAAAGTTGGTAAAAATAGCCCGATCTTTGTTATTTTTGGTGTGATTTAAATCCTCATTCTTGGTCTCAAGTGGATAATGGTGCATAGATAAGTAGGAGTGTTTTTATTATTATTGGTAAATAGTTTTGAAGGGACTATACCCTATTACAAAAAGGGCTCACCAACCTGATATAACTATGAAGATTCAACAAAAAAGGATAAAAATATAGATATAATAGTATTTCCAAAAGTAACCAAGAGCTAGTTACAACTAGAAGCAAAAAAAGGACACAAACCGCAACAAAACCACAAAAAAGTAGCAAATTCACAGCAAAAAGATCGCAAAAGAACAACATCTTCAATGAATCCCTCCAGCCCAAGTGAGTCTATTTCTTGGATGCTCTTTCAATTCTAGACTAGATCGTTTGCAGAAGGTAAACAATGCCATAGTGGTTATGTGTGTTGAGTCCGAAGCATCCAATTATGAAATGGTCAGACTCATCTCTTTCTCATTCCACCAAATAGTTGTAGGGATCCCACTAAGCATGAAAATGCTCTGAACTTGTTGCTCTAAAAAGTCACTAATGGCTTTGAAGATAAGTAGGAGTGTTGTTGGAGAATAAATAGGGAATTAATGTTAGGGCTAGACTAAGTCCTAGTTGGTTGGGATAAGTAGGGACTTAGTCTTAGTTAATCAATAGGCTAGGAATAGGTCTTGGGATGAGGTGGAGGGATGATGTGGATATTAATGAGGTGGATATTAATCTAATTAAAGTAATTAAATTAATAATAGTATGAGGATGAGGATTAATTTAATTATAGGTGATTAAATTAATACCAATGTGGTGAATGGGACCAAAGCTAGGTATATGTGTCGAATTAATGAATCGAAAGGGGTTAAAGGGATGTGTCCCAAATTTGGGTGTCTACATTTACCCCTTTTTGTCACGTAACTTGTATTGGTAAGAGATAATGAAAAAAGCAAGAGTGGTTGCCCCTCAGCATGGGTTGATGTGATCCCCCTCAAACTTAGATCTGATGAAGGAGTAGGCTAAATCGGTGATGAGTTTGATAAAATGGTAGGTGAAGAAGAAAAATAAGGTAGGGTTTAGGCATGGGAAAGGGTTATTTTAGGTGTAGGTAATAGGTGGGGGCATTCAAACACATGCACATGTATAGAATGTGACAAGGCACTAGGCTGAAGAGCTCACAAACTCTACATCGTCAAAGGTCGATAGTTTATCCAAACAAGGTTGATGTGATCCAGGTATCCAAGGTATAGGATACAGTCCTAAAAAACAACTAGGCTAGGTGTAGGAACATGCATTAGGTGGGTTCCATAACACCAATAGGTTTGGGCTGGTCAAGATAAACATCACAACATTAGGCAAGGAAGGGTCGATAGGCTAAACAACATAAGTAATGTCATCATAAGGTATAACAAGTAGGTGAATTCGAGTGTCAAATGGGTGGGTGCGGGTTTGGGTTTATAGGAAAGGATGTAGGTAAGGCCATAGGTAGGGCCGAGGTATAGGAAAAATATGCCCTGAAGTACAATGAAGTTGAGGGTTAGATAAAAAGGCTATTAGGTGAGCCTATAGGGTCAGGGGGTAAGGTTTTGGTTGCAAGAAAATGAGCTCTGGAACCAATATTTTAGGTAAATGAGTTGTGGTTTTAATTTCCAAGTTATTGATGTTATGGAAATTAAATGTTTAAGTATGGTTTAATTATGGTTATGTGATTGAGATATTTATTTCCATTGTATTGATGTCATGGAAACTAGGTGATTAGGCATGATTGAGTTGATATTTGTAATGAAAGGAACTGATGTTATTTGGGTTTCCAAGTTAGTGATCTTATGGAAACTTAGGTATTTAGGCATGGTTGAATTTGGTATGAATTTCCAATTTATTGATGTCATGGAAATTATATGTAGGCATGATCGAGTTATGTTTGTTTGGGTTTAGTTTCCAAGTTATTGGTATCATGGAAAATAAATGATGATGTATATGAGTGATGTATGGTTTTTTTTGTGAACTAACTTCCAAGTTATTGTTTTGATGAAAGCTAACTAAGTGTTTGTTTGATGGGGAAAATGATGATGGTGAAAGAGTGGAAAATGAGGAAAGGAAAAGGGTGGATGAGTTAACCTCAAAAGGCTCCATGCCCTCGAGTCTTTGCCCTACATAGCCCTGATGAAAGGGGCCTCAGGCCGATGTAGTTCTCCCATAGGATAGGGAAGAATAAGATGAGGTAGGTGAGTAGGTTGGTGAGTTTATGTATGGTTAAATGGGTAAGGTAAGTTAGGCATGGTTGTGTCTAGGTTGATTAGGCATGGTTGTGTCTAGGTTATAGGATGTGTAAGATGAGTTGATTGAAGTAGATGATGAATGTAAATGTAGGTGAAAGGAGAAGAAATCTCAGAAACTAAGTATCAAAGGTCCTGTCCTATGTAGAAGAATTAATAAGTAAACAAAGGAGTGAATTGAATAGAAGTGAAATGCCCCAAGTTGGTAAAGACCCTAAATTTCATATCCTTAGACTCATTGAATGTAAGTCCCTAGATATGTTACATGATGCGATAGGTCTATAGGTGAAAGAAGTTACGTGATCACAATGTGTAAAGTACAGTGCTTCATCCCTTGAGTTGGTTTATAATATAATAAAACAATAGGTAAGGTGGAAGGGTTCATTTTTAGTGTAACCTTGTTATGGGACAACACGCCCTTCAAAGAATATACCCAAATTCAGAATAGGCAAGTCCATGACCAAAAGTTTGTATTTTTCTTGACTTTTTTCTTTTCTTTTTTTATATATAGAATGATTGATGTGGGAAGTCTATAATGGGATAAATAAGTTCTCCTTGAGGTCTTCTTGGAGCTGATCGATGTGGGAAACTCCAAAATTATTTTATTTGAGAAGTACAAATTAGTCTTCTTTTTGGATAGACTAAATACAATATGAGGTTGGCTTTTCATAGTTGTCCTTCGAGGGAGTAGTCTACTTATAGCAACAAGAAAGAGAAGTAGATGTCCTTTTGAGGGATTCATCTATTTGCAAGAATTTTGACTCAAGGAGTTGAGTTTTGGTTATCCCATGTATATTTTTGCTTTTTATTTTGAACTTGAAGTCATGGACAAGACTATAAAGGAGTATAGGCCTCTTTTGTGAAGGAAAGACCATAACATGAAGAGGTTAGCTATGAAAGGAGTTTCAAGTGATGAATGACCATGAGATTCCATCTTGAAAAGGAAAAAAATTATCCATGAGAATCATGCCATGAGTAGAGCCGTGGTACTCATGTTGAAGACAAGGCTAAATGGTAACAGATAATCACACAATTCTAGTTTAGTCATTGGTCCTTAAAATAGGTAAATGGAGGAAAGGTTTGCTCAAGGGATGAGCATATAGGTGATATAAAGTGATGTAGTAATTTATTCAACAATAGAACAGTTGAAGATGCAAGGCATTAAGGGGTGCATGCTCGGGTTTACCTTCAAGAGAAGATAAATGATAAACACATGTTCTATAGGCATGGGTAACAATATAGGTTCCAAGCCAATTAGGAGCAAATTTACCCCATTTTATTTTCTCTGGTTTGGTTACGTGTTGATTTTCCTTTAGAAAAAGATCACCGACATTGAATGTGGGTTCAAAAATATGTTTTTCATAGGCACATTTGATATGTTTTTGGTAGATTTGAAGATGGTTTGGATCAATTAAATGACGTTTGTCTAATAGCTCAAGTTGTGCCAAATGTTCTTGGTGAAAGTCATCATTAGATAGCATATCTTTTAGTGAGATACAAAGGGATAGAATTTGGAATTTGAGAGGTAGGATGGCCTGTGTGTCATAAACCAAAGAAAAAGGTGTAGCATTGGTAGAGGTAAAAATGCTAGTATGGGAAGACAATAAGGCAAAATGAATGTACGTATGCTAATCCTTTCTAGTATCATTGACAAATTTCATGAGAATTTTGTTAAGAGTTTTGTTAGTTGATTTGGCTTGACCATTTATTTGAGGGTAATAAGGTGAAACAAAACTAATTTGAATGCCAAAGGTATCATAGAGCTTGCGTATAGTCTTGTTTTTGAATTGTTTACCATTGTCAGTGATGAGGTGATGAGGAACACCAAAATGACAAATGATGTCATGGTTAATGAATTCACATGTTTTCTCAACTTTAGTTGAAATGAGAGGGATGGCTTATACCCTTTTAGTATAATATTTAGTTGCTAAAATGATCCATTGATGACATTGAGAAGAATGAGGGTTAATCTCTCCGACGAGATCCAAACCCCATTGAGAGAAAGGCCAAAAGTCTCTAGCAACTTGTAAGGCGTGAATAGGAGTATGGTGAAGGTTAGCATCTTGTTGACATTTTACACAACGTTTGATGTATTCATAATAGTCTTGGTTAAAGGTTGGCCAATAATAGCCAAGAGGAAGGATACATTTGTAAATAGCGTACCATCGAAATGTCCACCACAAATCCCATCATGGACTTCTTTAATGGTGTACGAAATTTTAGAACTAGTGAGGCACCTGAGTAGGATACCGTCAAAGCCACATTTGTAGAGAAGACCTCCCATAACGATGTAATGGGAAACCTTGTGGAGGAAGGCACACCGACCATTACGAGTGAGGTCTAGAGGTAGCATTGAAAGGGAAAGGTAGTCGGTGTACTGCTTATACCAAATGTCGCGTGGGTCGGTTTTGATACGTCATACAAAATTAATGCTGGGAATGATGTAGGAAGGAGATTGTAATCATTTTATTATGACAAATATTTTTGAGTCGAAAGTGAGGTCAGTATTTTTCATTCTAGGTAAAGGAAAATCATCCTTAGGACAAACGAGGTTAAGGTCATGGAAGTCCATGTAGATGCGGAGTCCCCCTATTGCCTTGGTGACAGGTATAATGTTAGAGATCCATTTTGGATAGCCAATGGGTAGAATTAAAGAAATAGAAAGGAGGCAATGAAGTTCTTCTTTCATAAGAAGGGAAATGCATGGATGCATTTTTTGCAGCTTCTGTTTCATAGGTTTAACATCGTGGGACAAAGTGACGATATTATTCACCACGATATTTGGGTCAATATCGGGCATATCGACATAAGATCAAGCAAAAGCGTTGCTATGATCTCGAGAGGAAAGAGGTGAAGGCTTCTTGTTCGATGAAATCTAAATATTGGCCTATCTTTAGCATGCGAGGGTCATCCTGAGTGTGAATGTTGATCTCTATGGTCAATTCATTCAACATGGTTTATGTCTCAGAAGGTAATGACCAATGAATGTAAGAATCTTCTCGCACCTAGATAGGTGAGAATGGAATCATCATCCTGACATTGAACAATGTTGATAGAAGGTGTTTCTTCTTCCAACATGTTAGGATAAAGAAGAGGAAGGGAAGAGGATGCCTCACCATCACGATGATAGGTCGAGGTCCACGGAAAATAGTGTTCACAAAAACAAAATTTAGGAGGTATGGATTCTGGATCCATTAACTCAAGAGGTGATGGCGGTGCAACATGTAAAGATGGTAAAGAAGGTGAAGAAGGTGAAGAAGGTGAAGAAGGTTGATCTTCCTCTACGAGGTCGACTCTTTCCTTCTTAGGATTAGGTGGTTCATCAAATCTAATACCACGATGGTCCTTATGTTTGCGGGTAGTACAAGGAATAATTGTGTGATGAACTTGTTCAGTAAAGACCAAAGTCAAAGCCTTTCCAAGCACAAAAACAAAGAAATGTGTGCGCAAAATGACAATTGGTGAGGTAACTAAAGTTAGAGGAAAAAGGTTGTGTCTGAGTAGGTTAGTGTTGAAGGGAGGGGGACCATATGGAAAGGTTTCTCCTACACAATGGTCATAATGTGGGTGTTGATGAAGGTTTCCATACTCTTGAGGAGTTTGGAAGGTATCGATATTGTACAGACAATACTCCCCCAATGTAAGGAATTGAAAAAAACCTTCCAAAGGGTCAGAAGTAGGTACTTGGGTGGTGGGAATGGGAGAAGAAGAAGAAGAAGAAGGGTTAACTTTGGAAGCTATGAAAACAATGGGGAGAGGTGTGCTAGTTGATGAAGGTGTAATAGCAAAAGTGGTAGAGGAAGAAATGATGGAAGATGAAGTAGCCATGGTAGAAGATGAGGAGGCCGTGGTAGTAGACAAGGCAATAATGGTAGTAGAAGATGAAGTAGCAATAGAAGTAGGTGAGGTAGTGGTGGTGGTAGATGCCTTAACTGGAATAAGGACATCATTAGGTCAATACAACATGTTACATGTTTTGAAAGGTAAGGGGTCTACTTGAATAGTATAAGGGTGTCCTTCATATTCAAACTTGATGCAGTGATGTAAAGTCAAAGGTACACACCCCATGACATGAATCCAAGGTCGGCCTAGCAACATGTTGTATTGGAATTCCCCCTCAAGAACATAGAACAATTCAGGAATGGTGTGGGGGCCCACATAGATGTGGAGAATGATAGTGCCAAGGGTAGTGGTTATGGCATAGTTAAATGAACGCAACATAACTAGGTTATTATGCATGCAATGGGAAGTTATGCACATTTTTTCATATGTACAGGAAGAAATCACATTGATTCTCACACCTCCATTGATCATAACGTGTCTGACGTAATTATCATCGATGTAGACAGAGATGAAGATGATGGGGTTAGGATTCTCTAAATAGAAAGGAGCAATTTCCAAGTCAAAGAAACTAATAGTGGAAATATGATGAGTGGTAGTGGGAATGGAGGTCTTGGGTGAAGTAGTAAGAGTAGCCACGTGATGAGGGGTGAAAATGGTGGCAACAGTGAAGGGTCATTTGGTAACACCTCAATGGTTTGCAGGGTTTCAAGAAGGGCCTATCAATGAGATTCAAAGGTTTGGATGAGGTCATACAAAGACATTTTTAAAGGTGACTGATGCAGTTGTTTGATCATGGTGTGATGTGTAACACCATTAGAAATTAGATAGGCTGGCCCACGGATGGTTACCTTGGGTGTAGGTGTAGATGGAATGTTGGGTAAAGGTGTAGTGGATGGGTTGCATGTCATCTCTTTCCCTTTATATTTCTATGCTCGAGTGGAAACTCAAACCATATTGATATGAGGAAGAGAGGGAGATGAGTCATGAAAGGTATAATAACAGGATGGGAAAAAACCTAGTGTTGGATAAGAACCTTGTGAAATGAGTATGTCACATTGGAATTTTGGAGGGGTTTGGGCTAGCTCCCTAATCCATACCATATTGATCTCAAAGGTCAGAGGAGGAAAAGAGGGTTGTGAAGATGGAGTTGAAGGATGCTAAATATATACAGGGTGGGGCTGCATGGTAATATGCGAAGGTTGAGCAGGGCTCTTCATCCAAATGGTAATATTTGTAAAAGGACTCTTCAAGAGAACAAAATTGAAGTAGAATAGTTTTAAGGGCCATAAAATTTTCAACATCTTGCCCTGACACACAATGATAGGAGAAAATATTGGTATCATCAAACCCTTATGGTTTAGGTTTCAGTGGGTCATAAGGCTTTAGAGGTGGTAATGTAATAGCAGAAATTTCTAACAACCTAGCAAGGACATTAGCATAGGATCCTACTAATGGAACACAATGCAAAGTTAGAGTGGGTTTGGGTGAAGGCACGAGTGATGGTTGTGAAACATGTGTTATTTGAGGTGGTGTAGGAAGAGTTACCTTTTTGGTAGGTAACAAAGATTTTGTTTTTGGTTTTGATTTAGGTTGCATCTTCCTACGTAAAGGTGCAGGTGGGGCATGTGTGGTAGAAGGGGATGCATAAGATGAAGGTAATTTGAAGAACCAAGGTGAAAGTGACTGTGTTGGCTATGGCATGGTAGCAAGTAACATAGATGATGTATGTAAAAAGGGTAGTGAAGATAAGGGTGTAGGTATGGGTTGAAAATGTATTGTAGGTAAAGGTATGGATGTGGGCTAATGAGGCAATGAAGGTACAAGTATATATATGGGTTGAGGGTGTGATGATAGTAAAGGTGTGCGTGTGGGATGCCGCACGTGGGGTTTGTTTTGGTGAAGAAGTAAGGGTGTGGGAAAAGGGATGGTGAAGGTTTTGATGTAGATTTCCGTATTTTAGACTTGCCTTGGTGAAGTGGTTGCTTAACCAAGGTTGATGGATGTGGGCCTAAGATCGATGGAAGAGGTGAGGGCGAATAAGGCCTAGGAGAATGTGGCTTCTTCTTAGGCATGAAAGTTGACTTCATGACAGACAGTTGTGTAGTAGTTCAGTCTAATTGATGGTAGGATGTACTAGACTAGGCGTAGGGTGGACCCCTAGTGTAGCGGTGGGTTTAGTTGAAGATTTGGATGTTGATGAGGATTTAGGTGTAGGTGAAGGTTGGGGTGAAGGAAAAGCTGATGAAGAAGGAATGGATATGACTGGTTTAGGTTTTGCGGTCTTGGTTGACTAGAATACCTTCGGATAAATGGTGGAGGTATCTATGGAAAAATTTGCATTTGAGTAGATATTGGGAGTTGTAGAAAGTGCCCCCAGAGTGTGGTGTGATCGACATACTCCAACTGGTCTACCAAACGTGAGAATTTATTTGGTTTAGAAAGTGATGAATGAGTTGTGGCACATGTCTAAATTTTTAATCAAGTGACATAGGGAAGGATTTTTCCTCGGATTCAGTTGCTAAGAGTGACGCTAGAAGATCGATAGGATCTTGGAAAACCCTCGGTGAAGTGTCACTTATAGGAAGAAGAGATACGATTGGCTCCTCAATGGGGTGAGGATATGGAAAAATGCATGATATAGACTCTTCTTTGGGAAGAAAGGTTGATAGGGTCAGCCTCTTGTTGGATTGAGGAGCAAGTGAAATGGGTTCCTCCTTGGGTAGAGGCATAGGCAAGATAGTTTCAACGGTAGGTGAATATGTAGATGTAGTTGGTTCCTCCATGGGTAGAGGAACATGTGCGATAGGATCTATAGTGAGTTGGGACATAGATGAGGTAATATCTTCTATAGATGAAGGGCTAGATGTGAGGAGTTCCTCCGTGGGTAGAGGAATAAAAGGATTAGGCTCTTCCATGGGTAGGGGAGCTCATGTAAGGATTTCCTCAATAGAGGGGATGAGAGGTAACTAAGCAGAAGAGACAGGTACAATGTCGAAGATGGTGTGGACCTCATGAACATTGTTGTCAGAGGTCTCACCTACTTGGCTTGATGAATGATTCTGGTTTGGGAAAGGATTATTGAATATATGTAGGCTTTGGTTCGCGGTGCATTAGGATTGTCAAGAACGAGGTCTCAATTTTCTATCATTTTTTGAATGATATTCTTGAATGTTTTATAGTTGTCATCACTATGGCTCCTAACACAATGGTAGTTTCAGTAATCATTTTCTTTATACCATGTAG
This sequence comes from Taxus wallichiana var. yunnanensis, assembly GCA_018340775.1. Lineage (NCBI taxonomy): Eukaryota > Viridiplantae > Streptophyta > Pinopsida > Cupressales > Taxaceae > Taxus > Taxus wallichiana. The sequence goes on from CM031240.1 coordinate 652,646,000, forward strand.
GAAAAGGACAGGAAGGATCAAAACCAGTATGTGGTTTGATCGATGGAAGAACAATAGCTCCCACTTTCAAAAACTTTTCCAGCATAGAGGAGTAAGGTTCCCTTATGGGAGTATAACATCTTTGTTCATACTTATGTTGAAAGTTATGAACAAGAGAAAGAGTAGAGGGCGGTTTTGGTTGGTTGGATGGATGAGATGAACCAGCTTTTAGGACCACCGCGTTGGTGGATCCCTTGGGATTTGAATGATTGGTTTGTGGTTTAAAAGAAGAAGAAGAGTCATTTGGTTTGAAGGGAGTGCTCTTGTTATGAAATTTCAATTTCTTCTCTTTAATAACACAGGTTTCAATATTCTAAGCCATTATGATTGCCTCATCAAACATTTAGAAGGTTTGGACTTGGAAAGTTGGAGAGATATGTCTGGCACAAACTCTATTAACCAACTCTATTAGTTAAGTTTGAGGTAATTGGAAAGAGAGTTGGTTAATAAGACTCCGTTAACGCGTGAAAAAATATATGATAAACTCGTCATCATATTAGCGTATCAAATAGAAGTCGGTCATGGTAAACTTCCTGACAATGTTGATTGAGAAATGATTAAGAAAGGCCTAAGATAATTGATTAAATGAAAAGATAGAGTGCCTGGGTAAAGAACTATACCATTCTAAGGTTGGTCCAGTCAAGGACATTGGGAAAGTTTGAAGAAGCAAAGCGTCATCGTGGGAAATTAGATAACATATGTTTTTAAAGCATCACAAATGCTTGCGGATCCTCCTTTCTATTAAATCTATTAAAATTTGGAATTTCCCTATGTGCAGGGTAAGGATGAATCAAAATAGAAAAGTGAATAGGCTCATTACAAATCTCGTCATAAGTTAGTGTATTGCAAAAGAGCCATAAACATATGCATCTAGGGTATGCATCTTGTCCATCAGCATATTGATCGAATCTGTGGTTGGATTTGATTGAGGTACACCTCCAGTGGTATAGGGAGGTGGATAAGATGAGTAGGATTTAGGTGGCATACCAATAAATGGAGGTGTCGAGTAAGTGAACTGAGAAGGGGGCATATAGGCAATGAACATATGATGATGGCATATACCCTAAATGGGAGGTGTAGGTGAAAGGTGGTGGCTGAGATAGGGTATAGGTGGGAGGAATGTATGTCGATACCCTTATAGTGATAGGCAATAAAAAGTGGTAGGGATAGACATGACTAGACTTTGAAAAGGGGTCGACGTAATTGGAGGTTGTGAAGTAGGGATCCCTACACTAAGATCTATAGATGATGGTGGGGTAGACGTCACACATGTGACGGATGTAAAAATTGTGATAGATGTCAAAGGTGCAAGATATCGATGATGTAGGTTCAATATGAGAAATGATGGGTGGTGACACTAGAGTAGGTAATGCTACACCGTATCGGCTGATATAAAGTGGGGGAAAGAGTAGGAGACATGGAGGTAGGCATCCCGAACAAAGGTTGACCTAATGAGTCACAGGTGGAAGAATGGGCTAAGTAATATTGTAGGGCAGCAATATTATGATTGAGGAATTTCATGAATTCCTCGTCACCTGTAGGTATAACGAGAGGTACGTTGGGGTCCATAGGTGAAGAAATAGAAGGTGGCGATGGGCTAAGGGGTAATGACTAGTGTGAAAGACTAGGGTGTTGACTTTTTGTGAGTCAAAACCATGTGAATAGTGGTAAGATAGGTGATCTAAGCTCTGTGATGGTGTAGAAACATAGAAACAAATGATAGAAGAAATATAGAAAATGAGAATTGGTCATTGTTTTGACAGAAAAATCAAAACATAGAGACCAATGTCGGTAGGGTAAATGATGCCAGATAGGATGGGGTAATTGATGCCATCCACTGGACCGATGTCGATTACTATGGATAAATGATAGATTTGAAAATATGGAGATAAGAAGTGTAAATTAGATGAAACTGAACTCTGCTGATGGTAACAAAAACTTAGAAATGTGTGAAATGTCGAAACAAATCACAAAAAATGACTGGATGTGAATTGAACACTGTTTTGGGTAAAATAACCAAAACAACTAGGAACCGATTCGATTAGTAAAATGATGCTAGTATGAGGAGGTAACTAATTGCGGTCGATGGACTGATGTTGGTTACTGTGAAATTTGAGAAGATGATGAAAATTTGAATTTTAAAGTGATTAAGTCCAAATAAACACCAACCTAGAAACTGAGTATGGTAATGATAAGTCCTAACACACTCAAAAAAAGTTGGAATACACCAACTGTGATTGTAGAGTATGTAGGGAAAGAAAAAGAGGTGAAACGATCTCACAACTCAAAACAAAAATAAGACAAAATCTAACAAACACGCCAAATCCTAGGTAATAGATTTTTATGTTGTGTGGCTTATGCCATTTAGAACTGACTGTAAGTAGAGTAGAATTTTTGGTCAACGAGGGTACCCTATAAGGAACTAACTGTCTATGGATGGTTTCTAGGTAAATTTTGGCTTGGTGTCCCCAATATATACTTCATAGTACGTAAGGTCCTACTATGATATGATGATTGGATAGAACACTAGTTGGATCCACTATTAATCCGATTATTAGTCATTAACGGTAATTTTTGGGAAGGAATATGTTTAAGCAATGAGTAATTTGTTTCAGTGATTTGGTTTGGGGTGTGTGTGCAAGAAGTGAGCTATGCTTAATTCCTACCAACCATCAACTGGTCATGACCTCTAGTATATAGGTTATAAATAAATTTAAGTGAGCTAAATGCAATATACACATGATGAAATGCAGAGATTTTTAAGCCCAAATCGAAAGTGAAATTTGATGTAACAAATAAAGAATAGGTCAAGAGGATGATCTTTCACTAGATGCAGTGCAAAAGAAAGTAAGAAGAATTATTTTTAAACACCAAATCACGAATGTCCTTTAGACAAGTAGAAGAAGAGAATATTGACTAGAGAGAGATTTTAATGCAAATTTTTCAGAAAGGAAAAACCACACAATTCCATATATGAAGAAAATGCAAAGAACCTATAAGAAGGGTCCCTGCCGGTGTTCCAAAATGTTTCATCTCAAAGTAATGTGATTAAATAGATAAAGGTAGTGGGTGTAGGAGGAATACCTATGTTATGTAGATGGAAGAAGGCATTGTGCACACTGTAGAATTTGATCCAAGTTGAATGTGAGAGATTCCTTTTGGCTAGGAGGAACTACCATGTAAATTACAACAAGACCAAAAGAGAATATTAAATAGCAAGAGTCAGAGGACTGCCTAGCGATGGCTAGATCTAGGAAGCGTGATGCTTCCTCGAATGGATGTCAATCCTCTGTTTAATACAAATTAATGCGAGAAGAAATAATAAAGCAATGATTCCTACTGTAGTTATAAGATTTAGGTATCTCCTACAACGTACAATAAATGAATTTAACTTAACAAGAAAGGTTAGGATTTGGTTCGGGAGGCTAGTTTGGGTCTCATGGGTGTGGTATATGGTTGTAGGTGGAGTTTGGATGAAGTTGGGTAAGGTTTTGGGTTGTTTTGGGAAAGTTGTGAACTTGCTAGTTTAGGGAAAATTTTCAGTCTCAAAGACCGATGTCGGTTAGGAAACCGATGCGCCATATGGGGATAAATAGATGCCAATTGGGTGATCGGTGTCGGTAGGGGAAATTTGGTGGTAATGTCAAAAGGAGAATTGGGCACTTTCTATGATTACACAGAGTGATGGGGCTATAGATAGGTTTGTGGGATTTTGTTAAGAATAAAAGATGCTGATACGAGGGTTTAGACAAGGTGTGGGAGGTTAAACAAATAGAAGATTGACCAGGAACCGGGATTAGATGCATGAAAGGTAAAAGGGTGGTGTCTAAAGTAGATAGCTTAATCAAATAATCTGAGCTATTAGAAATGACAACGAAGAGATAAAAATTACTTGTTGAATGTAACCTAGAGGTGGATGATGGTGGTGGTTGCATAAGGTGGTGATCTAAAGTGAATAAGATAGTAGGGCGGCACAATGCTCCCTAGTACATGTACTTGGAGCTTTGGATGAACTCGTGGATGAACCGAATGACATCTAAATGCTGAAAGGGGCTCTGGTTGGTCGCAAGGTTGCCATAATGCTTGAGAGAGTACAAATGAAAATAAGTGCAAGCCAAGAAATCCAAATTAAGAACCTGAAAAAGAATTAGAAACTCTTATTTAACCCACTTGATGGTGGTTAGGTGAATGACATTGGTCAAGGGATAACCGGTGTCGATTAAGGTGAATAAGTCCAATTTGCCAAAAATACCCTGATCTTTGTTTTTTTGGCGTGATTTGAATCCTCATTCGGGTCTCAAGTGGAGAATGACACTTAGATAAGTAGGAGTGTTGTTGGAGAAGAAATAGGGAATTAATGTTAGGGATAGACTAAGTCCCAGTTGGTTGGGATAAGTAGGGACTTAGTCTTAGTTAATCAATAGGCTAGGAATATATCCTAGGATGAGGTGGAGGGCTGATGTGGATATTAATGAGGTGGATATTAATCTAATTAAAGTAATTAAATTAATAATAGTATGAGGATGAGGATTAATTTAATTATAGGTGATTAAATTAATACCAATGTGGTGAAGGGGACCATAGCTAGGTATATGTGTCAAATTAATGAATCGAAAGGGTTTAAAGGATGTGTCCCAAATTTTGGTGTCTACACCATGTTTACAACATCTAACTATTTAAGGATGACATATAATGATTCTGTTAAAGGTGTAAATGTTCATTTTGAGGCTGATTTTGGGTGAGGTCCTTGTGTAAGCTTCAAGAGTGGACTGTTTTGTATAACTTGGACTCTTTTGGAGTTTGTGATGTCGTCTCCGATGACATTCTTGTTCTTATTGAAGAACTTGGGTTTGTCTATAGATTTCGACTCATGTTTATCTTTTGAAAAGGGTTTGATCGTTCCCTTTCTATGAGATCCTTCTCGATTTGGCTGCCCTTCTCAATAACTTCTTCAAGTTAGTGACACAATGCATTTGTAGATGAAAGGATATGTCTTGATTTAAGTTTGGAACAAAGATGCTAACCATTTTATTTTCTAGAATGGGATAAGGGAAACAACTTGCTAACCCCTACCATCACTATAATAAACCAACAAAGGTATGTGGTGGAACCATTCTAGCGCTTGTCCTCCTAAGCTGCAAGGGAACAAATGTATGAGATAGTTTTCGCTAAAAGCTATTTCCTGGCAAGCCATGTAGAAGTATTTTATATGATCACAAGGATCACCTTTACCTTTATATTTATTGAATTCAGGATAATCAAAGTTTTTAGGGAATGACACTCGTAACATGTCTTTGTTGAAGGGATACGGACATAGTTCTTCGTATTGGTCATTTCTACTATGGCCTACATTACTCTCCTGGAGAGTTGTGAGCATGTTCTTCATGGATTGTAACTCTTGTGTAATGAGTTTCTTTCATAGGGGATGATGGTCCATTTACTTGAGTAACCTTTAACGTTTAATTGTCATAAGGTTCAGTGTGAAATTCACCAGATTTGGATTTAAGTCTTTCCTTACGTGTATTCTTGCTCAAGGAACCTAAGTTTGCTAACTTTTGACTAAGCTTCAGTATTTGTCTTTGTATAAACTCTTCTTTGATTTGAGGATCATCTTCTTCATCATATTAAGGATGTAAATCCTTGTGTTCATGTTCAATCCTAACTTTGTGAGAGGCTTTAAAGTATGGTCTCCGAGAACAATCTATTTATTTTGGCCCTTCACTCTCAAATTTTTTATTATGAGCACCAGAAGTAAAAGTGTATCCTCCGTTAAAAGGATTATCCATGTTAATAATGGGAGGTCATTGTGGCTCTTCCTCCTCTTGGTTAATAATTTTGATAGCCGCTTCACGTTCTTGTGGTAATTTGGCTCCTAGTTCTAGGACTCGTGCGAGTACTTGATCTCTATTATAGAATAGGAGTTCATCAAAACAAGAAAGATCAAGGGTGTGTTGCTCTTCAGATGAATCAATATCATCCCCACTATGGTCAATTAATACTTTCATGTCTTTAACCTCCAAAAAGAGGGGACCTAAGTTGTGACCACTAAAGGGATAATTTGTGCTAAAAGGATTTAACTCTAATTCATGTTCAACTCTCTTAGATGCCATTTTTGTGATAGGTGACATCACTAGTCTCTTCTATACTAGGTTTTGTCTAAGTGTAATCAAGGTGTAAAAAACCTAGGTGCAACATGGTATAAGTTTCCTAAAGTCTCAATGTTTCACCAATCAATGTTTTAACGAATAATGGTTAAAAGAATCTAATAATTTTTCCTAGATATAAGTCTATGCAATTGTTATCACATAAGGAACAATCATGCAAGTCTACAAGAAAACCAGTCAATCAACTAACAGTTTACACCTTATGTTTCCCAATGGTAGTTTGATGTATAAATGATCAACTCGATGTTAATGCTTATGTCAAGTTCAAAATGAACAAGGTGTAAGCACTAACAAGGGGTTGATGTAATTCCCAATCAAAGGATACTATGAAAAGTTTAGAAACAAGCAAGACCTAAGTCCTAAAAGGTAGAAATTACATATGTAAGCAACAAAAAAAATAACGTTAACCAAGTTTTAAGAGAAAGCAAGGTTTTAGCACCGAAATAATATGGATATGATACACAAACAACATAACCACCACCCTTCAATATTTGAGGTAATATTTGAAACAAAAATAAGTGTAAGTATACTAAGGATTTACTAAGATGTAGGCAACGTAACACCACAATGTGGATACTTAGATCATGTTCACAAGGAACGAGGTGTAAGTATCATAATTGTGTCGATGTAATGCGGACAAAGTAACATGTCTAAGGGAGATCAAAGAGGTGAATCAAGCCTAACTACGTCGATAATGTGTCTCAATATGAGTTTGAGACATAAGGCCTACTAGAACATGATGACGTACCATTCACATTTTCAACACTTGCATTCCAAAAGTATAGCTAGGTCATGCAAGTAGACTATGAAATTGGTGGAAATGATTATTTCTAGCGGTATCCACACGTGTTGTTTCTCTTTTTGTCCCAAATGGGCAACAAGATAACAAAGGTGTAGACCAAGTGATGATGAAACAAACTAAGCATAACTTTGGTAGAGTTTCACCTTGTCTTAAGACAAGTGAAGAACTAAGACAAAGTAATACATCGTAGGTCTCATGATGAATAAAACTTAGTTTCAACTTAAGTGGACTCTCACGTTGTTCAAATAACAAGGCTTTAACTCCAAGCAAGTTATCACTTTTTGAGAGCTTGGTACAATATGATGGCTTGATACGAAAAATTGGTCTTTAAGATGATATGGATTTCCTAGGTGGTTCTCTCAACTAGGTACTACAAACACCCTCTACGAGATCAATTTACCAAGAAATTTTCATTGAATAATCTTGGAGTATATCAAATTTACTTTAACCCCTTCAAATACGATGAGAAATGAATGTGTTCATGCATATCTTTCACTGGGGTCACAATGGAGAATGTTTTGGTGCTAAACTCACAAGTAAAATCTAGTCAAGTGGGTAAGTGGAGCACTTCCCGTTTCATCCACAAGGTTCCCTCTTGTGTGGACTACTTTGAGATTCCTAGGACCACCCCCTTTGTTGTAGCTTAAGGCTTATGCCAAGGGGTTATGTCCTAGTTTAAAGCGGATGGGGCATACCCTTATCCAAACCTATAAATCAAGTGTGTTGAATATGGTGTGTTTTTTTATCTTTTGAGCTTAATGTGGTTTTTTTGCACACCGTTTGGCAACCTACAAGAAATGAGTTAGCCTTCGTTTAGACTTTGATTCTTTCACATGTAATATGGACCTTCACACAATGATTAATAATTTTCCAAGTGATCAAAACATCATATAAAGGAGATAGAATGTCATTTTTGATTTCCTAGATTGTCCTAAGATGCAAGGAAAGAGCATACACAACAAAATATCTCACTAATCTTGCGAAAATGGAAAAAACTCAATCAAATTGCGAAAAGTAAATTAGTTTTAACCAACTTTGAAGTTAATCCTTTTAGAAAACTTAGTGAAGTGTTTTGAAAGCATATAAAAGGTATTGAACCATTTTGATTCCCAAGATCACCTAGAAGGTGCAAGGGAAGAGCATACACATTTCAAAACCTTACAAATAACAATGCAACATTCATCAACTCAACTAAGTAAAGTTAGCACAAAACTACAATATCATCAAAGTAACCTATAAAACCACTGATTAGTATTAACAAAAACCTGCAAAGTGTTAGAAACTCCAAATAATCAACCCATGCAAGTGTTAGAACAAATATTGATTTTAAATAGTAACACATGTGTGCCATTTATGACATGCGTGTGCTCCTCACAACATGTGCGCGCCCAAAATGAAAAGTGTGTGACTCGTGTAAAATAGAGTTAAGCAATTACACCTTCATGGAAAGAATGACACCATCGCGTTATTTTAAGCATGTGCACATGACTATAAATGCAAGTGTGTATAAGGTAAAAATCTAGTTGAAAAAATATTTAATAAACACCGCGTGCCCCGAGAGACATATGCATGTGTATGCAAGCTTGTACATGTTGTTCATGACATATGCATGTCTCTAGTTTAAATTCTTGATAGGGGTCAAATGTACAAGGTAACATGTGTGTGACCAGGGAAACGTGTGTGCATCCCTGTGAATAGGTACACGTGCTTTAAAATAAGTGTAAACATTTTTTTACGTGTAGGTGCCCCTTAAGAACACGTGTGCACGGGCCTGAAAAACCACGAAAAGGACAAGAAATAGAAATCTAAAACTACAAATAGGTTAGATTCTTGCCTTTTAATTCAATTTCTAACATAAACCCAATAAATCTACATGTAAAAGGAAGGTTTACTACTTTTAAGATTATCAAAAGCTTGAAACTACACTAGTTAACCTTCAAAATGCATGAAAATGGTTAGAACTCAAAGCAAAATTGTGAAAAACAACTTCTAGAGACCATGGAGTCAAGTCCCACCAAGTGTGCCATATTCAAACATGAGTAAGTTAGAACAGCTATAGAAACAAGGCTAGAACACTAAAGAAACCTCAAAACTTTACCAACTTCACTACAAACCATCAAGATAAGAGATAAACAAGAGCTACTCCTATGCATGCATTATAAATTTGACAAAACATCAAACTAAACATGTATATACTACTCTTTACTCTTTGAATGCTAAAAACATGAACCTATGAAGATCCTAACAATCAAATTTGATTGTTTGATGCTCAAGGGTTTGAGAGTGAAGGCTCACCATTAATGGCTACAAGACCATATGGTTCCCCTCATTTACCCAAGCTTGAGTTTGGAATATGCAATGGAAGATAATAGCTCAATAACAATGGAAGAAATACTCAAATCCTATTTGCCTATAGTTTATGTTAGAGGAGGAGAAGTGTTCTTAGAAATGAGGAGGAGGAGGGGTCTATTTATAGTTTTTGATTTCAAGAAAGGGATGGTTTAGATGCATGTGGGACAAAAGGTAAGTCCAAAATCACCTTTTTAGTAAGTCAAAGTAAGATTTGACTAGGATTAAAAACTAATTAATCTTTTAGGATTAATTAGGGATCCCAAGTAGGCTTAGGTAGCTTTCTGGGAGCATTTGGAGGAGGTTTTGATTGATTTTGGAAGCGTTAGAAGTGAGAGCTATCTAATAAGAATATTTATTAGTCAACTATAAGAAAAAAGGTTAAATCAATGTATAATGGTCAATTTCAGATGAATTGAAGGGAAAAAGAGCCTAATTGACGAAATTTTTATCAATTTATAGGGAGAAGAATAGTTAGTGCAATGTTAGTAATAATATTTCTTTGATCAAACTATAGGTGTCTACAATCACAACAAGAATAAGAGTTAGATAACTCATACTAGTTCATAGAACTGACCATGTATACAATTTTCTCTCTCTTACAGTTGCAGGAAAAAGTGACCAAAATGAAGTGAGAAACATGAAGTGACATTATTTTTAAGATTAAGGACCTTTAAAGGATATTCAAGAACCTTCCTTATTTTCACTTATGAACCTCTTCACACAAAGTGAAAGAAAAAGACATGTTTTCACATCTACTCTTTCCAACCAAGGCATTTGGGAGGAAATCAAACTCATCCATTCACCCCGTCTCAATATCAAACATTGGTGAATCAAAATGAGAAGCAAAAATTGATTCATACATGTCTTGCATTTCCATAGCTCGAGTCAGAAGCTTGAGACTAAGTTGAGGGTATTCAATTTCTTTTGCGACCTTCAAGATGTCTTACACATATAATTCTTCTGAGCTTGCTATATACTCATCTTTTTCCTCATGGGAAGAGTCTTTGTGTCATGCCTCTAGGAGATGATTGAAAATCTGATCCATCCGTGCCCATGATTCATTACAAACATCCTCGTTCACCTCTTCCATGCTTTTTGTTTCTTTAATATTCCCTTTCTTGCAAACACGGACATACTTGATTCACAACACCTTATGACAAAGAGAATATGTTCATGCTTCATGGGAAGGGCAATCCTTCAAGCTCGAAATCCATTTCATCCTCTTGATGGGAAGCATAGGACCATGTGGGGCAGAAATATGGGAAATATTTTTGATTCTATCTTGTTAATTAATTATTAAATCCTCTTGCTCATATGGACAATGAAATACTTCATACTTATCATGACGATCATTCTAATCCTTGGGTGAGAAGAGGTTGTGTTCAAAATTTTCATTCTCCTTGGATTCAAAAGGAAGTGGGCCTCTTCCATTTGGTTATCCATGATTAAATCAGGAAGATAATTTGATTCTTCGACTAGCTCCATCCCATTATCCTACATCTCCTCATCGTTTAAAAAGTCAAAATTGGAAAGAAAAATATCCATGAATGCCTTGTACTCATCATCTTGAGTCCAAGGCGAAGGATGGATTCCTTGCACTTCCTCACATATCTCCACTCCATCATTAATTGAAAGACAAAAATTTGAAAGGAGATTATCCGTGATCACCCCGAACTCATCATCTTGTGCTTCTTCATTGTTGGTGGAGTCTTCAGAAAGATTTGAATAATCCATCATGTAATAAGAATATTCCTCTCTTAAATATATTTCTCCTCTAATGGGCCGCAAATCGAACCGAATGAGTTGATGAATGGTGGTTCCACCTCCATGTATTTTTCATCATCTTCGAAGGTGTTTCTTTGATTTTCAATAGAGGGTTCGAGAAAAATACATTCCTCGGAAGCATCCAAGAATCTTTTAGGGAAGAACATCTTATAGTGCAAACAATCATTAGGATCTTCTTGAGTTTCTTCATCCTTGACAATGCAAAGTGCTTCAAGGTGTTCATACCTTCTTTGCAAAGCCAAATCATACCTCTAAATTTCATGATAGGATTCGGGGTTGTAATTTCCTTACATTATGCTCAAGCCTTTGCACATATTATCTTTTCAAAATTTCAATTTCTTCCTCACGGTATGCAAGGAAGTCATCTAAAAAGTGGAAAAAGGACAATGTTCTTAATTTTATAGTGAGTTGTGTGAGATTGTAAAAGTCTTCTTCGAGAGATCCCGCACTATCCTGTCCTTCATCATCCTCCATAGTGCTGATTTGATTTTCATCAGAAGGCTCAAGGATAAGATCTTCTTTAGTAGCATCCAAGAACATTCTAGGGAGGAACACTCTGTAGTATAAATGATCATCAGATATCCCTCCATAGGAAAAAACTTCTCTTCTTCCTCTTCGTTATGGAGTGCTTCAAGTTATTCGTACCTCTCCTGCAAGGCTTTGACATATTTTAGAATTTTAAGGTAGATTTGGGGATTGGAATTTCCTTACATAGTGCTTATGATTCTTTCCACATACTCAATTTTTAAGGCTCCCATTTCATCATTTCTATATGCAAGGAAATCATCCCAAGGGAGGGTGATGAAAGACATGGCTATGAGATTTTCATTTAGTTGTGCATGATTGAGAGTATTTCCTTTAGACTCTTATTCTTCTTGGGCTTCATATACCATATTGTATCTTCTTTGTGCCCTTTTCAATCATTCCTTACCTTCTTCTTCACCATCCCATTCTATTTTCTTTCCTTTGTCTGATTGCATATTATTTCTTGATGTAGGAGACCGTTTTACTATTCTTGAATTCTCCTCCTTGTGAGAATTGGTCCAGAATCATGAATGATCAACGATCTTCATTTCTTGGCCACCATCTTCTTCTTCTTCTTCCCTATCACTCATTGACACTTCAATCCAATCTATATATTTATTCATTGTGTATGGGAAATGAATGTGATAGGGATTGGTTCCTCGATGGATTCACCTTAAAAATGATTCTTCTTTGAAATATGATTTTTGAACATATACTTTTGTATTTTTGGGTAGAGATCCTTTTTGGGTGTAATTGGGAAAATATATCCTCAGGAGAGTCACCAAAAAATGTTGGTGATAAAATTTGTTGGTATGGAAAATCATGTGTCTCCACCAATGTTCATGGGGCTACGCCCTTTGCATTGATTGGTGCAACTCCCATCATTGAAGGAAAACTAATACAATCCTATCTACTACTATGGATTGGCCCAAAGGGCCAATGATCACATAGGGACACTCCACTAAACCTATGACAAGATGCTTATAAGGGGGTACAAGGGAAGAAATTATAACGATGTAGGGATAAGGAGAGAAATTAGAGAAGGAAAGTTACTACCATGAGTAGAACGATTGGAGAGTTCACACCTAGTAATTAGAGGAGTTCAATATTCAATAAAGAAGAACAAAAACCTTGCTACAGATATCAAGACAAGATGAGACTATGAACACAAGGTTTCAAAAATCTCCTTATCAAGAAAAGAAACTTGAAGTATTTTATTATTTATTACCATTCACAAAGTTTCATAATGAGAGGATAGAGGAACATATGAGAAAGGGGAAATAAAAGAAATGTAGATTTTATTTCTTGTGCATTGATACAAAGTTCAACAACTACAATCCACAATTGCTACAGAGTGGAAATTATAAAAATTAGGATCCTTTGGAATAGAGGAACCATCCCAATTTATAGCAATGTGAATGGACCTCTAACCTCCCTAATATGACTCTTGATTTTCATATTCCACTTGTGACCTTTTGTTTGCCATTAGAAAAAAAATTAAGTATTTCTCTTATAATTTTGAGAAAATACTTTTACAATTTTAAAATAGGTCACTTAAGTGAATAAGATGAAATACAATGATGAATCCCAATGAAGAATTAGAAAGGAGAGAGAAGGAAGAAGGAGAAAGAGAGAGAAGGAGAGAGAAAGATATGCTCAAAAGCATGAGAGAAGAACACTCCGTTTCTGATGAAGATCGACATCTACTAATAAATTGGTGAAATTCTCTAGTGTAACGATGAATTGTGAACCTTTGAACCATGAGAAATCTCCTCTCGAAAAATACATGAAAAGTTTCCACTCCTTTTAACCAATCATGCATATGAATGAAGGCTTGATACAATTTCTTGCACAATGTAACCATGGTGATTCTACCACCTCAAGGATGTTTGAAGATGATACTCTGATCATTGATGATCCTCCATACTGATAAATGTTTCTCCTATGAACACATTTGAAATTTTCTCCTTTCACGATGATGATTCATGATTTCCTCTTTATACGTGATGCATAAACACTTTGGACCACCAAATGAGTGTTTAAAACAATGCCAAGATTTCTTGATGTGAATTCAAGATGACCTACAAAAATGCTCATGATGATCCCCTACAACACTTTGTCATGCTCATGTGACAAATATTACTCCTGGAATGATGCACTTGCTTGTATACATCGAGAAGGCAAGTGGTGAGCACCGATGATTACACCATTGAAAATGAATAATTCCCATTCCAAAATATGAAGCACCACCATTCCTATGATATTTTGATTACATGTATGAACGAGAAACCTGGAACCATTATTTTGACGATGAAGTCATACTAATCTTGTTATCCCGAGGACATGAATGACCATAATTTGGAATCACCGAGCATGTATTCTTTGAGATTCATTGAGGTCCATGTGATGGAAACATTTTAATTCCTAGATGATAGACCTAAGAATAATTTGATGCATGTGAACTTGAATTTCATGATGACCAAAGAACTTTCCTATACCTAAAAAGGGGGGTTTACTATTTTTAGAAAAACTCAAATTTCCACCCTTTTCGCTTTGATCACTCAATTTTCCCTCTTGGATGACCTTGTACACATTGCTTCCATTGAAACTACTCTTTGTGATGACTTACTAAAAATAGAAAGCTCCTATGTAGGAGGCTTACTAGTTTTAGAAAATTGGGGTTTGGACCTCAAATTTCAGCAAAATCATTTTTTCTGATATGGGTTTTTCATTTTTGTTGCACTTCTAAAGTTTCGTGTCTACCTACTCTCTGGAATGAGAGATATTAAATGTCTAAAAATTATTTTTGGGAATCTGGGGTTTCTTTGCTGAAAAAAATCCAAATCATGCATGTGAAATATTCCACTTGCATTGTCAAGGTGCTTGGGAATGTATATGATTGTGAAAAACCCGCGTTGATTTGTGTAACGGTTTTCAAGATATGAACAATCCTCCTCGTGGGTTACATAGTTCACCAAGCAAGAAATATCATTGAAAGCCTCTAAAAATCTATGTTTAAAAATGGTTTTTGCATTGCTAGATAATGGAATGTGTGTGAAATAAATGGAGAATGAAAATGGTGAAGGCAAAATTTTGGGATAAATTCACCAAAGTTCTGGGAGAAAACGGAAGAATGTGGGGGAATAAGTGAAAAAATGGTTAAGTTCTAATTTTATATGCATTTGAAATATTCAGGGGAGGGAACCTTTTTGTCCCAATTTCCCCCTTGGAAATGGAAAATGGGTGCACAAAAATGTGCCTTAGCCTTAGCTTGCAAAGTGGCACTCATTCACTGGCCGAGAGAAGTGGAGGGGGGCTAGAAATAAGCTCTTGGAGGTTAGTTTTGGGTCGTACGTGAAACTAGAGGGAAACTAAGGGGGAGGGTGCCTTTTTTTCCCCCCATTTTTCCCTTGGGATGGGACAATGGGTGTACAAAAAGGCACATTATCCTAGGAGTGACACTTGTCACTCATGTGTGCGATGAGAGGGGGCTGGTCAAACTGGTCAAAATGGCTAAAAAGGGTCGTCGGGGTCATATGGTGTGACCAACATGCTTAAAGTGGAGAGGCCACATTTTTTTTCCCACTTTTCCCCATGGAGAGGGAGAATGAAGACACAAAAAGGTGCCTTAGCCTCATACTGCCACGTGGGCCAATTTTTTTGATGAAGTATCGAATGTGTACCTTGGGTGGTAACTTGAAATGACCATAACTTGAGCTCGGATGAATTTTTCACACTTATTTATATGAAATTACATGGAAAAGGAATATTGAGAAGAATTGGATGGGTATCATGCATTTATTCTTCTGAAAAACCATATTTTTCCTTAGGATCACTAGTTGTGCATGGAAAGAATGATTTGGA
The DNA here is from genome assembly GCA_018340775.1 of Taxus wallichiana var. yunnanensis. NCBI lineage: Eukaryota > Viridiplantae > Streptophyta > Pinopsida > Cupressales > Taxaceae > Taxus > Taxus wallichiana. The sequence continues at coordinate 652,661,531 of CM031240.1, forward strand.
TAGAAAAATGCATGGGGTTTAGGATGGATTTGATTTCACCACCATGTAGAGGACTGAAAATTCTTTCCATTGATTTATTTTTGTGTTAGGAATTAATAATATTAGTGCTCACCTTTATATGGGCTGATAAAATGATATATTATGGGTAGATAAATATTATCTCGTGTTAGTTGTATTTGTTACAACTACACGTAAAATAGGATTGTGGACATATTGTTGGTAAAGTTGTTTTCCTATTATAATGGCTATACAATAGCCAAATGTATTATACATAATATATAATATATTATTATTGTGTAATTTCTTCTACAAACTCTATACCATTATTATTTGCTATCGAGTAAAGATGGGGTTCTAAGCATTTGGGTGGGGCGGTTGTAGTGAGCTTTGTCCCTGTGGCATGAAATCCATGTTTTGATAAATCTCTCTAGCTTAGCTTTGTAGTTTTTATATAGATATCATACTTCTTTTCTAACCATAGTATATTTCATTCAATGATTTGTGTATCTGATCCTTTTACATATGACTTCATTGATATGTCGGATATGTACTTTAGGATTTGATATCTCAGTATTGTATCAATTAATTCATTGCAACTTGTCATTGTGACTTGTATTTAATCTGAATCAAGCTCCACAGACTCCCTCCTTTACATCCGAGTTAACTTCAAGCATATCACATTGGATATTTTATACAAGTTTTGGATTTAGAAATTTGCAGGTTGGAATTATGCAAGGCTCATGAATATTAAAAGGTGAAATATAAGTAAAAATGAGAGTATACAAAGTTGTCCCAATTAGTATCGTAGACATGCTACTCAAGTCTATCTACATTCATATGATCTCTTCCATTATTTCTAGATCTAAAGACGTTAAGTGTCAATATTTTTAGTTTGTGTTAGTATTTAGATCAATTTCTATAATCTTGTATTGGCTTAGCCATATTCAAAAAATCTAGCCAACTACATTCGGAGATCTGCAAGCATGGAGCACCTTCCACATATGATCATGAATAATCCTTCCCGGATGGAAAGTGTAATTAAGATATTTGATATGTTTTCTAAGATGATTTTTCAAATCATTAACTAGATTCTAGATGGACTCATAAGGATTTACAATACTGTTTTTCAAGCCCTCATCAAGAAAAGAATAATCACAATGTGGAAACAATTGAGCAACATGATCATATTGGGCTGAGTTAAAAAATTCATTCAATGGAGGATGTAGTAATAGAAGGCTGGAGGTAAATCAAAACCTTTGTTCAGTCACCAATGAAGGGGATGCTTGAAGGCTCAGTGGTGGCATTTTGTGGTGTGAGTTTGCTTTCAGTTGTGTGCTTCATTTTCATAGTACCTATTTTATAGTGTGTTCCTGTTTCTAGTTTCCATTTTTTTGTGATATGTTTGAAGATCATTCCTATTAATATTTTTTTAGTGAGCAATGTTTCCTACATAATTCCTTGAAGGAAAAACATAGTGGAAAAAATGAAAGCACAAGGAAAAGAAACATCATGATATTTGGGTTGTTGGTTTTCCTATAAAATCATCCTTATAGGTTGTTGGATGTCCTTGGAAAACCCTCCTTATTGAGGTTGTTGGATGTCCTAAAAACCATCGAGATCATGAGCACGTATGGGTGAAAAGTTGTGAAAGAAGTGCGATTGTTTTTCTCCCATGTTCACACTAAGGGGGAATGTTAGGAATTAATAATATTAGTGCTCACCTTTATATGGGTTGATAAAATGATATATTGTGGGTAGATACATATTATCTCATCTTAGTTGTACTTCTTACAACAAATACATGTAAAATAGGATTGTGGAAAGATTGTTGGTAAATGTTTTTCCCATTGTAATGGCTATGTAATAGCCAAATACATTATACATAATATAGAATAGATTATTATTGCGTAATTTCTTCCAGTAAAATTTGTACCATTATCAAGGAAAATTTTAGTGGTGAATATTCGTTAATTCATGAATATTATGGTTTTGAAATTTGAAATTGGTGAATTTTTAGGGTACCAGTTAGGACTAGTTCGCCAAATTTTTCTAGGTGTAAGTCAATTTTAGGGGTCAATTCGCCATTCTGCGAAATAGGAATTCAAAAAATTCACCTGAATACAGTCAGTTGGTAGCATTTTTATGCTACTAGCCAAAAGCATAATATATGCTTTTTAGCTTGATAGCATAAAATATGCTACCAACTAATAGCATATAAAAAATCTATCATCTAGTAGCATTTAATAGTGATGTCATGATGTCTTGATATTCGCCATTCATGTGAAAGATAATTTTCACATATTTGCCAAATATTTTCTAAGGATTTTTTTTAGAGGGACCCTTAAAATTTTCCTGACCATTATTAGTTTGTCTCATAACTCATTATGTATCTCTTGGAATCATCTCTTGAACTTCAGGTGCTCTTTCATGATGCAAGCTCCTTTGGCCTCAAAAAACCACTTTTGGTGAAGTGGGTCCTAAACCTCTGAATCTTCCCAGAATCTTCCTAAATTAGTTGCATAATGATCCTGACTCATTAATACAACTCTTGATGAATCCGAGCCTTCAAAACTACTCCATAGATTATGCACTTGCCTTAGAAAGGCTGATGATAGCCATTTTTAAGCTTGCTTGAAAATCCACTTTCAAAGACACTACTTCTGAAGTACTTAAATGATATTTTTCTCCCTAAATCACCTATGGGGAATGGTGACACACACACATGAACTACTAAGAGGACATGATATGACTGATATGAGGAATAGGCTAACTGGGGGTGTCTGAAAAGGTATCTGATAGGAAATTTTTCAACACTAGGGTATGGTTGTCCTGTTTTCAAGTGATTTTTTCCCATGCAAAAACACATGACAAAAAATTTTAATGAAGAATTTTGTTGTTTTAATCATACTTCGTGAATCATGAAAGTGTTTCAATGCCATTTTAACAAAAAAATGTATATTAAATTTATTGATAATATTATATGTAAGTATATCTATTTTATTGTTTCATTTTGAATGAGCACTAATGTTTATATAAACATAGTATGAAATGGAAAAACAATACGATGAAACCATGTTAAATCACTATTGTTCCTTATTAAAATTAAAAAAGATAGTAACTTAGTGAGTTTGTGACTCTATATCAGGAAAGGAATGTTGTGTATTGATATTAGTGTAAGATTTATTTTCCTCACTTTATTTGTATTATCCTACACTTATATTCCATATGGAGTTTCCCTACACTTATTATATGGTGTACACTTGACTACACTATTCTAGGTGTTGGTTACCACTTGACTACACTATTCTAGGTGTTAGTCACCACTTGACTACACCATTCTAGTTGTTGGTTACCACTATTCTAGGTGGATATTGTCATGATTCTAGGAGGAGGTTACACATTCACCTCCTATATGTACATCTCTTGCATTATTTTATTTGATTGTATTGAGTTGGAGCTATTTATGTGTTATTGTAATTATCTCTCTTGTATTTTCATAATTTGTAGTCTTGTATGCTTGCATTGTTTTGTCTTAGAACAATTCACGTCTCGCATCATTCACTTGTGCAATATTCAACTAGTAGATCCAAAGTGCTTCTCCGATATGGTATCAAAGCCGAGATGGTATTGAGATTATCTGGTTATTATTTTGTAAATTTATTTTCATTTGAGATCAATATTTACAAGTATTTGGGTGTTATTTGGTGTTGGTTTTGCCTTGTTTATGGGTATATAGCCTATTTGTAAGCTTTTGAGGTTTATAGGCCCACATAGTGCATATACAGTTTTGGAGATTGCTTTTTTGTAGGCTAAATCATTATTGTAGGATCCCTAGAAGATTTATCCAAATCTAGGTGATTTTAGACCTGTGAAGGGCATTTTCACCTATGGTAGTGCTTTGCATGCTTGTTTAGACTTACAAAGGGCATTTTTAAAAATCTAGAGGCATTTTCAGACTTGCAAAAAAGTTTTAACAACCCATACACGCATTGAAGATCTAGCTTGAGTCACTATTTTTTGAGTCTTAGTCTCGTGGAAGTGGAAATTTAAGTTACACTCAAATTTGTGGAAATTTAAGTGTCCTATGCGTGAAAAATTGTGATCCCCTAGCAGTTGCATACAATAAAAAAATCATAACCCTGCTCTCTTTTTGCTAAAATTATATTTTAGTAAAAAGTTCATTTCAAGTTTAGTGAAAATTCATTTAAAATAGGGCTTATTTATGGGAAATAGTTATTGTAAAAATTTTGATTGGTAGCTCGATATTAAGTGCCATTTTTAAAAAGTTAAATATTTTTTTTTCCCAAAGCATTGGACCTATTTATTTTGTAAAACACACTAAGTTATAAAGTGCAAAATTGTGGGGGCTTCTTGATATAGTTTCGGGGGTGTACAAGTGTGTTTCCTCTCTTGTTTGGAACTTATTTCTTTCCACACATTTCTTTGGTTTCTACAACAACTACCATAACTTCTCTTTCTACACTCATGGATCTAAGTACAATTAACCCACTTACACCTTTTAACTACCATGAATGGAAATAAAAATGCTCATTGCAATCAGGACTAAAGGGTTGTACCGTATCACAATGGGGTTAGAACCTGAGCCTAGTATAGCTGCAGATAAAGTTAAGTGGTATAATAAGTGTGATGAAGCATTTGGTATTTTGTGTCTTTCAATGTCTCCTAAACTCCTTTTTCACATAGAGTCAGCCAAATCTCCCAACGAGGTGTGGAAAACCTTAGAAAAATTATTTGGAAAATTTGACACTATGAGGGGTCATGAGCTAGAAATAGAACTTATCAACTTAAGTCCTAACAACTTTGACACCTTGGAATATTTATTTACCAAGCTCAAGTCCTTACGATTGTAGTTAAAAGAATGTGGAACAAAAAATAAGGATGAAAACTTGTTCTTTCCATGCTTTCCAAACTAGGTCCTGACTACTCTTTTTGTTTCTACATTTTATGCTACCAAGAGAGCTCTTGAGCCACATGGTCTATGCCATCCTTAGATGACATTTATTTCTGATTTGACTAAGGAGAAAGACAAGTTAATTCAAATGGGTACCTTGAAGTCATCCAAACCTCAAGCTCTCATTGCCAAGAATGGAAAATAGAAAGCCTCATTAGACAAAGAGTATAAACAAAGTAACAAGGATCAAGAAAGAAAGAAAGATCAACATTCTTCCACCTCTACACCAAACTCTAAAACTTCCTCTTCTAGTGATAAGTCCAAGAAAGAAAGGATTAAATGTGGGTATTGTAAAGGAAGACATGATGAAAGAAAATGTTTGAAGAAGTAGATTGACCACCTCACAAGTCTTCTTGAGAAGAACAAGATAGGTGAACCCGAGTCTTCCAAATAGTCTTCATCAACCAATGAATCCTCTAATACAAATACCAATGGAAAAGGAAAGAGAAAGAATCAGGAAAGGAGAAAAAGGGAGAGCCCTTGTTGCAGTTGTACCACCACCTCCTACATGGGTTATTGATTTTGGTGCTTCACATCATATGGCTTCTTCACACGTGGAGTTCACTTCATTAGAGCCATGTGACATGTCTACTATATAATTGGGTGACAACAGTTCTTCACAGAGTTTTTGGGAGAGGGTTTGTTGAAGTGGATGGAGGAACATTCAATAATGTTCTTAGTATTCCTTCACTATCAACTCTAATTCTCTACATCTACTAGATTACTCACCTTAGTCAAAATGTGGGTTGAGTTCATCATTTTAGCGGTCAGAGCTATAGTTGGTCATTAGACTTGGTGTATCGATCATCAGACTCAGCTATATTCCTTCTCTCACTTTTTTCCTCCTTTATTCTTCACCACATTCACCTGTACTTGATGAAACTTTTGAGCTTGAGCACATTTCTGATGAGAACTTATCTTCTAGCACAAATGACTATAGTAGTGATGGGGACCCACCTCCACCATCTCCTTGTCACCTTCCATTATTAGAGGAGTTATTTCTTGATCCACCTACTTCTGGTCCACCTTAGAATTTTCAGGAGTAGGCATCTTGATTCAGGACTCATCAAACATTAGGAAGTCTTCTACTTAGTTACAGGACCCTCCACATTCTTTCTTTACTTTTGCATCAGATATATCATTCCATCATGGAGCAATTGGCACTTCTACCATGTATGAGGAGCATAGTTCCTTGGATAGGAACAACACCTTGGTTGGAGATCCATTAGACACTTGGTGGCTACCTTCACTTTTCCATGGTGATCCACTCTTCACTACATCTATTTTTGAGCCACAGTCACTCTAGGAGGTTGCTTTGCAGGATATTGGATGGCTACAGGAAGTTGTAGCTTTGAGTGGGGATTTCTAGTCCTACCTTTTCTCTTCTTTATCTCTCTTTTGGGGGAGTTTTTTCCCACTAGGTTTTCTCCTTTTACTCTATCTTATGAGAGATTGCATTATATGTGGGTACCTCATCAAGCCTTGTTATCGGACCCACTTTCATTTTCACTTCCCACCTAAGTTGTGCTTATGGGGGGGTGTTAGTGTAGGATTTATTTTCCTCACTTTATTTGTATTATCCTACTCGGGATATTCCACCTCACTTGGAGTTTCCCTACACTTATGGGATATGCTTGCTTAGGTGTACACTTGACTACACTATTCTAGGTGTTGGTTACCACTTGACTACACTATTCTAGGTGTTAGTCACCACTTGACTACACCATTCTAGTTATTGGTTACCACTATTCTAGGTGGAGATTTCCATGATTCTAGGAGGAGGTTACACATTCACCTCCTATATGTACATCTCTTGCATTATTCTATTTGATCGTATTGAGTTGGAGCTATTTATTGTGTTATTGCAATTATCTCTCTTGTATTTCATATTTTTGTACTCTTGTATGCTTACATTGTTTTGTCTTGAAATAATTCAATCTCACATCATTCACATGCATAACCTATCCTAAGACCAAATTATATACTTAACTAAAATAGACAACTGAAAAATGTAAACGAAGCATAGTCGTTATGACTTATCATCCTTTTGGCAGTATCCTACCCATACTAGCTTAGGATGGCTATGGGAAGGGTAGTGAGGACGTAATGAAAAAAGGCATTACTTGGTCATGATCTTTCCCACTGGGATCCTAAGGTGGCATTGATAGGATTTTTTCATTAGAAGGGTGAGTCATGGTCCCTATTGCTTGAAAATGAAACTTAATTTCTTAATCAACGAGAAAATAATCCTGATAACTATATTGATATGGTTGTGTGGTGAAATGAAGACAAGTTCATAGCCTAGTGTGTAGTCTCAAAACTAGCTTGCAAATGCAATGCTTATGTACTATGGCCATAATAATGTAAACGTTGATTACATTATCTTTCTATTTTTTGTTATAAATAGTGTACAGAGTCGGGAGGAAGATACTTAAATAATTTATCGGCTAACACTAAGGGGATGCATAAGATTATCTTAACCTATAAAAGGTTTAACCAAAAGTATACATGGTATACACACTCATGTAGAGTGTTTAAGGGAGATTGGGGAGATCTAAAGGAACCTTATAGTTACACATGGTTAATGTATGTTATCAAGATGGATTTTGGAATACTAAACAATTTTAGATTATTTAGGAGTAAGCTAACTATTAATGATAATAACTATAACATAAATCAAACTTAAGGGGATTGTTTTAAATTAAAAAAATTCCCTTAATTTGGATGAATCATAACATGGGTGTTACGAGAGGAAGGGTTTACAGTGATCGGAGAGGAATTTTCAAGTGGGGGCTTAGTTGTCATGGCTAAAATTTTCAATTTTACATGATAGACATTTAGCATGATAACAACAATCAATGTCATAAATGTTAGTCACATAAAATACATCCAACTACAAAAAGGACACACAAGTGTCACAATATATGTAGAGTAAATGTCATAGGCCACATTCATAAAGGATACAAGTAATTAGATAGATTGAAATATCACAAAATCCAAAGTCAAGGAGTCATAAACAGGGACATCAAATCATATCCATACTTGCAAAGTGAATTACATAAGCTACATAAGTAGAAAAAATCATATACATAATCAAACAAGTTAAGATAATAGCAAACAATAGTCTAGAGGTACATAGATGAAAATAAGATAACATTAGAAAAAACATGTGATAACCATATTAGTCCAAAAACAATATATACACAATATAATATATTAATAATAATGAGTAAGTAAAGTAATTTTACTTAAACAAAATCACCTATTAGTGTGGGAGATGCTCTCGAGAAGATCGGGTTCAATTGAGAATGGGACTAGGTCTACACTGTCATCATGTATCAATCATGTGTCATTCATCAATCTCAACATACCCCATGAATTCATGTGTGTAAAAATTATATAGAAAATATGATATTTATCAAACCATATGACAAACAACATATGCAAAGTAATAATATAGCTAATCAAGTCATATGTAGGTTTCGGTTTGGTATTTTTGTAAATATTTGAGTGCTTTTATATTTATTTCATTATTTAAATGTTTTGTATTTTTGGAATATTTTGTATAAAAATAAAGGAAACATAATATATACCCAATCATATCAACAAAAGGGGATGGAAGAACCCATACAACAAAAGAGGATTAGAAATCACATAGGTCATATGTGTAATGGTATTAGAATGGACCTTATAGGGAAGGGTATACCAAAAAAATGAGGCTCAGGACCTCAAACATATCATATGTATATTTAGACAAGGATGACCTCGAGAATTTGATACCATATAACCTATGTAGGAGCCATAGGATTTTCATTAGGAACCCAAGGAGGAATCTTGTGAGGATAGATCCACTTAGAGGTAGCATGTGTAATAAGAGACCTAAGAGGAGTTTCGTGAAGGGATAAACCTGCTAGAGGTAGAATGTGTAATAAGATGCATAGAAGAAGGGATGCGAGGATACACCCAATAGAGGTAGCAAGTGTAGATGTGATAGGATTAGGTGTATAAATTGTATCTTTCTTACTAAGGAGATTAGGAAATGAGACCTCATATGGGACGCCCTTGACCATAACAAATTGATGATTATAGATAAACTTTACACATTGGCGTAAAATAGATGGTATGGCCCTAAGAGTAGAAGGTAAATGAAACCTAGGCACATATCACATGAGCGAGGAAGATATGACCAAAAATGAATACCCATAGCAATGTGAGCCAATCATAAGAGGTATAACAACATGCCTAAGAGAGGTATCAATATCAAATTTAATTTTTGTCTTAGTATACCCAAGAGAAGTAAGTAATTTGAATTTGAACATGTTACAACTAAAAAATATCAAACATAAAGTGTAGTAGAGACAAAATCATGAGTGATATTGAAGGTTTTTATCATTGATGGAGTAAAAATTAGATCTAAATTATCCCAAAATGAACACGGTGATAATCCAATCTTGCCCAAAATAACTTATTATTAAGCTAATGTATTTCTATATGTGGTTAATGAAAAAATAGGCAATGAAGAACCTATGAATAAGTTTCTTAAGATTTATTATACGTATTATTAAACACCTAAAAATACAACCAAATGATAATTATGACACCATGCTTTGGGTCATCTATTTATTAAACAAACATGATTGAATAAGAACTTAAAATAAAATTACAAGACAAGATGATTGAAGTTAAAATGAATAGAATAATACTAAAAAACCAATAAAATAATTATAACTACTAGTCAACTAAAGCATTTACTCAAGATAACAAGTTACATGCTTTGGTTATAGTCATCATGTAAGATGTTTCTTCCAAATAAATCAACAACACACTAGACATGAAAAAAGGTGAAATGTATGAAAATGGCACCCACATCCAAAAATATAAATAAAATAAAATAAATATTATTTTCAATTAACTTAGCTATAGAAATGCTTTCTCACATCTTGGGGATAAATGGATAATGATTCAAGCTCACTTAAGTACACATTCATTAATCTGCATGCTAATTAACACTTTTAGCTATAAAATGTGAGATGACTGAAAATAGTTTATTTTCACCTAAATAAATTATCTATGAAAAAAATCAAATAAACGCAATAGAATTGATAAAAACAACTAAAACTAATTCTAACAATAATCAACTAGGTGCCACCATTAGCATCATACTCAACATTCCCCCTTTGATGTAAAGAGAAGAAATGCTTATCATCTCCTAAATTCTTCTATGAATTTTCTTTAGCAATCCCTCGGTGATAATATTAGAAAATTAATATTCACTTATCACATGATAAATGAAAAATATTTATCATTTACCAATTATTTGATAAAATGATGCTTGAGTTCAATATGTTTGGTTCTAGCATGAAAAATTGAATTCTTGGACAATTGTATTGCCCCATTGTTATTACAAAAAAATTGTATTGGCTCAAGTTGATCTTCTCTGAAATCAACTAAGATACTTATAAACCATATTAATTGTGTGAAAGATGATGTAAGGGTTGTATATCTAGCTTGATAGATGATAATGTAACTATGGCTCATTTCTTTGATGACCATGAAACCAATCCACTTCCTAATGTGAAGCAAGAAACTGAAGTTGACTTCTTGTCATCAACATATCCTCCCAAATTTGAATATGTGTATCCAAATTAAAAATAATAATTTTTTGTTCTAAAATGAGTAACATGATTATAATATCTTCTTATATATCCGATAACATTTTTCATTGCTTACAAATGTTTTAGTGATGGATTGCCCATAAATCTAGAAACTAGTGAAACCCCATAACTAATATCAAGGTATTGTCATAGTGAGATACATCAAACATCCCACCCATGCTTCTAAAATTATTTTCATTAGCTAAAGGACTCCCATCCTCTCTCATAATATTTTCTCCATTTGTACTTAAAGTGTCCATAGGCTTGGAATCTTGAAGACTACATACTTTTGAACATGTTTTGGATTGAAAAATGAACACTTCCTATTTTTTTTTGGAATTACATGTAAAGAAAGCAATTCATAAATATAGAAGCATCCATATCAAATTATTATTTCAATTTTCTTTAAATCTATTCAACATGTCCATAGAGCTACCTATAAATATCAAGTCATCTACATAGAGACAAGCATACAACACATTTGAACCTCATGACTTTATGTCAAGATTTGGTTCATTTTGAAAATTTTAAAATCCTTGATCTAATAACCAGCTATAAGTTATTTACTACCAAGATCTTGGAGTTTTCTTGAGTCCATAAAGATCCTTCTTCAACTTACATACACAAAACTCTTTACCCTTTACCTCAAAATCATGTGGTTGTCCTACATATACATCTTCTTGAATAATTCCATTTAGGAATGCACTTTTGACGTCTATTTGATGTATTTTACATAATTTATTAGCGTATATAACAAGAATTATTCTTATATCATTTTGACATTCCAAAATGCGTAAGTTTCCTCATATTCAACCATATATGTTTGTGTAAACCCCTTTACAACTAGTATAGATTTTAGTTTTTAAGTGTACCATCAATATTAACTTTGGTATTGTCAAACAACTTAGGTCCAATGAAATATTTATCATTTGGATGTTAAATAATAAATCATGCACCATTCCTCTTAATTTAATCCATCTCAATTTTCATAGCATCAACCCACTCTTTCCTTTGATTAGATTTTAGATAAGTTCTAGGTTCATTAGCCATAAATGACAATGAAAACATAATATTTTCATCATAAATTTTTTTTTATTTACATTCAATAGTTTTAGTCCTCCTCTCATATTTTTGATATAACATATAATTGGATAGATATGGATTCAACAAACATTTTTCTTGCTTGGAGTTGATAAAGATGAATGACTAGTCTCTTGGGAAGAGCTAGTATTGTTTCCTATTAAACTATAAACATGTGTAAGAATTTATAAGACCTCAAAATAAAATTCAAGAGGTTCTTGTACAATGGAAAAGTGACATGCGAGCATGGGAATCTACAAGTACCTCTTCCTCGTACCCGACCTCCCGAGGTCGTGTCAAGACAGCTGGTGAATGTTGAATATGAATGGATATAGACAAGCTAATCGGGTAATCTTATATCCTCAATATGCAATAATGGAATATGTGAATCTAAGGAAAGAAGGCCCTCCTAACCTGAATTGGTGTAATGGATAGTTAGGATATAATAGCTATTCGGAGGCTCCAATCAATGTCGAGCTCTGCCGAGATCCTATTTCTTAGTTATTGGATACGTGGGAAGTGACCTGTGGGAGCTTCGTATATATCTCCAGACAAGGTCATGAAAAATGGTGATAGGAGGCTTAGTGGATTTGTAATGAACTATGGGTGGTTTTTGGTCTAGCCCAGAAAATATTAGATTGATTGGATTCTATATTTAATATAGAGAACTACGTTATGATATCTGGCGGGAGTGGTGAGGATCTAAATACCAGCGTTCGTAAACTGGTATCAATACTTAACTGATTTGCAGGCCCGTTGGGTTGTGGGACTTGCGGATCACAACCATGAGTTTGTGGTTATTGTGGACCTATTATGTTCATGTGAAGAATCAATCCCTTCTTCCAACTATCCAGTAATCATACGCCTTTTCAACCTCTATGTTTAGAACTAGAAGTTGTATAATTTTCTCAGAATACCTTACAGGTGTTCTAGTAACTTGAATGTGTAAGCTAGTATCTATGTCAATGAGGAGGTCTCCTGCGTTAGGTTGTGGAACTAAAGGATCACAACCAAATAATTGTTCTCTTTCGAATCCTTATATAGTCATTCGGATATTTTATCAAGGCAGTCTATAGTTAGGATGATTTGACCAAAATGTGTATGCCTTGTCGTCTTCGATATTTAATCCTCTCAGTTGTTCACTAATTTCTTGTAGGTTTGTCATTGCTTGAAAGACCTATATCCTAAGGTCTTGATCTATATCAGCTAATGTTGTGGGTAGATTTGGTTGAGGCACTATTGGTTCAAATATATATTCTCTAGGCTCTCTAGGTCTGCGTAATTGTCATACAAAATGATTGAACTTTTAACTAAAATTAATAAACTGATTACGAAAGATGTATTTACACTATGCAAGCATTCTTCTATTTTTGTATTTTCGATGACGTATTTTAATGAAATTAAAGAGAAACTATTCTAGTATATTTAGAAAAATGAACAACTAATCTAGCAACATAATTTAAAACAAACAAAGTAGCCTGGTGTGGCTATTTTCCTGTGTAGTTGTGATTTTATCCTAAATATATAAGCAAATAATTATTTTAAATTGAAAGACTCTTGATCCTACCTCAGAAGTGAGGAATGAATCATAGTTTCTTAGAAACTATCAATCCCCACAGCTTCCCTAGTGATATTGAGAGTGAACTTTTGACTGAAATAAAATAATTCACTACTCTATTTGATATGTTGTAACTAGAACTTTGATAGCTCAAACTGGCATTTACGAATAGTGGTAAATCTAATTGTGTGTGATTTCGTCCCTCGGTGTGATCCCCTCATTCCTTCATGTTCTTGTGAATATAGAAAATCTTGTATATGATAACATCAACAGAAGAAGGTATTCAAACAATGGCAGCTTTGGATATAGACTGAATACAATGCGAGTAGGAGAGGGATAGCGCAAGTGAACATAGCTTGACTATACAATTCCTAGCGGGATTTATTACGGGAATACAACACAAATACGCTGAGAGCTTTTGAAACTACCCGTTGTGATGAATGTAACACCTTAACTCTAATGGATTCCAATCTACAAATGAAACTAATTTACTCTAAACTGACTTGCATGGAACAACAATGAAGCAAGACTGAAACAAGAAGATCAAATGACCTCTAAAAGACCAACAATGGAGGAAAAACATGAAATTGATAGAATTCTAAGCAAGAAATTCAAATACTGAATAATAGAATTGAGAAGGTGAGGGGCCATTTGTTTGAAAACAAGTTGGCTATTTATAGCAAATGCATTTACCAGAGGGTAACTCCCAATTGAACTCTTTTACTATAAACAAAGGAAAACACTATTACTAGGGAACCAAAAACATTAATGCAAGCCAAAGTGGTTGAAGAAAGTGGGTGAAATTGAATATTTACATTTGACGTGATCGTCGAAAGAATCGGAAAATGTTTACGGGACCGCCGCCCTATGTAGGGCGGTGGTTCGGGACCGCCGCCTGTCTGTCTGGGTGGTGGTCATGGGACCGCCGCTTTAGGCGGGGCGGAGGTCTCGTCACTGAAGACCAAAATGTAAGGAAAAGGGGGGTAGAGGGAAAAACAAAGCATACAAAGGCTGAGTGAGGCATGCATGATACAAACATATACAGTGAGATTTTACGGATTAGAACACCTTGCAAGGAGACCTATATCATCATTGGGGTATGTGTAACATCGTTACGCCGGTGCGAGTGCCCTACAATTTCGGGTACATACGATTACCTAAATTCACTCATTACCTCTTTAGAAAAATGATTAGAATCATCATACATATCATTTATAAATATATAATCCCTAGAAACTATTGTGGATTTATTAGTAGGATTATAAAACTTGTATGTTTATCTCAAAAAAGCTCATTGAAATCAACGAAATTGTAGTGAAAAATAGTGCTAAAAGCAGCATCTTCATGTTGACACATTCTATAAATATTAAAAATAATATGAAAACTAAGGAAACAATCAACAAGAAGGCTAAGAAGAGTGAGGACAAAATATTCCTTGAGAAGCAAAAGGACAAGGAAAACTTGATGAGTACCTAAACTTTATCTCTGATGAATGGGAATCAAATGTGAGAGCCTTTGATATTTAATTAGCAATGTTGATAGTTTATGACACTTGTAAGAAAAATTTCTTCTGTTTCTTATTTTCTTGTATTACTAGTTTTTAGAATCTTTTTGTTTGGAATGGTCTAAATATTTTATTGTTACGTATAAGGGTTAGGGAAATTTTAAAATCCTACCATTACCCCTATAAAATATAATTATAGGTTTTGATTTCATAAAAATATCATGTGAATATGTGTGTTGCACTCTTAGGATATATATTTTTTCTCTTTTCGTGATGAACATGTGTAAAATCTAAACAACTAAATACATTTTTATAATATTTATCAAGTTTTCTATTAAAACAAGCTTCATAAGGTGTCTTTTCTTTGATTTCCATTATAGACTCTTGTTAATGATGTAGATTATTATTTTTAGTGATTTACTCCAAATTCTCCTTTCGATGTGATGATACTCCAAAATATTCCTTGATAACTTATTTATGGATCTCTTTTTCTTCTACTACTACACCATTTTGTTGTGGTGTTTCAAGGAGCGATTAACTACCTTTTGATTCCATGTGAATAAAAAAACTCATGAAATTCATTAGAACAAATTTCTCCTCTATGATTTCTTATGGACTTGATGGGATGTTGACATTATTTTTCATTCAAATATTTTAATTTTTAAAAATTAAAAAGGTCCAATTTTTTATAAAATAAATATCCACATTAACCTTGTTATCTTTTAAGCAAATGAAATATAAATTCTTACTAATACTTTTGTGAGACATTGGTCCATATAAATATGAATGAAACAACTCCAAAGGTATTATTTATCTCCATTTGATGATAGGAAAAACTCAATATTATGTTTCCCAAAATACATGACTTGTACACTTCAAATTTCTTTGAATCTAGCTTGGGAAGATGTCTTACCTTACATTTTATGTCAAGTATATAATCTCTTAAAACTGATATGACCATATCTTGAATGCCTCGATATGTTAACATTCTCAATGGTGGAGAAACAAAATCCTTCCTTCATTATATTATAACTTAATGGAAACATCCTATTATTTTCCATATAATATTTTCCAATCAATCTATTTCTATATTTATTATAAAAATATAAAAAACATCATCTTCAAAAATTAGTTTAAAACCCTTTTCTACCAGTTGACCAACACTAATAAAATTATGACTCGAATTTGGAGAAAATTAAACATCCTTTGTTTTAACCTTACCTTAATTTGTGGTGAATTTCTTGCTTCCATTTCCTTCAACTTGGATGGATTTTCCATCTCTCAATTGCACTTATATTTTGAAGGAATCATCTAACTTTTGAAACCATATTTGTGGCTTGTCATGTGATTTGAGCAACCCAAATCACGAAACCATAATTTTTTCCATCCTTTAATTTCCAACATTACATGCGAGCCAATAATCCAAGTGTTATTTTTCCTCACTTTGTTCATATTGGTATGCTTTGTTTTCACCCTCTTTAAGAGATTGATTCTTATCTACCAAGTATCATGAAGTCTTTTATAAAGTGTCATGGCTTTTGGTAATAATGCCAAGTAAGGTTTATTTGTCCTTATGAATTTATCTGATATTTCCCCTTTGAATTTGATTTTTGTGATCTCCCTTGATTGTTTTTTATTTTTCTCTTTGGGATTTGAATTACTTTCCTTGGTTCAAGTGCTTGTTCTAGATCTCATGCATATAGTCTCATTTTATCCTCATGGGACAAGAGATAACCCACTAACTCATCAACATTTATAGTGTTCATGTCCTTATATTAGGAGTAATCACAATATAAATCCATATTTTTGTCAAATATCTTAAAATTTTCCTTACTATGTACTTGTCTTCTATGGTTTATCCATAAACCCTCATTCTACGCACCAATTCATTTATCTTTATGCTAAATTCTCCAACTCCATTACTTAACATTCTCAAATTTTCAAAATTACTATTAAGAGTTTGAAGTTTTACTTCTAATACCTTAACAAATCCGGGATATGAATTCTCCTAGATATTCCATGCCTCATGGGCTTTTTTGCTTCAAGAAATTCTAGGATAGATGCTTGGGTCTATGACACTATGAAGATAGAAGAAAACTTGTGCATCAAACTTTTCTTCTTCCTTTCTTGTTCTATTTTGATCTTGAGATAAATTATTCCAATATGTGGGTGGATTTTATCCATGGAGAATATTCTCCCAAACTCTCTTCCATACAAACATTCTCTTAATTGATCTCTCCAATATTTAAAGTTGCCACATTTGAAAAAGAGAATATTTATAAAAGCAAAATTCTAGAAGACATGATTCATCTGATAATGGATCAAAACCATTATGAACCTTTTTTGAATGAGTCTCTAAGACCAAATTATTTTTATGAATATGGATGAAGGGTAAATCAGATCTGAACTACCCTAAAAATGAACCTAGTGATCATCCAATCTTGCCAAAAATAATTAGTTATTAAGCTAGTGTATATGTATGTGTAATCGATGAAGAAATAGGAACTGAATAACCTTTAAAATAGATTTCTTCAACTTGTTGGTCTGTATTATTAACTAAAATAAAAATATATAATTTTTTTTTTTTTTTAACAAATAATGAGAATTATGGTGTTATGCTTTAGGCCATCTATTTATTAAGCAAGGAGGTATGAATAACCACTTATAATAGACTTACAAGACAAGTTAATCTGAAGGTTAACTAAATAGAATAATACTAAAATAATAATAAAATAACTAGAAATACCCTCCAAATAAATAATTTACTTAAGAGAACAAGTTACATGCATCATGCGAGATGCTTCTTCTAGATAAGTCAACAACTTGCTAAACATGAAAAAAGGTGAAGCGCATGAAAATGGTACCCTATATCCCTAAAAACTAGGAATAAAATTAAATTAATGTTATTTTTAGTTAAATTATATCTAAAAGTAATTCCCCACCTCTTAGGGATGAATGGATAATGATTCGGTTTGATGAAGTACACATTCGGTGGATTGCATTTTAATTGGCACTTCCAACTATAAAATAGGAGATAACTGAAAATAAATTATTTTCACATTAACTAAATCATATATGAATAAACTAGATCAAATAAACCTCCTATAATCAATAAAAACAAATAAAACTACTTCTAATAGTAATCAATTAGGTGACACCATTGAAAACATAATCAATAAATCTTAGACTCGTTAAACGTAATAACAAGCCCGGGAGGTGGTTGAGTAGTGATAATACCAATCAAAGAGTCTAGTTGGTGATCACGGGAAGGAGGAAGTTAAGATCAATAAGTGTGGTGTACTTATGAATTAGATTTTGCAGCGTTGTGATTATGAAGTGGGTCCTCAAAATTTTAAGCTTAGCATTATCACTAGTAGGATTAAATTACTCAAGAGGCGAGTCAAATTTAATATCATCTGAATCATTTATATCTTGGATAATGTAAAAAAGCTTGACTGTAGATTATTAGAATGAATAAAAAATATATGATAATCATAATATGTGTTAAATTCAAAATTTTACCATGAATTTTGGTTGTATAAACCTCTATAACCATAGGAGAGATTCATGGTTGCACTCTAGCAACTTTTGAAGAACCACTTGAGGTGAGGGTGGAAATCATGTGAATTGCTACCAAGGAGGATCTTGTAACTGAAGCTTTGTAGGTTAAGATAAAATATTGATAGTAACTTTAGAATTAATTTTTTATCATTAAGTTTTCCTTAGAACTTAGTATGATAAAGAACATTAAAAACATAGTTAAGCTTATTCATATGAAGGATCTTATGCTCATGCTCTTTTAGTGTGTGACATAAGTGATTAGCTGGCCTATTTTTTAAAAATTTAACTAATTCTTACAAAATAGAAACAAGGATTTGAGTAAATATATCTTTTATATCATTATGATATTATTCATTTTAGTAATCATAGTATTATCTTTGTAGAACATAGTCACAAATAGGCTCATTAGAGCCTTGTCACATTTTAGACATTTGAGCATAAGATACTATATGCATGTCAAAGAAAAATAGAAGTTAACAATAAGTAAATCCTAATCTAAAACTAATTCAAATACATGAAGAGTGAGATAAAAGGAAGGAAAAACCATAATTTTATTTAAAAAACATGAAAATACAAACCTTCCTTGATTTATGGATTTGCTCTTGATATGTGGAATTTGGTTGTTTAGGGGAGTTTTGTGGTGCAAGATGCCCATCCAAATTGGATTGAGCCATATTCAGATCTCCTCTTTGTTCTCCAATAAAGGGTTTGACAAAATTTCTTTCAAAGACAAGGTGCAAAGGTCTATTCCAAATACTAGGTGTGAATATGTGTCTTCTAAAGACACAATGTGTCTCAAAGGCAATGTGTATGTTGGGATGGGCGTATAGGGTTGATTTTATAACCTTCTCTTCTTGGGAAGAATGCCAATATCAATGAATGTGGGATAATGGGAATGTATACTTAAGCTTGGTCGAGTAAGATTACACTTGATTAAGTAGGATTTAGAGAAATTAAATGGGATTAGTGCTCTATAGAGCTTGGATGGGGATAAAGGAGACCTAATTAATCAATTGGAGATTAATTAATTGAAATTGGACCACTTGTAGTCGGTTTCCCTTATATATAACTATTTTTACAAACCTACACCTTCCGCATCATATCACAACACATTTAAGATATTACATTAGGAATGCTCATAGTTCCAGTGAAAAAGCACAAGCTTCATTATTGTTTTTCACAATACAATATAAAGTAAAAACATAAGTAAAAATAAGAAATGACATAAATCCTGTATACGGATCTGTTTGCTAGCGATTGAAAAGAGGTCACTAAATGACCTCCTTCCTCCATTGCCTCCATCCTCTAGTGGAAATGCTGCTAACTCAGATAAATAAATTTGTGAAGCTCAATGGTTTCCACATTATTTATTATATCTTCCCCCTCAATGTGAACCACAAATTTTATTAAGATGTCGGTTACACCAAAAATATGTACAGAGGCAATTTTTGATATAAAGATGTAATAATATTTAGACTCTATTTGACTATGAATTTATATTATTAACATTAACGATAGCAAACAACTATATTAAAAATAATAATGACATAAAAGACTCTATTTAACCAAAGTATTGTCCATAGACAAAAATTGACAATGACAAAAAAAGACTCAATACTTAAGATTATATAAACATGTTATAATAATAGGAACTCAAGGCCTTGGGAAATACAAGTAGTTTGTAATCATCAACCCAATTTCTATTCTCATTGAGTTCATTGGATGCTTTCAATAAGTGGCCATGGGGACACCTTGAGGCGGGGGTATAACTTCTCCATGTGGACCAAATGGAACGTAGTGGGGCACTTCGAGTGTGGATCACTTAGTGAAAATTAAGGACCCAAGCCCACCCCCATGTCCCACTTAGAGAAAGTATTCCTTCACCACTCTAGTTCATAGCTATGGTATAAGGAACCAAATTTTGTCGATGGGAATCTGGGTGGAGTGCTTAAGTCAGATGGTTGTATCCGGCTCCACCACGATCCTGTTCGAGTGGTAATGTCCAACGTGGCATGGATGGAAATCTAATTTAACAGAGGTAGATTATAGTTTGATATTTCTTGGGCTAGAATTGTGTTCAAGTGTGGTGGATTTGGTTTGCTAATTGTTGATCTCAAATGCTATATATTGGCTAAATGTACTCCGATTCATTACTTCGGTCAAAATAGTTTATCTATCTAAAAATAAATAAACATGTTATAATTTAACATTGTAATACCTATATCTAACACATTATATACTTAAAGAAACATAAAATACAATTTATAACTCAATAATAAAACAAACGTCAAAGAAAACTATACAAATTAATCTTAAATAAACATATTTATATAAATTTTTAGAAAAACAAAAATTAAAAACAACATTTTAATAAACTAAAAACTAAATAAATAAATACCGACTAAAAATAAAGCAAACTACATGTGAATTTTAAAAACCACATGACCTTATTATCAAAAACACCAACTTCTCATGTTTTTTCTTGCCTTATTTCAACTTTGTGAAAAATGTGTGTCCTTAGCTTGTCTTGCGGTTTCCCCTTGGTCCTATCATAGTGTCTTCCAATTTTTTTCCCGCTGCTAAGGTGGTGCCACACCTATAAATGGCCAACTCTCCTTCCATTGCAATGATTGTTGCAACTGGTGGAAATGGATCCCAAGTGTGTGATGAAGTTTGTTACGAAAGTTTACGATGAGGTACAAAATCTAAACCCTCTCCGGATGTTATAATGTCGATGTTACATTGAAGATTAGTAGCTCCCTCTTATTCGTTATTTCATTAATCTCTTTCTATTAATATTATTCTTAATTCAAGTTCTTTAAAATTTCATCTTTGTAGAATTTTAGTTTATTCCTTCCTGTGGGTTCCTATCATGAACTACAGTCACAACACCCTACCAGGGTCATACACAACACTAAAATTTCACAAGCATACTTTTACATACTTTCACAACCATAGCACATCACAAGGGTTTCACCAAACTATGGAATGACAACGAGTAGACCACATAACAATTAATTTCCAACAATTACATCCTAGACATAGATCTAGTACACACATATGACTAACAAATAGAATCAACATGTTGATACATATACAACGGGTATCACATGCCTCACAAAAATCCATGACTATAACAACATAGTTCCAATCCAATATCCAATAGTCCATACCAACCAAGGGAAGAGTCACGCCACCAATCATAACAAGTCTAACCAAAACTCACAAGAGGACACATAACTCACTATACCAACTCCACACATCACAAGGCATCACAAAACAACTCCAGATATCTCCAAAAGCACAAAATAAAGTTCCATATACCATCCCAAAGCATCACCAAATCACCTCCATATACCTCTCATAGAGAAATAATCATAATGTCAAAGCCAAGCCGGGTCACTCAACCATAGAGCCCCATCAAGAATATCAGGTCACTCCACCATAGAGTGCCATAAAGAATGACAGATCACTCAACCATAGAGACATGTCTCCTTTCTCCTTTTAAATGAGGCCGGGTCACTCTATGGCCTTAGGCACATAGAGCCCCATCACCCCCAAACCCAAGTGACATAATAACTTGTGGTTCAACAACCCGCTAGTTATCTGTAACTCCTTGGGGCGTACCCCCATACAACGAAGCGGGTCCATAGGTTCAACCACTCCATGGTAAATCCCATGACCCTATTCCAACACATTATGACATTAGAACCAACATAACAATCCATTCAAATGCCAAGTGGCAAAATCAAAAGCCTTGGGCAAGGCTATAAAATCTTAAACGTGAAAATAAAGTATAAATCTAAGAACAACAAATGGCTGATTAGCCATGGTTAGTGAAAAATTCAAATGTTAATGCAACAATCAAATAATTTCCCAAAATATAATAACATGTCAATCAAGAAAATGACTGGTTCTAGCTAAAAGAGATGATGATCAATTTACAAATAAAAATACGTATAGAGAAATAACAAATTACAATCACTATGTGGCCTCATACCGCCACAAAGGGGTACTCATTGAGTTCTTTGGCACTCGGACATCAAGCCTCAGCTCGTAGAAATATACATGTAACTAGAAATGAGTATATCAAATAATGTAACTGTCATCATCTCTACCTGAATCATTCCTCCATACTCCCACAAGGATCAACATAGCCAAAATCACATAGGATTATTCAATGAACAATCCAATAGGAAAGAGTAGGGAACTCTAGTTGCATAAGTTGAGCCTAAGGTGGTGCACACCCACAATATACTGAGCAAGCTCGAAGTATACTAAACAGATAAAAGTGGGTTTTCAGTCTATATAAGACTCCACTTTCTCACTTGTACTCAGCTCAAGATTATGACAACCTGGTCCACGCCTCCTCTCTCCACACATACACTCTTGACAATTTATCCCCTTAGGGTCGTCTAGTGTAAGGTCCATAACATACACATAACTACATCACAAACACACTGGTAATTCACACACAATAACCATAACGTCTTGCACATGGTATATATATACAGGGTATAATGCAATCATTACTTTCACGGGTTACGATACATCACATTACCACATCCTACACCCAAAGTGAAATCACTATACACTAGGGATCACACTCACCATATGCCCCTAAAACATGACATGAACCATCACATATTACATGAATTATGTGTATGCAGAAAAAAATGTCTAACCTACCAAGCATATAGTCAGTTGCAAAACAACACGACAATGCACACAACTAATCACAATACGGTGATGACATCATGATAAACTACAATTCACTTTACATCAATTTTGTCATGCAATACATCAATACATCTTCACATCACATAAGGTCAAAATTTTTCAACACTTTGCGATTCACGATATCATTCCTTTCACAAAAAACAAGGCGGTACATCACACACAGATTCCTCATTAGATCCACAAAAAGGAGAGTCAATACTCTCATCACAAGTAGTAATTCACACGTGAATTCTTCATAGAATCCACATGAAGGAGAGAGAATACTCCCATCCCCAACACATCAACATGATAATAAATGTGCACTAAGTGACATACACCTCATGTGCGTTAACACTATCACAATTACGACATAGATCACATCACTCTTAAAACACATTACTCTTCCAATTTTTATCACCATCATGAAACACCATCACCATCATGCAACCCATCATGTAACACCATCCCCATCATGCAGAATCATCACAAATCCAATCTATCCCAAAGGTTCAAGAGCATGAACCTCCACTCTGATACCATATGTAGTGCCCACATTTTACACACCCAAATACAACAGTAAAATACTAGGAATATTTTTTTGACTTACATTGCTCACTACACAACGCCACAAGGCTCCAAGTAAGGAAAACTCCATAACACATACGAAACTTACATAAGTCATCGACCCACGTAGACACATGATAACACCATATACATGACGATGCCACATTTTCCCAAATGAACGAATGCTAGAAATAACACAACCACAATAAAAGGGACTTAAGGATTGACAACCCACAACACATCATTACCATGGTTACATCTAGGATACGTTAAACATCCAATAACATTATTATGCAAGCATAATTTTCTCCCTCTTTCCACCTACATATTCTAAAAATTCAGTTCACATTTCACTTGTTGTTTAACCATTTAATTTTTCTCTTTACCCTTATGACAATATTCATAACTTACATAAGTATTTTCCATATTTCGAATTTCCTACAAGATTCTAATTCTTTCACTCTTATGTTGACATTTTGCTTCCCAAATGCTTATTCAATGTTTAAAATTTAACCTTGCTACACAAGTGAACCTAACGTGATGTCAAGATGAAATCTTGGGATTGAGGGAGACTTAGATTCAATATAGCTTTTTCCCAAAAACATTCTTTGATCACGGTATAGTTATTTCCCTACCATTATTATTATAGTTCAATAACTTGTTGAATTCCAAATTTGATATATATATATATATATATATATATATATATATTATATATATCTTTTTTTCTCGAAGTTTGATCACACCAAAGCAATTCATATTCTTTGTAACACAAGAAAATGTTTAATTAAGTTATAAGGACTCCAAGAGGGGCAGTATCCCTAACCTCAAATCTCATTTTTTTCTCTTCTATACTTTACTTTTACATCACATTATGGTCGCATTATTACCATCGTTTTACAACAAAAGAGTTACGAAAGTACTTGTCTGACATCTTAAAGAAGCACATGGTTATAAGCATTATAAACCACACATGAACCACAAGTGATTTGTGTTCAAGGTAAGATCCCATGTTTCTGCATCTCATGATTCCGCATGTGAAATACCCTTTATTTCTTAATGTCATAAAAGGACATAACAAGGGATTACGGGACAAGATTTTGGTTTCTTGGGTTCTCTAAAGTCAACACCTTTCAAAACAACTTTGTTTTGCAAAGAGTTACTTATGATTTTCTATACACATGTTAACCCCCAAAACAACTAAGGTTAAGCTTAATTCCAATTTTCACCCAGGGCTTTAATCCCTATTACAGATTTGACTAAGGTTAAAATGTATTTACTCTATAAACCCTTCATGAGAGTTCAAGGCACTATATTGTCACAAGCCAAAGATAAGACATTTATCTACGAGGGACTAAAGAGTTCACTAACAAGAATGCAAGACATAGAACAACTATATCATGATCTCTAATTATGTCATTTGGATCCAACAGGGATTTCATTCGATGAAGGACTTAAATTTGAAAATCTACCTTCGGATGACAAGGTAGTCCACTGGGCTATGAAGGCGGAGTTAGTTCTACACACTCCAAGAAAAGTTTGACTGTGTCGCTCCTATCTACCAGGTTTATGACAAAGTCACTAAACCTACTGACTAAGACGATAAGTCCAATCTTGAGCTCTGATTTGCCTAAATTAGGACGTTCCATCGAGAGCAAAGATTAAGTTCATCCTACGGTTTTCAATGTCTTCTAGGGTAAAAGTAACACACACGTAAACAAGTTATGCTCGGATATTGAACAAGGGTAGAGTGTTTTGATTTAATCCTCTTTATTACGTTTACAAGTATGAATGCACAAAATGACACATTAATCATTTATTGAACACTAAATATACACTATAAGGTATCACTTCAATTTCATTTACCTTATATCAATATCAAACCTTTTTACCAGGCATACTATAAATCAAATTGACCTATGATTAAATGCACATTTCCTAGATGTCCTTGAAACTAGCATCTCATACATTTCAATAGATTATCAAATATAACCTTCTGTAACATGATATTAAATTATACATTTATTCATTTAACAATGAACTATCTAAATCACAATGATAATAATTAAATTACACATCGCCTTTTTCGTCGTCATTCTTCCATCCTACAAACCCACGTGAGCATGATATCAATGATAAATCATTGGCATGGCATCCACCCTAATCTAACATAAGTATCATTTTTCAGTTTCCCATTTACATATGATAATAATTACAATTTTCAATCGAAATAAAACGGTCTCGAGACATGTATTCATTACATTTCATTTTACTTCATTTTGTAACACAGGAGATAGAAAGAGAAGGGAAGAGAGAGAAAATATCATTTTGCCAAAAGTTCTATTGCACACAACAAGTTACACTATGGTGTTTTAAACAGTTATTTACATGTGTTTAAAGTTTCCAAGGTGGTTTGGCAACCCTACGAAGGTCCCGACTTTCTATTTTTACATTTTCTCATTAGCTACAAAACGTTCAAAACGGGCGTGGAGGCTAAGAAACCACTTCCAAAAGTTATCTTCCGATGAGAACACACACCACGATTAACTTTCTATGTGTCCCCAGATATATCAAGAATTCATAGCAACTGACGGAATTGGGAAAAAGCGAACGGTTTGCGTCGGCGGCTAGTTCTCCGAGGCCATGGGTCGTAGTTGACCCAGTTGCAAATGAACAAAGTTTAGCTTGAGGGCCCAGAAAACTACGTCCATAACTGACGTTTGATGGATGAGCACATAACGAGACACTTCCTACAAGTTCCCCTATATGAGGAGAATTCATTAGAGTCGACGGGACTGAGAACTAGAAAACCACTTTCAAATGACGACTAGTTTTCGGAGCGACAAGTCACAATTGGTCCAGTTGAACCTCATCAAACTGCGACCGGAGGCCTACAAAATGGCTTTTCCAAACTATCCAAAAAAGTTTTTTTCCCTAGACTGAATGTTCCATGCAATTTTCTAGTATAAACACTCGAGGTTTGCGAAGACGGGAATTAATTTCTCTATCCAGGTTTCAAATGGCGGTTCAAAACGAAAGCCAACTTTCTAGATTTGACAGCTTTCTACTGCTGTAAACCAGTGTAACAGGGCTCCTATGAGAGCGGAAAAAGATCACATATGTTTGTTCGGGTAAATCCAGATGTCATGGTGACTCCTCACATAACAAGGTACACAAATGAAACCTAACATCTCGTTTTCAGAGTTCCGTAGGGTACTTAATGAGTCTCCAAAAAATGCAAAAATTAACTATTTAATAGGAAGAAGGTCAACAATATTACTGGGAAGTCATACTCGTCTTGTCGTTATACCAATATTGTAGCAATCTAACTAGGTAGGAATATTTCTAAATCACCTCAGAATGAGGGTGGAAGTTCATGTTTAATGTAACAAGTTATTTTGACATCGTGAGTAACGACAAGACATTTCATTGTTTTTGCACGAGTTGAAAAAAACAATTAACTGTATTAAGATCTTGATATTTTAAAATTATTTTAAGTTGTAAATGAAAAATAAAATATGAGAGTTATGAAAGATGAGGGAAGGTGAACCATGCCTGAAGGGATGGAGTCACTCAAACCCGACTTTGGTTCAATATCTCGCTTGGCACTTTGTCAACCAGTTCACGAGCCTGGATCTAACCTCCACCACGTCACACCAACTTCCCGATCACTTGAAGTTTTCCAATAGAGTAAGTAGTTGCTTGTGTGTTTCTAAAACCTTTTGAACAAATCCATTATGTGCATATCTTGCAATCCTGGCATTCCATGAGACAACATTTCTTTGAGGCATTTTGTCAAACAGTTGACTTGCCTTGCGTAAGCTTCCGCAAATTTGCATACTTGTCTACTAGCGCATTTGCAACTAAAAATCCTCTAACATTATGCCTTGACGGTTGTCCGAGGCTGCTTTGTAAAGCTCCCATTTTGACAGAGGCTGGGAGGATGCTAGGAAAAAGGTTGTGGAGTCTGGCTTTACACGTACCAATTGCATTTGCTTGAAAGTTTCCAAGGCCTTTTCAACAACTCATTTTTTTTTGCACATCCTACCATCATTGCAGTCCATAAAGCACATTTCTTTGAGGCATTCTATCAAACAGTCCACATGCCTTTTCAACAAATCCATTCTGTGCATAGGCTGGGAGTATCTGGAAAATGTAACTGGTTGGGTTGGGACCCTGTCTGCTGCAACGGTGAAACCGCGTGACTGCCTCGTGAGGAAAAACCGTGTCTTCTGTACGCTACACTGATAATATTCCATGCGAAGCTGTCTCATTTTTTTTCATTTGGTCAAACAATGAGCAGTGTCCCCAAAGCATTTGCCACTACAACGTCTGACAAAACCCCTCTATCCTTTTATGCTTTGGATAAATGCCCACGTAGGTAAAAAAATCATGTTTGGCGCGCAGGATGGGAAGATGCTTGGGAGTGGGTGGGAAGCTGGGAGGCTGGGAGGAGGCCGCACAACCATGGCACTCCAAGAAATGACACCTGGCGAGGCATCTCTTTGAAAGAAAACAAGAAAATGCCCAAAGCACATTGATTTGTGTAAAACAAACTGCAAACCACGTTTCCTTCAGGCATTTGCACAGAACTAGATTGAGCTTCCTCCCATGGCGGTGGCAATGACAACACTCCCTCTCTCCACACAAAACCAAAACGATGGAAAATAGTCCCAATTTTTCCCTAAATCCGCCCCAAAGTTTTCACGGGTTTTCATTTATTTATTTTTAATTCCTTTTAATTTATTTATCTATTTCTTTTTGTTATTTTTTTTTAATAATTAAAGGAGGCATTACAATTTTTCAAATCCCTTCAGGCAAACATGCTCAAAAATATATCAAAGCTATTTATGATTCTAACTTGAATGACATACGAGCTACTCGATATCACTTATGCTTTTTCAAACATTATTATCGGTGTTTCAAGCTCGGGAGGTTTCAATTGAGTGTTCTGTTAATTTATAGAAATTTATTGATGTGGTGATTATTCAACTTATGCCCATAGATCATGTTTTCTATGATGCCCCTCTTACTTTGGAGGAGCTTCATGCAACTTTGCTTTGTCTTGCAAATGATAAGTCTCTGGTCCGGATGGATCCCTCAGTAAGTTTTACAAAGCACCTAGTCCTTTGTTGGACATGATCTACTTCGGGTGTATAATGAAGCTCTTCAAACTCACTCTCTTGGGAGTTTCATCAATCAAGGCAACATCAAGTTCATTCCTAAAGTAGGAAATCCCAAACAAATGAATAATTGGTGGTCAATCACCTTGTTGAATGTTTCTTATAAAATTATTGCTAAGGCGTTGGCTCTTTGCATTGCTTTGATATTCTCGCCTAAGATTGTTCGACTGAACAAATCGGTTTTTTCAAATGTCAATACATCCTGGAAAACCTTATTATTGTTTGGGAAGGCATGGAGTGGGCTCATGTTTCATCATAGAAGCCTATTTTCCTTAAAATAGACTTCTAGAAAGATTATGATTACATTTAATGACCCTTCATTCTAGCTATTCTTAAAGCCTTGGGGTTTGGTGAATTCTTCTAGACAGTTATTAGCACGCCTTTCTCTAATGCTTCTACTTGACTTTCCATTAATGGTCACCAATCTACTTCCATTGGCCTCTTCTGCTCTATCAGATAGGGGTTCCCTCTTACGCCGATGCTATTTGTGTTTACTACTAATGCCCTTGGATATTTAATTTCCCATCAAGCTACTTAAGCCCATATTTGGGGAATTGTTCTTTCAGATCATGATACATAACTTATCAATGGTCACTTTGTTGATGATTCCTTTCTTACTCTTACCAAGTTAGAACATAATGTTGCTACGGTATTTGAATGTCTGGACACCTTTTTCTTGGCTTCAGGTCTAATATTCAAATGGCTAAAAATTTGGAATATCATCAAATCTGTTTACCTCCTCCTGATTAGTTACAGGCTTACCCCTGGAAATGGATTGGTTGTGGAGAGAAATTCATCTTTTGGGCATTCCCTTTTCTTTTGATAGTGACTCTGTGACATTGTGGAATTATGTTCTTAACAAAGTGGAGTAGAAAGTTACCAAATGGTCTTCCAAACCATTATCTATGGTTGGGAAATTCTAGGTTTGCACCAAAATCCTTTCCGCTACTCATGTTTATTATTCTACTTACTTGTGTCTAGCTTGCACTTTGTTTAATCGACTTACTAAGATGCTTCGAGACTTTTTATGGTGTAAAAGTTTTGGTTCAGTTGGCTTTCACAAAGTTTCTGGGATGTTTGTTGTCTTCCTCGTGATCAAGGAGGTATGGGAGTCATTGATGTTTATCAGCAGAGTGTGACTTTATGTGCCAAATGGGTTATCCGGTGTCTTTTGGGTAAACAGACCTGGAAAATTCTTCTACGACATTGTATTGAATATGGATCCCCTTATGACAAGAAGTGTTAGAGTATAATTGGATTACATTATCTTATTATCACTTCTCCTGTAAAAATCATGGGTACCTTTGTTACCAAGAGAGTATTTGGAAATCCTTTGAGTAGGTGAAG
The DNA here is from genome assembly GCA_018340775.1 of Taxus wallichiana var. yunnanensis. Taxonomy (NCBI): domain Eukaryota; kingdom Viridiplantae; phylum Streptophyta; class Pinopsida; order Cupressales; family Taxaceae; genus Taxus; species Taxus wallichiana. The sequence goes on from CM031240.1 coordinate 652,691,673, forward strand.
CCTTTAATGAGGTGGATTGGTGATGGATTTCACACTGGCCTTTCTTTTAATTCACAAAACATCTAGTGGTCTCCTATTATCACCGAAGGAAATATTATGATTATAGAAATCCTAGGCGAAAAGCCATTTGACTTTACTGCAAGGGCATTCATACCATTCAGGATCTTGTGCATCACAGAGATTGGATTCCTTGGCCTGAGATCAAAGTTAAATTCAACCTAAATAACTCGGACTTCCATCGATTTGTAAATTTCAGGAGCTCCTTCCGAATGTTATGCTTCATAAATTGGGGATCCAACCTTTGACTACATGGTGGCGTGATTGGTTGTGGAATAGTGAAATCACTTTCCTCGATACAAAACTTGAACCATTTATCAGCTATTATGTCCTCTCTCACCGGCCATTGACAAGCTCAATGATTGAAGGGGTTTGCACTCTATGTAGACCACTTGGCTTCGTTGGCTTTCCCATACTTGGAACCCTCTTCTTGAGCCCAAAGTTAACCATTTTCTGTGGTGTCTTGTCTACCAAGTTTTCTTGTAGGTGAAAGGCTTAGTCATATTGGTATTCCTATTCGAATTTTCCTTTCTGTTCCAGTCCCGAGTCATTCATACACCTCTTTTGGTCTTTTCCCTGTGCTCAATCAATCTAGAGGTGGATTCATTCTTTGTTCCAACCGTATCACCCTGAATTCTTCCCTTGGTGTCTAGCTTTATTTGGTGACTTTAGCCCTTAGCCTAGTTATATTGCTAATCATGGGCATTTGTTTTGTGCATGTATTCTTTTTCATATCTAGAAAGCTTCGCAATGCTTTAATTTTCAAGCAAGATCATTTTGTTATATGCTTTTCCACTAATGATAAGGTGGTTATTCTAGTCTACTATTCACATACAGATTCAAGCTCAAGCCACCAATATTTCCTTATATTTTCTCATCGAAAGAGCTTCTTGATCACTAGGGGAGTGCGCCATGCACTATGAGTCGGGTTCCATTAGATCCTTAGTTGTTGTCACCTCGGCCATTACCTCCCTAATGGCCACCTTCTATGGGTCCATGTCGAAGGATCCGCTCATGCGCACCCACCATTTTTCCTCCCCACGGGGCTTCCCTTATGTCCCATCCTCTTCTAGGGTAGGTTGGAGCTCCTCCCCATGGGAGAAAGGGGTTTCCAACACTTCACAATGGGGATATCCTCCACCTTCCATGCAGAATATTTCGGATCTCCACCCCTAGTGTGGGGAATTATAGTGCCTCTTCAAATTTAATATCCTGATCACGAAGGCTGGTAGGTGGATCCTCCATCCGCATAGCCTAATAGTGGAGCCTTCATCACTCGGGATTATCATCCCCCTCCTCTAGGTATGGTGGAAACATGTGCTTATCGGTGGTGCTTATTTTCTCTCTGGTTTCCCTTTTGACATTTTAATGTAAGCCTTTGTAGCATTTTTTGTTGATCCGGTGTCCTCATGGTGTTTTTGGGATTGTGTGTTATCCAGTCATCCCTTACTATGTAAATATCCTTTTTTATTTTAATATAAAGGGAAATTTCATTAGTAAAAAACACCAACTTTTAAAGACAAAACTATAAATTAAACAATGGTTGTGCCGTTGTTTTATATTTATCCTCCATGCATTCAAGTGTGTATCATAGATAATTTGACTATGTGTAGTACATCATTATGGAAAGATATTTTTGATAAGATCAAACTACTTATGCCAAAAATTTCCATATACTTAGTCTATATGATTTTATTTGAAAGTTAGACAAACAATTTAGTCGTAGAGTCCATGTTTGTGCACGATGAATAAAAAGAACACCGATGATAGACCAACCAAAATCACTAAACTTTACTAATAGACCACATGAATGACATAATATTGAGCTTACAAATCAACTTGAATTACTTAAAAACAATCTTAATTTACATGAACAAGAAACTACCAGGGATACTAAATTAAATTGAATAAATAGATTTGTATAGAAAAATACTTTGTTATAATTAATTATTTTATTACCCAACATGATACACACACACACACACACACACACACACACACACACACACACACACACACACACACACACACACACACACACACACACACACACACACACACACACACACACACACACACACACACACACACACACACACAATACATTCCTATAATTATGGAGATTATATCTCCTCACATAGCTCACACAAACAATATTCCTAACAACTAACTATTCATAATATATATTGTTATAACTATAACTATATATATATTATTTACTTACTTACTTACTTAACCTACTAACCAATAATGTTTACCATACTTTATAAACTCACTAATTACCACAAAACACTAATTTTCCTAACATTAATATGTTTGGTTTTAGCTTGGAGAAGCTATTTGAGAGGATTTTAGAGGGAATTGATGATGTAATGGAGGTGATTTGGAGAAGGATTTACTTAATGAAGGGTATTTAATAAGTAGAAAAATGGTAATTTCTAGTTAATTAATAATGGGTTATTAATTAATAAATGAAGGGGATTTTAATTAATGAAATATCATTAATTAACATCCAAAAGAGGGATATCATTAAATAACAAAAGGGTTGTTAATTAATAAATGAAGACAAACATCGTATGATTTCAACACCTTTAGACTAATTCTAATGTGAAAAATTTTCGGTGTCTACATTTTCCCCTCTTTTGAAGGGTTTCTGTTAATGGAACCATTTCAAATAAAGTAGTAAACATGATGGAATTAGGATGTTGATAGGAGGATGCCACCTCAAGAGACCATGAAGTGATAGAAGAAGGGGATGAACTTTTGAAAAGAGGAGAAAACATCACGAAGGGATGAGTAATTCAAAATTGACCTATAAAATTAGAATAGATAAGGAATTAGAAATGTTGACCGATAGGCCACTTTAGTAGTTTTAGTGAAGGGATCGATGGGTTGATTTCGTAAGATAGATAACACTTGGAAATGTTGATTGATGGGTCAAATTTAGTAGATTTAGGGAAGGGACCAGTGGAATGAATTCACAAGTTGAATGACTATTCAAAAAGAGATACATGTAGGATATATTATTAATAGGATAGAAGATTAGAATGTTTGAGTAGAGGGAAAAAATAGAGGGATGGGGGAAATGGTACAAGGGCCAAGGAATGCTATCTATCTTATACATTGATATAATTTTGACAACCTTTATTTAATATTAGCATACAACAATAAGTACTATGATATGAAAAACCATAATACCAATGTTTGTAAGATGTTATAGGACTGACTTAAACAAAATTAAAATGTAATGCAATTAATAAAATAAACAAACAAGCATAAGAAAACAAACTCAAATAAGTAATTTTTTAATGAATGCATTTGATCTTTGTATTGTTTAATATCCAAGTGATTTATTTTAATGGAAAGGGAAATGGTTTTTCCCTAAGTGAGGGTACGTGCAAGGTAGATGGTTAGGGGACCGATATGTCTTGAGAGATGACAAAACAAGCCATAAATTGCACCAAACGGGGATGCATCTTGGGAGACTTGGATGGAAAATGATGTCATCATTGAAAAAATGGTGATAATGTTGTGTTTCACTTGTTCACAACTATGCGGTTGAGTACTAGATATGATTTTTTATTATTTTTCAATTTTATTGGATAATTGATATTTTAAGATGTTTTTGGATTTTGGGATGTTTTATGAATATTTTGGATTTTATGTTATAGATGTTTTTGGATTTTGGGATGTTTTATGGATGTTTTAGATTTTTATATGTTATAGATGTTTTTCGATTTTGGTATGTTTTATGAATGTTCTCGATTTTGATTTTTGTTAGATGTTTTTGGATTTTTGTTTTTTCAATGTTTTGGGATTTTTCTATTTTGCAAATGAAAAGACCTTAAGAAAGGCATGTTCATCTATTTTCACTAACTTTATGCCAATTTTCTAGGTTGTGTGGTATAGGTGACATGTTGATTTTGGGCCACAAGATTCCCAACATAATATGGGACACAAAAAGGAAATTAAATAAATCTTAGAAAGAGATACAAGATTGATTATTGAAATGGGGACAAAGTTGCAACTAGTCATGGTATAAAAATAAAGGAAACAAATGCACTTAGATGTTTTGAAAGAAGTAGAAGGAAAGTTTGAATGGAATGGATGGATGTAAAAAATAATAGTCTGAATATTGGCAATGAATAAGTGATAAGACAAAGACATATATTGTGAGAAAAAACATGGACTCGCAACGGGAGTGTGAACAAGTTCCAAAAAAATGGTAGAATACTAGTCTTATTACTCACCGAGATCCAATGTGTGCATTGAAATTTAATTACTTCTTGAAGTCAATATTTAATGGGTAGTAGGTGAATACAAACCAAGCAATGTGTAGGAATGATTGATTTTGATAGTTGATTAATGGATGAAGTATGGAAGAAGAGCCATACATTTCTCCACTACAAAAAAAGTGTTTATAGCCTTGAAGGAGATGTATCTTATTCTAGTAGAAACATTTCTCTACTATCACCAACCAGTCTATAGCCCCAGTAGAGATATTGAGACACCCGTAGAGATAGTTTAGATATTGTTTTGCTTTTTACTTTTTGATTTTTTATCTTATTTTCTAAAAATATATTCAGATCTCTCAATTATATTTGATAATAGGTTAATAACCACTAATGGATTCGGGGAAGGGCGTGGAAGTGATGATGTTGAAATTTTTTTCTAGTATCAACAGATACACCCAAAGGTCTTACAAATAAGATTATTAATGTTTGAAAAAGTGGTATGATCTATAAGGGGAAAATCATTCTTTAATTTACCAAGGTCAAATGGTTACAATAGATATCCTTGCCTCATGATGAGAGCATATAGACTAATCAAAAGATTTTCAAAAGGATATAAATGATGGGTGATGTACATAAGGATGGAAAGAAAAGAAAGAACATCCATGTGTAGACGAGGCATTATTGTGATTGTTGATGTTTGGATTTTTTTAGATATTTTATTTTTTATAAGTTTATATATTTTAATTTTGTATGATTTTGGATGTTTTGATTTTTTGATTTTGTATATTGTGATTTTGGTTTTGTTTTTGATATTTTATTTTATTTTGATTTGGTATGTTTTGATTTTTACTTTTTGACAACGAGTGAAGGGGAAACTTTAAAGGGAGAAAACCCGTTCAAGTGTGAAGGATGATGATGATAATATATGAAAGGGGTATGAAATGGATTCAAGAAGGATGGATTAAAAAGATAAAAGATATGATTAGGATGGGATATAATAGGATTTGGGATAAAAATGTCACACCTTGTCATATGACCAAACAATGATGGTTGTAATTTCTTTGATGAGGAGAGAATAAGATTATTTTTTGCTTCTTAGAAGTGATATTGGCTCTGAGATCAATAGTCATGGTGAGATCATACTCAACAAGTGATTAAGAATTGTCTTACAATTTTGCTTGTGTAGGGGAAGCTTGAGTTTTTTTATCCATAGATGTTTTCACTCTTCGCCAAACTTGACATTTGTATTGGTTTTGAATTTTTAATTCCATTTAATTTTTGGATTTTGGTTATTGGATTTATTTTTATTTTTGAGTTTCTTTTGATTAAGGAACTCCTTTTACTTCCTATAAGCTAATGCATGATCTTGTTAGTTTTGGAAATGTGGGAAAGAAATGTATGTTTAGGATTTATGAGAGGATTGTTTGGGAAGATGGTAAGCTTTTCATATATGTTAGGAGAGGGATGATATGATGAATTAATATGAGGTGGTACAAGGATAGATTTTAATTGGATAGTAGGAGGTGGCCCAATGATTAATGGTAATGGGAAAGTTTCCCATAGATTGATGGTAATGGGAAAGTAGGAGGTGGTTCAAAATTCATGGTTATGGCAAAGTAGAAGGTGGCCAAAGGATTTATTGTGATGGTAGATAAGGAGGTAAAACAAGGGTAGATTGTGATGAATGAGTAAGAGGTGGCCGAAGGATTAATGGTAATGGGCTAGTAGGAGGTGGATCAAGGGTATACTTGTGATAAATGTGTAGGTGATGGCCCAAGGATTGATTGTGGTGGATGATGAGGAGGTAAGCCAAGGATGGATGACAATGGGATAATAGGAGGTGGACCAAGAGTATATTGTGATAAGTGAGTAGGTGGTGGACCAAGGATTGCTTATGGTGGGAGAGGAGGAGGTGGCCCAAGGATAGATTACCATGTGTGAGTATGAGGTTTCCAAAGGATATATTTTCATGGGTCAATAGGAGTTGGCCCAATGATTAATTGTAATTTAGGAGATGTGATATGTGAGGGATGATTGGGTGATGAAAGAATAAGAGAAAAACCAAGGATAGACCTATCGGTTTAAATATGTAATGGGAAATTGTATGATGGGGGGATAAGAGGAGGTCCATGTTTGTCAATGATATATAGTTTATTTTAAAGAATATGTACAAGTGTTTAGGATTCAAAAGTTGTCTTATGATGGATATGATGGGATCGTGTGGTTTTGAATTTGTTATCTCCATAGAGGAACTTGATAATGCTTTGTGTTATCCAATTTTTCCCCTTCAGAAAAAATTGGAAAACAAGGAGCCTATTGAGCTCTAACACCGAAAGGCCTTCATGAGACTTTTTGGAACATTTCAGTTAATTTTTGTGTTTTGACAATGATTACAGTGTTCCAAGAAGGTCTTGGATAATTTTGAATTATTTTCTCCTTTTCGGGGTTTTGAAAGCTTAAGGTTTGCCCGAGATGGGGAAATTGTCTGTTGTGGGCCCACTTCTGGTCAAAACAGACAAAAATAGTAAAAATCAATAAATCATGTTTAAAGGTCTTATTATGTTCTCAATACTCTCTAGGTTCAAGAAAAAATCCCATGGGGGCTTCATCTAGGGGAAAAATCATGGTTTGAGAAGCATTTATCACCGAACTAAAAGGGGAGCTCGAAGCGGCGGCTCGATGAGTGAGCATCGAGATGGTTAGAAGGAATTGACATGACAAAATTGAGTAAGGTTATAAGACTAATGAAACTCAGTTGAGTTATGTTCATAGCTTGATATGAGCTCATTTCATTATTTGGTAAAATACTTAGCAAAAGAATGGAGGTGATATTGATCGTCACATTAGCTCACCAACTTGGTGGCGTAACTCAAAATATTGAGTGATAAAGTGAGCAACTCACCCGCATAGATGTGTAATTTGAGGCATTCTCCAGCTCATGAGATAATTTTTCCATGATTGAGTAGCAAAGCGACCCATGTAATGGGGCTATGCATTAAATCAAGTTGGTATGGGCCTCGATGTTGAAAGGTGAAACGAGCTCATCGAGTTGTGTATAGACTCGGAAAACTATGATGGATCTCAAGTGAGTCACCTCACGGGGTGTCCTAATTAAGTGTTGATTTGTATTATTGGGTGAAAATTTTATGACATGGATCGAGTAATCGATGGAAATATACATGCTCAAGGAAGAATAGATCAACCTTGACATTGCAAATAGAGCTCACCATTTTGTTGCAGTAACGAGATTGGGACGGATCAATTAGATGAAGATAATGCCAAATGTAATTACAACAAGTAACTCATGGGCTTGACATAACATAATTTGGGAAGCCGAGTTATTCACATTGGGGAGGAATTACAGTGCCTCGGGTGAAAATATGGTTCCTAAGGTGTTTGGCATGATTTGGAGGTGATCGAGTTGAGCTCAACGGCGTGGAACTTCATAGCATTACATTAGATACACAATAAAGGTCTGATTTCATTGCATTGTTAAGGCTTACTTGGTTAGTGAAGGGAACTTCACGGAGAGAATGAAATGGCTCGGGCTCATCATTACACCAGAGCTCAAAGGATTTCTCACCAGCAGAGCTAAGGTGGTTGTAATGAGAAATATAAGAGCTCGGTGTTGCGGCTCGTCGTGCAATGGGCTATGTTTAAAGGAATCCCAACATAATAAAGAACTAAGTCTTGAAAGAAGAATGGATGGCTCGTAAAGGATGGAGGAATCCTCTTGGCCCAAATGAAAAAGGAGAAAGAAGAGATCATGTTGGGAAATGGCTGAGTTGATTTCTATATGTACGAAGATGGCTCGATGCATTGAGCTCATTATTTCATGGTCAAAGTGACCATAAAATTGGTGGAACTCACTTGTATGATAAGTGGTTCACAAAGGTGAAGCCATCTCAAGTGAGGAAGTTCGACATGGAATAGCTTGGGCAGCCATCCAAGCACACATAACTTGACATCCGGATGCAATGGTGAGAATAGAAAATGTCAATGATTTTAGAGGAGCCCATTGGAAATAACACAACGTGGGAAGGATGGTGGACATGAGCTCTATGCTTGTTAGGAAGAGAAGATGAAGAAGCTCAACACATAGGAAAGCCAAGTCACACGGGCCACGAAACAAGAAGGTCGAGGCCTTGGAGAGCTTGGATGCATCGGTGATAATGCATGAAGGAACCCTCCCGATATATTCAAAGAGTTATTACGAGCTCAAATAGGAATGAATCATAGACGATTGTAGAGTGTTCAACGTCGAGTAGAGGAAATTGCACAAAAGGAGGAGCTCGGGAGAGTTTGTGATAAGATAAAACTCACATGATGACTAAGTCTTGTTTTCTAGGAGTTATACTCGAATAGAAACATTGACCCAAGATAAGGAGCACACTGAGCTTGAGTTTGGAGCTCAACTCGGTTTGAGTGAATGAATGAATGATGTTGATCTTGATAATAGAGAAAAAATGGCTTAGGTTGTATAGAGCCAACTCATGGCTCAGATGATTGAGTCATTCATGGCATAAAAGATCACCGAGTCAGAATTGAGTCGATTGTTGGAGGGTGGCATGCGAAGTCAAATTGGGTGGGAGAAGTTCAGTTTGGAGCCAAGTTTAGGATTTTGAGAGTGGCAAGCCAAGATGGGAACCATGTGATTGAGGAATTGACATGGTAATTCGAGGGATCTATTGCCAAGTGGAGATTTAGGCGGTTGGGCCAAGTCATCCTAGGAGTTTGGGTCCTCTTGTGAGAATTTCCAACCAAGCTCGATGTATAATGGGCTTGCCATTTAATGTGGGGTAGTTTTTGAGTTGACATGAATCAATGTGGTAGAGAGGAGCGGGCTAACGTGTAACACTTAGCAAAATAAGAAGATTCAACGTTCAATATATGTCGTACACTTCAAACTTAGTGAGAAGTTCATTTTGGAGTCAAGTTCAAGATTTTAAGAGTGGAAATCCAAGATGGGAGCCAATCGCTTTAGGCATTGACATGGGAATTCGGGGATCTATTTCCAAGTGGAGATTCGGGTGGTGGGCCAAGTAATCCTTTGAGCTCGGGTGCTTATGATAATTTCCAACTAAGCTCGATGCATAGTGGGCTCATCATTAAATGTGGGGTAGTTTCCGACTTGACAGAATCAATGTGGCGAGATGAAGTAGGCTAACATGTAACACTTAGTGGAATAAGAATATTCAACATTCAATATATGTCATGCACTTCAAACTTAGTGGGAAGTTCAGGTGAGTTAATAGCCCGAAAAATGTGCAACGTGGAGCTCAATAAACCGATGAAGTGGTCAAATCAATAAAAACTCACCAACCGATGTGATGTTGAGTTACATGGGCGAGGTGTCATGGTTAAAGTGGCTAGTTAGCCAAGTCAACACTAAGACCCAGTTAAAATGGTGAGAGGTGGGAACATATGGCGAGTTGGAAAAATAAGGTAAGTGCCGACCAATACAAAGGGGCTGCCATGTAAAATAAGAACTCAGCTAACCATGGATAAGAATAGGCATAGATCTCACCTATGTGAGGTGGGCATTTCAACGAAGAGATGTCGAGTTTTAAATGGGTCGGTCCTTATCCAATACCAATACAAAGGTGGCCATGTGCAATGCATCAAAAAGGGCTCGCTGATCAGCTCGCGAGTTAGGCCGAGTCAAGTTGGCAAGTTGGTTGGCCAATCGACATTAAAACCCCATCCAAAGAAAATTTTACTAAGGGATTCCACCAAAGGCACATGATATTTTTATTAAAATATATATTTTTATTAAAAATATTATTGTTTTTAAAATATGGATAAATTAAATTTTTTGAATTTGTGGGGCATGATGGGGTATAATTAATAATGTAATTAGTGATGTAATTAAGTATGAGGATCATCATGTGATATTATTTGGCCAAGAATTTATGTTTTCTCCTCTATTATCTCACAAGGATTTTTCTATAAATGTAAATGAGGAACTCATTCCAAGGGGTTAGATGGTTGGACATTTTTTCAGATTCTTCTCTCTTTCTAGCAAGTTAGTCTATTGTGGATTGTGGGAACTCTCAAGCCTCTCTTCTAAGATTGTAATGGAAAACATTGCCTCTTCCTCATGTAATGATGCATTGTGCATGTGATTGAAGTAATAAAATCTTTTTCTGTGCCTAATCTTTGGTCCTTTAATCATTCTAGCTACTTCCTTTTTCCTTTCTCGTTTATATGCAAGTATAATGTGCAACTTCAAATTTCCATTGCAAGTTTTGGGAGTTTTGTTCTTATCGGGGAGTGAAGATTTATATGCGATTGGGTTATGGTGCTTGTTCATCCTTCTCAGTTTCATCCTTATTCACTAGAAAACTGAAAATTTTCTAGCAACACCCTTTCTTTGTGCATCACCACTTCTAGTATAGGTTTTACTTCTTGCAAATATCTCTCCTAAATCCCATGAAAACGTTAGTATAGGTATAGTTAGTTGTTTTGTTGCATTAGAAGTAGTGTTGTGTTTAGGTTTGGAAGAGGAAGTCAACCTTCTCTGGAAGGTTTACCTAAAGTCCAAGTCCCACAACTTGAGAGGTGATCCCATGTTACCCAATCACACTGAATGCCCTATCATCACTTGGCCATTCGGAGGGTGTAGTTGTTTAGTGATAACACTTTGAAAATATATATTGTCACATCTTCACTTGTTAATTATTCAAAGTGGACATAAATGATGGTCTTTGGAGGATTGGTGAGGATTGGATAAGGCTTAGTTGAGCCATTTTATGAAAAATTGGTCTAATATTTACACAACAAATTCTCCATATCTATATTTCTTCAACCAAGTACATATTATATAGGAATATGTATTCTTAGAAAAAATCAGCCTAATTGCATGAGTGGTTTCAATAACCACTATTAACGCAATAACCATACATAAATGTATTTGATTATATTAAAATGATATAATTCCACCTATATTAATGTGGAACACTAACTTAGGTAAATTCCTAATAGTTTAGTGGCCAAAGAGAGATTGGATTTGGATTGCTATATTAAGATGGATTAGTGTCTAGATTAGGATTATTGCATTGGGATGAATAAGGGCCAAATTAGGTTTAAATTTTGGATAGTTTGGTGTTAGATTACTTGGAATATATTTTAAGATAGGAGAAGGGGTTCTTGTTGATTGGATCGTGACCCATGGGTCAAATCAGATTTTTGATTAGATAATGTTTTATTGAAATGGATTTTTGATGAAGGAAGATGTAATTTGGGTGACTCAGGGTTTTCCAAGAGTATTTTTATTGGGTGAGGCTCAAGGGCCTGATTAGGATTGGTTTTTGTATGGGGTTGATTAGGTGAGGAAGGTTGGGAAGTGAGAGAGATAACGAGGGATGCAAGGAAATCCACTTATTACTTAATCTATTGGCTTTTATCTAAGATGATTATATCATGCTCTTGATGGGATGGTTGAGATATAAATGGTTCCATATTACAGGTGACTCAAGGAAAAATTAGATATCTAGTCATGATTATCATTATTTGATTTAATTTAAATGGAATATTGGTGGAGTTTCAAGTTGTTTATTTTTGATAAACCAGAAAAAATGTTTAGGTTTTATGTTTTCCAACCAATATGAGAGGGAACAAAGTAAATAAATCCTATGCTAGCTTTGGTCATATAACTAGGATAACAAGGATTTCAATGGAGTTGTCAATATGCCTTTCGGTGCACAAGACACAAGTCCATGAAATTAGGAAATTTTGTCTAGTGGTGTGGTTTGAAGGGTTAATCTCCCCTTCCCTTCACTCTATCCCTTTCCATGGAGTTTGACCCAAAATGAATTTTGTTTCCTATGAGATCATGTTTAGGGCCTAGGTATAGGGACATGAAATCCACTTACTTCACGTTCTTGATAAAACAATCAAACACTTAGCAAAAAATGAAACATATTCCTAAATATTTATATAGCCTATTAGAACACGAGCTTTATCCAAACTTATAAGTGATGAAATCCTATCCACAAACCCTACAAAAAAATTCTAACTATTTCTTATTTCTAAGTTCACCTTGCGGTGTGAGAAAGAGTGTATACAATTGAGACAAGGTAAAAACAAGTAATAAAGTGCAAAAGGGTAAAAACACTTGATAAATGTGTTGAATAAATAATTAGTATACATGAATGAAAAGTAAATAACTCAAAGAAAAAAATGAGTCAATTTGGATTGTTTTCTTGTTTGTTTGGAAATATTTGTCTTTAACTAGCAATTAGGCAACCTATGCACAAATTTTTAGTAGTTTGGAGCAACAAACAATACCCCAATGTATAAATAAAATGAAAAGAGCTAGGACAATGCATTTACATAAATTTCTGTCATGAGGAAGATTAAATTGACATGGTCATTAAATACATCATCTTGAGACCTTTTCATATAAAAATGGAGTTATTCACAGTATTGGATCAAAATTTATGGCCTTTGGAAGGTGGGCCATCAAAATCATGCTACCGATCATGGAAAAAATGTTGCAGATCACAAAAATTATGTTGCAGATCATGAAGATGATGTTGATGTCATGAGACCAACATTATCATCAAAAACATGATATAAACATAAAAATGTTTCTACAAATGACTGAAAATGACATGGTGGTTCACGAAAACAATGTTGATGTCATAAAAATAGTTTTCCATCAAAAGTATGTTGCAGATCATGAAAATGACATTCTAGGTAATATAAAAAATCTTACAAATTAATAAAATGATGTTGATGTCACAAAAATAATGTGACCATATGTATCAATTATGTGATCAACTAAAATGATTCGGTTTTATGCTAAAATGCTACATTTATTCTCCATAATGATGCTCCCATATAGCCTACACAAAATAAATGAAAATGATGACCTATGCATGAATATGATAATACAATTAGCTAAAACGATACTGCACAAAGTGAAAATGTCATTATGAAAAATAAGGCAATAATTCAAAATTGATGAATGTTTTCCTCAAGGGTGAATTTTAACAACACATGATCTAATTTTTACCTACAACTTAGAAATCTTCAAACACTAAAAAGTTCAACTAAAAATATGACAGTAAAATCAAATTGCATCCAAATATACATGAAACTTGAGAAACAAATAAAAATACATGTGAGACGACTAGATCTATCTCATTGTGTGCCAAATGTATGCATTTAAAAGAAGTAGAAATAAAATTTTAGATCTTAACAAGTAAATCATAATCTACAACTAAAAATAGAAGAGGTATGGGAACTCACATTAGTGTGCACAAAAATGTATGGATATTAGTATTCATTGGAATATACATTACTAAAATTTGAATGGGGATATGTGGTACCACCAAAATATGTAGGAACAATGGATATAGTCATAATATATCATGTAATAGTTGACTCGGAGATCGAGATACATTGGTTTGTTTTTTTTTCTCATGTTTAGAAATGTATGAAGGACATCAATGTGAAAAATATTTTATCATAGAAAATGTGCAAATACTATTGTTGAGTAGACAAAGTATGATACTTAGCAGAAGGCACACAGAAGGTTCATGTGTGGGAATAGGGTGTGTTCAAAGGTGCATAAGGATAGGGAAGGAAACGTGTGCAAAAGACAAGGACAGATTTGGGACTTAGCCATTTTCAGGATTACGAGCTATTTTTGGAGATAGCATGCAGAGCACACAAACCAGATAAAGACTTGTGCACGACACGCAAGAGGATATTTTTGGAAGAGCATATACTAAGCACTTTGCATGGGTTTGAGTTAATAATAGAATTATTACTACCAGTTAACCAAAAGAGATCTATTATTAGTGCACTTGCATGTGTGTCTATTATTGTAAAGGTGCGTGGCTATTTTCAGCATGTAACCTATTTTGGGAATTATGTAAGTGGTGAAGGGCAAGTCCCCACCCTTATAAATATGTAGTGATTTTCATAGCATAAGAGATATAGATATGAACTATTATGAAGTTATGTTGCCATATCTGATGTACGCATAAGTTTATGATACTAAATATTGTAAGAAGCTTATGTGTATTTACTGTGTTTAATATAATGGAGTGTATTGATTGATTGAAAGTTATAAACATGAATATAACTAGATCTTGCATGATAGAATTCATATGACTATTACTTGAATCCATTATTCCTTAGATTCGGATCTGGAATATGCTTTGTAGAATGTCTATATTATTTATGGATATGAATACATTAACTCTTCATCATGTTCGTATCCTACACAAACAACTCTAGGGAGGGGCTTGGTACCTTTGTGCGTTACCGGTGAGCACTCAGTCTAGGCTGAGTGATGTGCCATCGCACCTAGGTTATTTCTAGTAAATTTTAGGCTGCATCATTGGTTCCATTGTCGGGACCTCTTTTTCATTGTTTTAGGATGGTTCATGATGAATACATATCGGTTGACCCTAACAAGTGTCAAGGAGTGGATATAAGATCTAGAAGAAGAATACACACAAAGTTTTAACACCAATCTGAGTTTAACACATGTGCATGGGTGGAACAAAATTTGTATGATAATTTGTATGAGAGATTCTTCACTATTTTTCTGGTAGAACTATACGAGTGGTTGGTTGCTTATGTTTCTAAAAGGGATTGGAGGTATTGGGAACTTGTATAGAATTAGGAAGAATTTTAGGTCCTTTATGATGCTTGATATGATTTGGACACGCACTATGGATACTTGGTTTCGTGGTGTCCTAAATAGCTATATTATGGAGTACTCAATTTCCACTTATTCTTGCCTAGAGGTAGCAGAATTCCATTTTTATGGTATCCTAGGGGAACTTACTTACAAGGCATTCCACTTGGTGATCAAAATCTTGATGGTGACCCTAAAATTGGAAATCAAACTAATGGCTAGTTAAACCCCACCACGTGCGGGGGTAGGAGTAGGTTTGGTGAAAGATGGAAGACCTAGTGGCAAAAAGGTAGAGAGAAGAAAGGCGGCTTAATATAATGAGGCACATGAGAGGGAGATAGAGAAGCAACGTGATGTTGCAAAGTGGATGGCGTTGAGGAGAGAGATGGATCATGAAGGATTTGGAGCTCACATAGATGGCATGGAGCCAGAGAATCATGAACTCCCTCATTTGGGAAAACATGAAAGGGAACCCCCTCGTCCTCACATGGAAGTGCACCAGTAGAGACGACATGGGCCACATGCGCACATCTGAATCTACCTAACAACCTAGCCCTTGTGCTTGGTTTTCTAGTATCTAGTACTGACGAGTAGTCAACAAGATAATTTAGGTAGTGGGAGAGCAAGAGTAAGTCACGTAGAAAGTACATCGATGGTGGGGAAAATTTCTTCATTATTTTTTTGGAGGTACCTTTACAGGTGCATCATCTACATAGAAATTCAAGCACGCAAAATTTTGGACTCACTTCTAGGAGTGGTAACACTTCACAAACTATAGGGGTTTAGTTCAATACTACTTGTTGGGACACAAGGAAGTACATCTTCTGGTCCACTTTCAGCTATAGGTGGAGGATTAGGAGGTATAGGTGGTTCTAGTTCCAATGGATCTGGTGGTTCTAGAGGTAAAGGAAACACATGAGGTTCTGGATTAGGTGGGCAAGGTCTGCACCAACCCTAGAATATTTACATGGAGATGTCTCTTCATCTTCCAATAATATAGGGGCATAGAATATGATGTTGAACATGTGCACATGTGTGAAATATTGTGCAAGCAAAGGGATCATGGCTTATAAGCACAAGCAAAGTCAATTTTCCACTACATTACAAGGATGCGCACACAATTGGTACAGAAAGTTTGACCCTGATAAGAATTTCATAGATTATGCAACATTAAAATATGCTTTCCTTAAAGAGTTTCACATCCCTGAGTTTGAGTAGAAGAGTATAAGTGTGCTTAAGGATATTAAGCAAGGCACTACTGAGAGTGTCAAAGAGTATGATGTCCATTTCAAAACAATTTTATCTAAGCTTTCTTATGATATTCACGCAAGCCAACATGCACAATGGTTCATTGGAGGTCTAATTACACCTTTTAGAAGGGCTTTATCACATAAGACATACACTAATCCGTGTGAAGCACTTGAAGGCAACTTTACACGATGAGGAAGTTAGAAGTATAGACACTAGAGTCAGCCCATTCTTGGAAGCACATGATTACAACTATGGAAAAATAGTTGGATAAACTATCGATGAACTCAACACATGACGTGCATGGGGATTTGGTGTATAGATTGTGAAGTAGAAGGGCACACCAAGGATAGTTGTCCCCACATGATTAGTGCGTTCATTATTACTTTGGACTATGAGATATGTCATTTGAACCATGATGTAGCCACTACCCATTATTGCAACGTGTAATAAGGAAGAACATCTCTTGCTATTGTAAAATTTGTAGGTCCATGACTCATGATACGGAAGACTACCGGCTGATTGGTCAGATCCATGATGTTATAGATATTGGTGTACAACAGACAGAGTATCAGATAACTCTAAGGGTAAGGGTGAGCATCAGGATCGGGATCACAATCAAGCGTGCTATGATCGAAATGAAGGGAATTTTGAAGGAGGTCATGGTAGAGGTCGAGGATACCATGGTGGATTTGAAGGCCAAGGCCATGGTGGTGGACAAGGTGAGTTTCCTCATGGAACATGTTATACATGTGGATCTCTGACCACTACAAGTGCGAATGTCCTCAGAAATATTACATGTTCTTTATGTCGAAACAATCATAGCTATGAGGAATTCCCAGGACTTATATGAGCATCTTAGTAAGAAGCATAAATAAGAAAACAAAGGCATGGATGGATGGTTAGGATACAACGCACTGTGGAAAATCAGTGGATGCCCAAGTTGGAACCGAATCCGAGGTATTTCTGTAAAGATCACTACCCATGCTGAAGTAGTGCATGCCAAAGAAGCATTACAGTAGAAGCCTACCATCACTAAGGAGGAGGTTCTACATGTACGGTACCTAGATCATGTCCATCAGAAAGAGGTTTATTAGGAAACCATGGAGGTACTCAAAATCTTCAGGGTGAAATATAGTGTTTAAAGGAGCAATCATGGAAGATGGAGTAAAATAAAGTAGTAGAGACGGTCCAATCTGATATTGATGACTTAAAGGAGGTGTGAAAAATGTTGCACCAGGAGAATATCATTCCATTGTTAGGGAATTAGCTAAAGGAAACACTCACGCAAGTATTGAGATTGGATGACAGATCCTACATGTAAATATTCCCCCCCATATCTTAGACTATGACAAGGAAATCACTCTAAATGTTGTTGTGGATGGATGGCTTTTGAGTAATATATTGATTGATATAGGCACAGAAGTCAATGTGCTTACTTTAGATGCATGGGTATAGATGGGGAGACCCCCATTACAACCATCTTCTAATGTGTTGTTTATGGCTAATCAAACCAAGGCCACCCCTATTGGAGTTTTAAAATATGCATCCATTACTATACAAGGGGCCAAGTTCATAGGGGACTTTGAGGTTTTGGCACTTGCAGAAGCAGAAAACTTCCCAGCTCTACTTGGGCGCCCTTGGTGTTATGCAAATAATGTTGATCTTTGGTTCAACAAGGGTTATATCAGTTTTGAGAACAAGGAGGAAAGAGTTATTATCCCTTTAACCGATGGGAAATCTATGCCCTATGTTGAGCCTTTGAGTGAGGAAGATCTGAATAGGATTTATGTACATGCCATTCGGGACCCAAAAGTTCTTGAGCCATCTAAAGAAGGAATCCTTCAGTGGGAAGATGCATAGTCTATTAGCGATACTACAAGTATTTCTTGTGATAATTGGGCTCATGGTACTTATGAGTTGGTAGGGATCAAGTAAGAAGCACATTTGCGTGGAATAGTAGACCTCATTGTATCAGGAGAATAGGTAACAACTCGGTACCTTGATACACTGGAGAAGGATATCCTACGGTATTTCTACACACCATGGAGGAACAATGGATAGACCTAGTTGGAGAGATGGAATATGCTAGCATATACCCTACGTGGGACAACAACATGTTGGTGGGTGGTTCACAGGGATAATCTTGTAGGATGGAATGAAATCAAGATTGCTCTTTCTACTTGGTTTTCCAGGAGTAATGCACCTACTCAAATATGCACTTATCATGGTAATCAACCTATTCAACACCACGTTCAGTAGTGTGAGAGACTCTGGACAGAGGGTAGGAAGCTTTACCACCTTCACTCTGGGTGCACAAATTTTATTCCACTTTACAAGGTTGTGCATGTGTGTGTCTTGGTATGTATATGTGGAACTCCATAGAGAGACTGAAATTGGTAGGATTTGATTACAGGAATGATCTAGACTTTTGACTACTTCTCTACTAAACCTCAATAGAAGAGGCATTAAGGGTTATAAAGTGGTTAACTATGGGAGACAGTGCAAAGGTAGAAGAACTCATTTAGGATTTATTTGATGGAAATGACTCAGGAGCATGTTTTTCGAAAAATAGAGACAGATGCCACACTACTTAAGCACACTTGCCTTGAGAAAGAAAAAGGAAATATGGTCTACTTAGTGGATGATGAAGAAGTAGAAAATTTGGATGTAGATCATTCAACAGGTAGGCGTGAGGTTTTGGATAGTGCAGATAAGACCATGCACGCCTATCATGAACCTATGAAAATAAAGAAAGTGAATATTGGATCGGATGTTGAGCCTAAGGAGGCCATAATTGGGGATTATTGGTCTGATTTGAAGTGGAAAAATCATTGAGTTACTACGAGATTATCAGGACTTATTTCCTAGGGGATACCATGAACTAAAAGGCATGCATGAATCATTAGGATAAATGAAGATAAAGCTTAAGGAAGGTGTGTACCCGGTCAGGAAGAGACCCTACAGGATGAACCCCAACTTGCAAAAAGGTCAAGGAAGAAATTGACAAAATGTTGAAGTCTGGAATCATCAAGCCCCTGGACAAATCAGAATGGGTTAGCCCAATGGTGATCAGTATAAAGAAAGATGGTCGATTAGGATCTGTGTGGACTATAGGGAGCTGAATGTTACATGTGTGACTGATCCTTTCCTATGCCATTCATAGAGGAAATATTAGAAGGTGTTGCTAGGGCGCAGATCTATTCCTTTACAGATGGATTCTCTGGGTATCATCAGGTTAGGATTGCACAGGAGGATCAGGAAAAGACTACATTTACCATTGAATGGGAAAGTTTTTCCTATATTGTGATGCCTTTTGGTCTGAAAAACACACTGTTGTATTCTTGTGTATAGTTGTTCAAGCATTCAAGGATTTTATTCATAACTTCTTACAAGTTTATTTAGATGATTGGATGGTGTATGGACTTGTTAAGGATCATTGTGACAATTTACGATTAATGTTTGAAATATGTCGACAATTAAGCATCTTTTTGAACATCAAGAAATGCATCTTTGCTACACCATTTGGCACATTGTTAGGGCACATCATCTGTAAGGAAGGTTTTTGGTTGATCCAGCTAAGGTTGTAGTCATTATTATCCTGGAAGAGCCTACTAGTCAAAGTGAGGTGCATGGATTCTTAGGTCACACTGGGTATTATAGAAAATTTATTAAAGGGTATGCTAAGGTTGTTACACCCTTGAGGAGTTACTAAAAGGAAAAGGGACATTCTATTGGGGGAACCACAACGCACATTCGAGACATTAAAGGAAAAACTTACTACATCACTTATTATGCACTTTTCCCTCATGGGACCAACCATTTCATGTACATGTGGATGCTTCTGGCATGGCCATTGGCACGGTGTTGGCTCAGCCTGGAGAAGGTATTATAGATCATCCTATCTATTTTGCTAGTAGAAATTTGACTCATGTAGAGTAGAATTATACAACTACAGAGCACGAAGCTTTGTCAATGATCTATGCGCTACATAAATTTAGACAGTACCTGCTAGCAACACCATTTGTATTCTATACCGATCACATGACATTGAAGTATTTGGTAAACAATCCCATTTTATAGGGATGCATATGAAGGGGGTACTCTTATTCTAAGAATTTGATTTTACAATTGTGGTAAAACCAGGGAAAAGTAATTTTGGACCGGACCATTTATCCAGAATACAGTCGGGAGAAGACTTGTAGGCAATTGAAGATGTCATGCCCGATACACGCTTATAATGGTTACTGATGAACCATCGGAATTAGAGGACATAGTTGTCTTTTTCTACGTATAGGTAGGGCACCAGAAGGAATGAAATCCTTAGAGAAGAAACAACTTTCCATTCACGCATGGCACCGTTTATGTTGATTAGCGGTGACCTATACAAGTTAGGCCGAGATGAAGTATTGTATCGATGTGTATTGGAACATGAGTGCACATATATCATGGAAGAGGCTCATGGTGGTATTGCAGTGGGCACTATGTAGGTGACACCACTACGTGCAAGATTCTACTCGTTGGATTATGGTGGGAGACCTGTATAAGGATTGTAAGACATATTGCAAGGCATGCGGTCACTGTCAGTGCCTTGGAAAAACAAGAAAAAGAGATGAAATGCCTTTAAGACCTATTCATAGTGTAGAACCATTTGAGAAATGGGATATATATTTTATGGGTCCTATTTCACCATCTACGTGTAGGACTGGATCGTGCTATATCATCACTTACAAAGATTATCTGACAAGGTGGGTAGAAGCAATGCCTACAAAGGATTGTACAACTACAACATCTATGTTTCTATGGGAAAATATTATTATAAGGTATGGATGCCCGTTGAGTTTCACCAGTGATAGGGGAACACATTTTTGAATGAGACAATCAGAATTCTATTGGATGAGTTCATGATTGCACACCATAAAACTACACCATATCATCCTTAGGAAAATGGGACTGTTGAGGCTTTCAATAAGATTTTGAGCCATACATTGACAAAAAAATGTGATGTTGGAAGAAAATATTGGGATGATAAAGTTTCTTCCATGCTTTGGGTATATAGAACAACATACAAGTGGTTAAACAAGGACACACCCTTTCAATTGGTGTTTGGTGTAGAATCAGTTCTTCCTATGGAATTCATGTTACCTTCTTTACGTATTGTACATGCTTTGGAGTCTAGCTGATGAACAAGCATTAGAAGAACAAATTGAAAAGTTGATTAAGTTAGATGAGTGATGAACAATAGCACACTTGGAGTTAGAAGTAAGAAAAATCCAGGTAGAAAGCATGGCATGACAAGCACATCAGGGACAAAAAGCTTGAGATAGGATAGATGGTGCTTCTTTATGATTCTAAGTTTTTGTGCCATCCAGAAAACTTAAAGTACATTGGTTAGGACCATATGTTATCACTTACATACTTGAAACAAGAGCTTTTCAGTTAGAGGTGCTTGATGGAATACGGTTACTCGATTACTTCAACGGGAGTAGGTTGAAGCCCTACTATAAATAAGTCTTCTTGGTGTTTGTAATAAGGCAATGTTGCCATTTAGATTAGGTTTTCAATTATGTATTCCTTTAATGTATTTCCTTCTTCATCGCTATGCTTTGTTAATTTAGTTGGTGTTTTGTGTAATAAGCACATTTATGCATAGGAAGCTAATTACCATTTGAAGAATTTTTATATGCAGAGGACTGCACATACCATTTGTGTGGGGTGGCTATTGAAAAATGGGTACACATCAAGGAACAAACTACTACAGGTGTTATTCAAGTTTGAGGAGTTTCTTAGAAGAGAGATTGCTTCTAAATAATGACCATAGATGGGGAGAAATGAAGGAATAGTATAACATGAGGTAAGTAACGGCCGTGGAGACTACTAAGAGAAGGCGTAGTGGCGAGGTACTCAGGTGCATGGAAGCATGCTTTGAAGAGAAGTCTGTAGCTAGAAGGTAGGAAGGCACACTAGAAGGTTATAGCTAAGGCACGAAGATGTACCACATGGAAATTGTGAAAATGGTCAATTAATGAGAGGATTATTGGTAGGTGAAGGAGTAATAAATGCACCAACTTTTGAAAATCTATATAAGGACGTGATGTAAGTTCATTTTTACCATTGTGATCACAATATTTTAACGAGCTAAGTGTGAATGAGATGAGCAAAGAGTATTGAGGTGTGAAGAGTGTGAAACCAGATGTGGAGAGCATATTTATGCGTAGAAGAAGCTTTACCCCATTGGTGAAGGGTTTGAGTGAAGCGATGCATTGTGAAAGAGCTAGGGCATGTGGTTTCAAACTAGGGTAATAAGAATCAAGCTATGGTTTAGATTTGTTCACTAAAGAATATAGAAACTTGAGATTTGACGATATCACCAAAGAAAGAACATGCTGCAGAGCCAAAGGAAAGAAGAAAGTGGAGGCAGAAGTTGAAATTTCTCTCGAGAGTAGTTTCTCTAGATGTAGTATCCAAAGGCATGATAATTGGGCAAGAGTGGGATTCCACATACGCAGCTGTAAGGTGAGTGATTATACCCACCGCACCTCTGATAATAAGAAATAATTAGATGCGTTGTTGAGCATGAAGACCAAAAAGTGCACGGCGGAGGATATGCCAGTATATGATGACGTTAGGGAGAAACTTTTAAAACAAGTAGGATTATACCAGTTACATGAGCTCCAATACATTGGAAAATATGAACCTCTTTACTAGTGGCTAATGAGTAGAGTCCATGAGGACTTCTTTTATTTTACTCGGAAGAAGGATAAGGATTACAACAACAACCTTGATATTTATGCTAAAGGTTAAAGGGGACAGGAAGAACCTTGACATCGACCTAAATGATAAGGCACCAATCATGAAAACACAAAAGGAACTAGGGTATACAAAAGGTCTGCACGGAATGGACATCGATAAAATGAAGTACCCAGTGGTACAAGTAGATGCGTATCTGGTGACCAAGTTGAATGATCAAGAGAGATGATCGCAGTGAATATGATGTGGCTCCATATCACAAGGAATATCTCATAGGGGTAGTCTATAACATAACAGGCTACATTACGAAGACCATCATCGAGGAATCATGTAGGCTGTGAAATAATTATTTTTGGCACTATCTTACTTGTCACTAGTATTTATGGAGATTGGAGTGCCCGATGGGCCAAAAGACAAGATTTGGGAGTACCCCTTGGAGAAGAATTCCCTTATGGAGAGGTTCAAGAAGTATTTATATGAAGGTTCAATGAGTGGGCCATTCAAACAAAGAGTGGATATGTGGTATGACAGGCTCTGTGTGCTTGCATTTGAAAAGGAGTGGTGCATTCCTAAGGAATTACCATCAGTGGTGGGAAAGAAAGTATAATTTGCGGTGTACCAACACTTCTTCATCACATGATTTTCTATGAGGGATGGGACTTAGAGCCCATGGTGTAAACTACTATATGCCTTCACAACACATGACTTCCAGGCATCAGTCCACCATTTCACTGATGTGCATCAACTAAATTTTAATGCGGATAAGGTAGATTGTGACTACCACACTTTAAGAAAAACATATATACATCTAGGCTAAATAACATATATTGAAAGGATCATATTAGACGTTATAAACATGAAGCTTGTAAGCTTGGTTGTTGGGGATAGTGGAGCATGCTTGTATACCTTCAACTTAAGCCTAAGTTGGAGGGTAACAAGTATGTAGAAAATGAGTTCGTGCTCCCAGGGCCACCAAAAGGTAAGCATACGGTGGAGAACGTGCCATCCCCATAACCTGCAGAAACCATAGTAGTGGATGAAGAGGAAGAAGGGTGTGAAGATAGTGGTGGCTTAGTACATAGAGGCTAGAGGCAGCCTACAAAAAAATGGATACTGAGCACGCAAGTACCCCACCACAGGTACAAGAAGAAGAAGATGACTTGGAGGCAATCCAAAGAGAGTGTTATTTCAAGAGGGTGTTCAGAAGAACAAGAACACAAAGCATGGGAACTCCATAGTCAGTATGAAGATCACCATGAATCTCTCCACAGAAAGAGGCGGTTGTGAAAATAAGGAGAAATTTGAAGCTGAATGAGGAGGCGGAGGAATCAAGAGAAGCACTGGAAATCTATACCACCAGAGGATGTGGAAGAACCCAAGGATGAAGAAATGAAGGATGAAGGAGTAAAGAAGGCAGGAAAAATAGAACAAGATACTACTCAGGACATAGAAGATCCAACTCCAAACCTTGGCACTCAAGTTCCTAAGGGGCCAAGAAAAAAGAGGGAAAGTGGGGAGTATGTTGCACCAATCATGGGCTATGATGAGGACATAGGTAAAATTGTCCATGCCCAATTCCAGAATACTAGTGGGCCTCAAGGACTTGTATGGATGGGAGTTGATGGACCCTGACATGGCAACCACATGCATAAGGAAATAATTGTCATGGTCCATGCAAACACACATGGATGAGCTTGATTTTGATGTATGTGAAGAGTCCTGTGTGTTAAGAAGAATGAGAAAGGCACCGCAAAATAGGCACATAACTATCAAGCCCATTATTATGTCTGATGAACATGTGAGTAATGCCTTGGTGAAGGTATCCATAGAGGTAGCGTGATAGAATGTAGATAAGGCTGTAACTATTAGAGCGCTAAGAGAAGATATCAAAGCTAAAGATGCAGAAATAGCACATCTGAAAGGAGAAAATGACCTAGAGAAAAAGAAGAATGGGGTTCTCATCACCATGGTAGAGGAGATTGCGATCATGTCCTAAAGGCAAGACACACTTGGAGTCCAAGGTACCTAAAAATTCCCTTCGACTATGCATTATGTGCATACCTTAGTTGATTTGGTGCTTGAGGATGGACCCATTTGAATGCCAATGCCAAAGGACCCTGAGCAGGAAGTAAAGAGAGCAAGGGATTCAGTGGTTAGAAATATTTCATCTTATGAAGCATTACTCCAAACCTTGCAGGAGGAGCTGAAGAAAGCAGACCAAACATTGAATATATGTGTAGCTCCAGAGGTAATAAGAATCAGGACCATGGTAGAAGATAATGAAGTCTTGAAGGCCATGAAGGATGAGACTTTGGGGCACGCAGAGAGATTGGTGCTAGTAAAAAAAAAGTCACAAGGCCCTTTCACTAGACCAGAGCCCCCATAAGGATAGGCTGGATGAAATTGGAAAGATTATAGCACAGAAGATGGATCTTCTAGAAGGAAGGGTGACTATAATGTCCAACATTGTTATAGTATTGCAGAATGAGAAGGAAGAGATTGCACAAGAGGAGTTAGATTCTATTGCATCAGATATTCTAGAAAAGGCAAAAGTCACGCTAAGTGATTGACAAACTTTAGAGGCTGAAATCAAAGAGGAATATCCAGAGTTAATTCTTCTAGTTGAAACAAAGGACGTTGCAGGGTGAAAATTCATTCTTTGTACAAGTAATTCTTTAATTTACATTCATTCCATTCCTTATACTTTATTCTTTAGATATCAAGAGGCAACCATTACTGGGGTGGCAATGCAATTTTGTGTGGGGTAATGTTGAGTAGACAAAGTATGATACTTAGCAGAAGGCACACAGAAGGTTCACGCGTGGGAATAGGGCATGTTCAAAGGCGTGGAAGGATAGGGAAGGAAATGCGTGTGAAATACAAGGATAGATTCGGGACTTAGCCATTTTCAGGATTACGGGCTATTTTTGGAGATAGCATGCAGAGCACACAAACCGGATAAAGACTTGTGTGACATGCAAGGGCTATTTTTGGAAGAGTGTCTACTAAGCACTTTACATGGGTTCGAGTTAATAATATGATTATTACTTCTAGTTAACCAGGAGAGATTTATTATTGGCACACTTTCATGTGCATCTATTATTGTAAAGGCACACACTATTTTTAGCATGTAACCTATTTTGGGAATTATGTAAGTGGTGAAGGGAAAGTCCCCACCCTTATAAATATGTAGTGATCTGCGTAGTATAGGAGATATATATGAGCTATTGTGAAGTTATGTCAGATCGATGCGTGCGTATATGTTTATGATATTGAATATTGCAAGAAGCTTCTGTGTATTTACCGTGTTTAATATAATGGAGTGTATTGACTGATTCAAAGTTTTAAACATGAATATAACTAAATCTTGCATGGTAGAATTCATTGGCTATTGCATGTATCCATTAATCCTTAGATCCAGATCTAGAATATACTCGTAGAATGTTTATACCATTTATGGATCTGAATGTGTTAACTCTTCATCATATTTTCATCATGTACAAACAAATCTATGGAGGGCTTGATACCTTTGCACACTTAAGGTGAGCACTCTCTAGGATGAGTGATGTGCTAGCGTGCAGGTTATTTTTGGTAAATTCTAGGCTACATCAACTAGTGCATCGTCCTAAAAAGAGTGTGGGTATTAGCATCCGAGTCATTATGGGAGCCTTATTGTTGGGAGCACTCACAAATAATAGTAGGGATGGTATTAGCAAAGACAAAAATAGTAGGGTATGTGTGGGAATAAGTATGAATCATATCATTATAAGACTTAAATGTGTCATCAAACTCATAGTGAAAAATCCACCAAACTTGTCACAAATATCTTCACACAAGTTGATATCGGCGAGAGAGTGAGAAGCGGGCTCATCAATATATGAATAAGAGAAATTTACCGTCTGATAAGCCATGAAAGTGTAAAGGATAATGAATCCTAGGGATAACAAGAAGAATGGATGCCAAGAAAGATAAATAATCCCTAAGGCTATCTAAGGTTTGAGGAATGATTAGGTTCACAAATGTTTACACCTAAATAAATAATTAATTATTTGGATTTAGGTTACTTTCTTTTTATTCAAATGTGTAATGATTCAATAGTTTTCATATCCTAAATAAATTAATTATGATTAATGTGCAAAACAAAATATAGCTCCTGATAATGTGAAATAATAAAATGATAAAAAAGTATTACTCAAAACACAAGAGGATAAGTGAACTTAGCCTATCGGAGGGGTATAAATATGATATGGGTGGTCAAAATAGTAAATATCTATAAGTACTTTGTATCTAGAAATGTGACTATTAATTGAAATGGTATAGAAATTTATAGATTATCCTAGGGCATAATATGATTAGCTCTTGAGTTGTTAGTTCCGAGATGAGGATATTTTGGTGCTCTGTAAATTCTAATGGTCATTTCGGCCTATAAATGTTCTTTATCATATAATGTTAGGGTTCACTAATGTGTAAATCCTTCTATAGTGACATGAAGTAGATGATAACCCTCAATTCCTACACTAACACTTCATGACCATGTTTAGATAATAAAAGGATAATTATTTATATGGTGGAGTTAGATAGAACCTAGTGGTCAACCTCTATTGATTTGATCTACGATATACACTACATACCCTCGAAGGTGGGAGAAAACTCCATGTAGTTCTAGTGTATGTGCAATTATATATGTAAACCTAAGCCAAGCCCTATCTTTCCCTTATGTCTCTTGACATAATGATAATGAGCATAGTAAGTATAATTTACCCTTTTCATTTGTGCTTTATAGTGCATTATGATTTAAAATGCTATATTTATTCCCTTTTCCCTTATAACCTTTGGTAATTCTATGTGTTAGATTGATCTTGTAAGTTAGCTTTAGGACCTTTGAAGGCTTGCGGATAAGGAAGATATATTCTTAAAATTGGTTTGATTGCTTTAGAAATGAGTAGTGGTTACTCTTAAAGATGTGTTATTATTTTATGGAGATTTAGGAGAGCCTTGTGTGATTTTAGAATGTACTTCACAATTGGTGTTACGGATAATTGCAAGTGAGTTTGTAAATGCATTAGAATTTCTCATATAGGATTTCACAGATTAAATGTTACATTAAGGCCAGCCTAAAGGATAATAAGTGAGCTATAAAAAGACATAAATTAGAAAAATATCCATTAAAGAGCGTGGATATGATAGTATGGGTTTCCCATCTTGTCGCATGGCCTTTAGTCTTGGTCCATACAATTTTAGACAGGTAATTCATGATGACTGAGCAAGATTCAAGGTAAGATTCTTGGGAGTGATGCACTACTTAGGACAAATGCAATGAGTATATGAATGATTGGGTAATGCGTGTAGTAAAAAAATTCATGCAAACAAGAGAGGGATAGGTCATTTAATCTTAGGATGTGTGTTCAAGTCATAATGTAAAGGTAAATTTAAGCTTTTCATTACAAAGTATAACTTACCAAAAAAATTTACAACTCCATACCGTGCTCATGTGCTAGATTGGCTCCATAGAATGATCAATAACTACATCAATTCTATGGAAAGTTCAAGTGTTACATTAGTGTCATGGTAATCTCAAGTGATACTGATGGCTCATGGTAGGATCAAATGCTAAATTTTTCACATACTATATTCACATCCCTTATGATGACACCAAAGGCAATCAAGTGTGGTTGTTTATTCCTTTAATTCTAGTTGTTATTTGTTTTGTAATTTTATACGCATATTTTATTGGGTGTTAATACACACATTGGAATGTGATATGTTAGTTCACATATATGACATAAATATAGAGGTAAAACACACATTCTATTCTCATACACACCATACCCATTAGGAGGTTTACTTTTACATTTCATTTATTTTAATCCCAAATTTTTAATTTATATATTAAAATGGGGAAATTTTAATACTTGAAATTGTGACCAAAGTCACTTGGAAATAATCATTTGGAATTTATCATATCCTTTTCCCATTTATGAAATTAATTGACTTAATCCTAAATGCATCTAATTCAACTCTTGTACTTCAAAGCCACTAATTCAACACTTGTCACCTAATTTATATCTTTAGGAACACGTGTACTATATAATAAATACATCTTTATACTCAGGACCACTCAAATCATCTTTCAAATTATTCCTTGACATAAACCTAGGAAGAATCACTCAATAAGGGGAATAATCAATTGATATTTTTGACCCATGTCGATATCCCTATCGAAGCACTTATGACATTCAAATTTTCAAATCTAAAATTTACGACTTATTTTAGGGTCAATTAAGCAAGAAATCATTCACATATTTCAAATATAAAATCACACACACCCTACTCATCAAGGATTATCTTTTGAATATCTATGAGAACACACTCTAAGAAATAATCTAGGTCATGACCATTACATTATAGAATCCTTAGAGCACATCAAAAATATGTAAAATATGAATACACCTCATGTCACTACCCTAGATTACTCTCATATACTACAACTAATTTACCAAAGATCAATGAAAAGTGTTGGGGGATTTTTGAGTATTTCCAAAACTATTGTTTATGTGTATTCTTACACATCCATCAAGAGGGAGAAATATGTGCAAATTGATTCATATTTAAAGTATTAGTATGTAGTGTGGTTCTCATCACACCAATTAGGGGTGGGGTGAGGTCGATTTAGCTTAATCGAATAAACCCTTTATAGGTCAAAAGTGAGGAGAAGCCACTTGTAGGTACAAAAGTGTGACCATAGGATTTTGACTACAAATTCAGATCCAAGGACATAGAAAACCAAGTTCTAGAACCAAATTAAACGAGAATAGGGGGAAATATTGGCCATAGATGAGTATAAACAACTAGAAAATTTATATAGATTGAGGGATTTTGAATTGTACTCATTTTCACCATTCTATATTTTGTAAGTACTCTAACGACACTTTACACAATCCATCTCTTCAATCTTAGACCAGTTTCACACTTCAATATCTCATATAATAGTGTAATCATTTTAACCCTATCCTTGATTTCATTTATCTAAATTTCAAGAGTTGTGTTTATCTCGTATCTTATCAACACATAGTTTATAGCTTATGTATTTACCAATTTGACTATATTTATTAATTCTAAATCATCATCTACACATTATAATTAATATTGATTCGATTAACACTAATTTTTGAATTATAGGTCTCTGCATTCATTTCAATACTTAGTCAATAAAATTCTGAGTTTGGTTTCTTATCAACCTTGAACAATGTATCTCTTGATCAAATGTTAAATAAAATAAGGACATAATAAACCCATCATACACCATGTGCTTATATACAATACTACACTATATCAAGGTCCAACATTCATTAATGAAAGTGCATTATAAGGAGTATTTTTGAAAGACCTATTCTACAAATTAAAATATCATGTTGTCTAATTATACATCCTTTCATGACCTTCAACAAATAATTATGTTTTATGAGTCAAAACATGTTACTACTAACATGCTCAAACATGGGCGAAACAATACCATGTCCACATTAATTAAGTTTCAAAATGAATCACCTTCAAAGTTAAGGCTAATGATACTAATAAGAGTGCAACTAAAACTATCAATGTCACACAACCAATTATAATAATTATCCTCACTACTCCTCAATGGAGACATTTTACACATCAATTTGACCCTCTTCACAAGATATTATGATTTTTTGAGTATAACCTCATTTCCATGTCTCCATATTTGGATATTAATACATCTAAGTTGTTACCTAAGAGTCGTGATCCTAATACATATTGTGACATATGACCAAAAATGTTTTAAATTATGTCGAGGCCATTCATGACCTTACTAATGAAAAAACTATCTAAGTTGATGATACACCTACCGATTGAGTAGTTACACAACGTAATTCATACCTTAAAATATTTATGGATCCTCTTCCTATCACAATACATAATAAAATCATAAAATTGATGAGGTGCACACTAAATAAATAAATAAGTGTTTGTGTTACGATGCGGTTCTTATTTATTTAAAGTCATAAGGGTAATAAAAGATGTATATTTTGATTAATTAATAAATATGAATGCATGTACTAGAATATAGATCTGAAAGCAATTTCCAATATATAATTATATATAGTATTACTCAAAACACAAGAGAAGTGAACTTATAGTTATAAAAGCATAGATGTGATCAAAGAGTGTAGAGTGAATGTGCGACTAGAAATTCTTTTGATATGCTTCATTTATAGAATTATGGTTGCAAACTAAGATGGTATAGAACCATACAAATTTTCTTAGGGCATGTTATGGTCTAGTCCTAGGTTGTATGGTTTGGGAAAAGGATATTTTAGCACTTGGTAACTTTTTGTGCAATTTTGATACTCTTTGATGACCTTTGTACTATAACCCTAAGAATCATAAATATGTGAAACCATTTTGGTGATGTGAAATACCCTCAAAACCTAACCATTAGTATAATACCTTACAAAAAGTTAGTGTTTGGGTTAAATTACCCTTGCATTACCTATGTTAGCACTAGTCCGAAGAGGCCTCAAACCAAATGTAGTTTTTCACCTAGAATGTGATATCTATATGAATGTAACTACTTTGGAAACTTGATCCTTTAACAATGAGAAACAATGGCTTGGTGTGATTAAGCTTGGGTTGGATTGGCTTGAATTGAATGGTATATAGAATGAGAATCACGTGTAGATTTTGGTAGAGATTTAATCAAAACTCTCTTGATATTAAATTCATACGAGAATGTTTTACATATGTCTATAATACATATATAGAGGATTTTGGTTTCTATAAAATAACAAACAACCATATCCATAAAATCATTATGATTCACAAACTTCCTATTCTATCTATGTAAGTGGTTTTGACTTCCCACTTACAATAACAAACTTATTTACATTTAGTTTATACCATTATCAATAACTTAGAAATATTATAATAGAGCACTAAATATGATTTTACTAATATTAATCCCCTAGTGAAAACATGGTAGAAATAAATTACACTTATTTTACAACTTGATGCCTCTACTTGCTTATGATTTTGGTCCACAACTCGAACTAAAGGTAGAGAAGGAACTTATCAACCATGCACTATTGGGAGTTGAACCCTGGTCATTAGTGTTATCATTGATGCCAAGTGGCATTGATGGAAAAGGAGTGAGTGGTGAATTGAGGCTTTGTAAGGAAACAAAGGTTGATTGGTAGTGCATTATCGGTGGTATGTTGAAAATTTAGGATGGTTTCAGTGCTCTACAAGCTTGGTTAGTGAGGTAGGAGTCCACTAGAGGTATGGAAATGGTTGGAAAACTTGACACATGTGTTATATAGGTCATACATGATGATTATAGCATGAGAAAGAGCTTATGGAGTGAGTAACATGTCAAATGATGGGAGTCACAACAGCTCGGCTTATTCAGGTCTATTTCTAGAACCTAATGAGGTGTACACACAAAATTTAGGTGATTCTAAGACCAAGTAAGCATGGTAATTTAGGTCTATTTTAGCTTCGGAGACAAAATTCAAAATTTTACCAAAACTGTCATTGAGGACCTGACGGTGAATGTTGAGGTAAGTGGGATAGATTTTAGTTGTAAAATAAAATTTATGGCTAACCAACCTATGGAGTGTGTATATGGGTTTCTTTTAGTGCTTCATGCCAAATTTCATCAAGTTCTAAAGAAGTTTGTGGAACTTATGCAAGTTTTTCTAAAACGGGTTTCTTGGGGGATGCAAATTGAGCACCCTCGGCTTCTTAGCATACAAGAAATTTTTTTGATCCTTCTTTGGATAAATAATAGAAGGAATTTTTAAATAGTAATCCAATAATGAAGTTGTGTAAAATATTTGAGGGAATTTGGTTGAAAAATAAAGAAGTTATGAGCATTTTTCGAGACAGGTTTTTCTCCTTCAAGCTCTACTTTTTGAAGCGGTAGGCACAAAATGAATAATTTTGACTTCAAATTACTTGTGCAAGATGGAAAAACCCCTCATAAGTGTAAAAATATCTCTCTAGGTTAAAATTATGGAATTAATGTTTCTCATAAGTGATTGTTCCATGTGGTATGTCTTGCTTTTGAATAATTTGAACTATACATTGTAATTTTAAGGTGTGAAGTTATATCTCCTACCTATGAGAAGGTATGATTTTTTTAGGTGAAATGAATATCTTTGAGAAATTTTAGTGCATGCCAAATGTGAATGTAACCAAAATCTCCTCTTTACCTCTAAAAGATAACTCAAGTCAAGTCATTCATGATGTGTAGAGGATGCATTTGTGCATAGGTATGAGAATTAGGGTAAAAAATTAATGTAACCTACGTATATAATTCAAATTCATCTAGGAAAATCCCATGTTTATTTGTTTAGTTGGTGTGAAGGTATAACTTATTCTACTTGTTGTTAGTCTTGTATAACCTCACCAAGACAATTGTGCTCTGTTTATGTTTTGCAAGTTTTTCTCTACAAGATCCTCATTCAAGATTGATGGAGGGTGATTGGGTTATCTCTAAAGGGTTTCATATCAATTTTATCATAAAGTGAAGATATGCTAGTAAAGGGTATACAACTCCAAAGTATAGTATGGATTTGAGAATAAGCTCATGAATTTTTTGATATATGTTCTCTCCGAGAACAAGCTCTTGAAGTCTAAGATTCATTGATTGTGTGGATGCACTAGGTGTAGGAATTTTTTGAATGCCTAAAGAATTATCATAATATGGTTTAGATGCTATACAAATAGGAATTAGTCGTGATGAAAAACCTTTCTTTAGAACAATGTTTTCCTCTTTATGACTGCCAAGAAATGTTAAGGTTGTGTTCTTGAATTCTGAACACATTTCTTCATTCCACACAAGAGAGTGCATGAAACTCATGGCGAGTTCATTCCTTAAGAAGATCAAGTGGTCATAGGGTTGTAATAGTGAGGTTTGAAAAGTTACAAGTCTCAAAACAAAAACCTATGGTTTAGATCTTTAAACCCCAAGTGTGCCAAAATTCAAGATCAAAGTTCCCCGAGCTAATGAGCATTATATCAATAGTTGTAATGACCTGGGAGCTGTGAAAGTGGTCAATCCTCTTGATAAGTGGCATTGTAATAAAGATTGACTGAAAAAAATTGAAAATTGTTACACTTTAAAAGTATACCTTTGTCTTCTTTGCATATTACAATAGTTCAACATTCATAAATAAAAACCCCGAGCTCTACTTTTCTGATTAGATTTATCACAAAATACATTTAGATATTTACTTCTTTTGAGCTAATTATGTTTGTTAATGATCTCTTCACTATTGTTTGGAAAATTAACACAAGTCTGTGATGAGGACTCGTAGTCCAGAAGTCAAGAGAAATAGACCGTGAATTTTAAAGGTGTGAATATGAAGATTGAGGTGGTTTAAATAGTACAAGGAATTCCTAGAGGTAGGTTCAACATTAAAAATGTTTGTTGCCTTGCTACAAGACAAATACAATTCAATAAAGAATATGAAAAATCAGGAAACATTACAAAATAAGGAATTTAATGGAAGTGAAAGGTTCGGTCACCTAGGTCATTCTAAATAGTTTTAGAAAAGATTCTATGTTATTCATGATCCCAAAAGTATCTCAATCATACCTAGAGGTCTCAGAGAGTATGAAAATTCCTTGTTAGATGCTATTATAATTACATAGATAGTTTCCCTTGAAGATCTCTTCATCTTCCTTGCACAAGGAGTCTAGAGAAAATGTGATAAGTTTTCATTTTTGAAGATGATAAGTCATGAAAATGTGGTGGATAGAAAATACAAATATATATGATAGTTTGTATTCCATGTAGGTAGACATGCAAGTTAATGAAAGCATAGTTTCTTGAAGTATAAGTTGTGGAGTGAGTATTAAATGTCAAAATTGATCACAAGAAGACAACTTTAGGGAAGGTATGTTTTGTTGAAACAAAATTTGTGTTTGTTGAGATATGACAATGACTAAATATGATTAGAGAAACTCAACAGAAGGAGCAATGATGGTTTCCTATGTATGATCTACATAAATATAAAATATTGACCACTAATGCATGAAAGACCTAATAATTTATGATGCGAAGAAGTTGATAGGAAGAACTAGGTGTTTGAGAAAGAGTTTGGATGAGTAAAGAACCATATTGCTTGATCATGAGGGTGCATAACTAGATTTGATGGAGAAGGACACCAAATGAAAAGAAGTAAAGGTGATGAATAAAATGTCTTCTTGACTATAATGAGAACAGGAGATTTGACATTTAAGAAAGGGTGTAATTAAGAAGGTGGCTTATGAAAGAATCATGTCTAGTATGGGTGCATGAAAGAAGTTTTGTCCAAGATTTTTTAGCAGTAGATACAAAGAATAATATTTGAAATTTTGAACTTATAAATAGGCCTGATATAACAAAAGTTGGAGCCTAATTATGCGATTCAAATGAGAGATGTGATATGAATATATGGATAAGATAATCCTTGTATAACGAGTAATAAGGTTGAGAGAGTAAAAATTGAAAAGTGTGAGAAAATTTAGAGGTCACTATCAGTTCTAGCAGACAACAAACCAAGTGTGATTAGAACTAAGATTAAGTCTAAGTTGTAGCTTAGAAAGTGTGGTGTTGTAGCTTTCTGTGAGTTAAACTCACTAAATATCGATTGTATCTAAATCAAAGTGGGAGTTGAAGCTTCCAGACAAGTTAAAGCTTTTCAAAGACGGAGTTAAAGCTTGATTAAAATTTTGGAGTTACAGCTCCAGGTTGAGTTGAAGCTCAACCATGAAATTAATGTAATAGATATAGGACAATTTGTCCTAAGCATAGTTCTTGGTTTCAATGGGTTTTTTCCCAGTTTGGGTTTCCCACATAAAATTTTTCTTTGTGTGTTATCTCTCTCTTCAACTACATGAACATGTTAGTCTGGTATTGATGATGAAAATTAAATGAACTAATTTATGAGGTAAAAATTGAACAGACATTGATTCACTCCCCCTCTCAGTGTCCTAATTTCTAACAATTGGTATAAGATCCTGGTACTCTTGAATTAAGCTTAAGAACCATGAGTTGATCCTGAAGACACAAACATGGGTTCATTAGCAAAATCAATGTTGAAAAAGAAGTATGAGATTTCTCAAGCTCTTATAAATGAGTTAAAGATATAAATCAAGCTCAAGGAATTTAATCATGGTCAAGAACTTAATGAGATGGCTTCATTTGTTGAGAAAGTGTCAAAGGAATTGAAATAAAAATGAAATTCATGACTTAAATTTGAAGAATAATTGAGGACCCTAAATCTTGAAAATGGAAAAATTCACTAATCAACTTGATGGCTTGCAATGCAAAGAAATACATTCTAGTGAAGTGAAGTATGAACTATGCCATGTAACTATTCAAGCCAAGAGTGAAGAATGTGAGAAATTAAATACATATCTAAAGACCCTTAGAGAGGAACTAGAACAAGCAAGGCAAAGGGAATTGAAGGATGAATCAAGCCATGTATCTTGTCAAGGATGTTCAGAGACCAAGAAGGACAACAAAGAACACAAGAAGACCATTAGGCAACCAAATGCAAGAAGACTATTAGGTAAGTTTCATGGAATTTTCTTTTCATGCAATATTTTGGGCATAGAGCTAGGGACTGCATGAGTAAGTTTGAAAAATAACATCCATGGAGAGATTGTAGTACTAAATATGAAAATAATATAGTGTGTTTCAATTGCAAAGAAAAAGGTCACATAGCCAAGTACTTCCTAGAAGAACCAGTAAATTAGTTTTGGGAAGAAGGAGACTCAAGAGGAAAGAATCAAGTTGTTTGCTTCAATTTTCATGGGCAAGGGCACTTTTCCGACATTTTCATGAACCACCTAGATTTAACTACAAGATAAATGCATCTAAGAGGCAATACAAAAGGATATTTAGAGGAAATAAAAACTCTATGAGTGAGACCAAGTCAGCCATGGTTGAGAGAGATACTTTGGGAAGAAGAAAGAAAAATGGATATATAAGGTCAAGGAAGAAAAGTCAGAAGTTGAAATAGAAAAGAATGATAAGAAGATAGCATGGGAAGATGTTGAAGAGACAAAAAATATAAAACAATCAAAGGAGAATCTAATGCAAACAAGACATCAACATGTGATGAAACATGTGAGAAGAAGGAAGAAAATTTTAGTGCATATGTTAAAAAATTTCTTCCTCAAGCAGTGTTGGAACAAGTGTATGAGTTACAACATGTGTGCCTATCAGGTGCTCAATAAGAAAATGAGAACTCATGTTATGTGGAGGTCACGTCAAGGAATGCATTCAAGAAGAATAACAAGACCAAAAATTCTAGAAGGAAAGAATTGAGTCATCGTGTTGTTTTGATGACTTTCTCTTATTTTGAGATAAAATGATAGAATGGTATGCCTTCTCCATATTTCTAGGAGGTATACACTAGCTGAAAGAAGCATGGTCTATTATTATTGTGTTCACCTATCAAGTGTTCTTCAAATGATGGTAGAATTTAGTTGTTTCGATTGGAGGTTCCAACAAGTTGCTAAGGTATGTAAATTTCTAGAAGTGTTTGTCTTGTTCCATGTTAAAGGTCCATAACTATTTGAAGCTCTTTTGTATCTTCCTCAATAGTCATGAAGAAAGACTTATGTCACTAGGCCTCATGGTTTGTAGTTTTCACCTCAACATTGTCTAGAGTGTCTTAAAGTAAGCACAACTTTAGATGTGAATACCTTGAGTCGAAAGTTCATATTGATTGCCTTCACAACTTTAGTTTTCACATCTCTTGTTCCATTTCAAAGGGATTAATTTGTTTTTCAAAGTTTGTGTGTGCTCTTCATCAAGTTCCAAGAGGATTCAGTTTCAGTGTTTGTTTAGATGGGTACAAAATGATTTGTAAAATGAATATGTTCTTAAAAATATGATAAAATAAAAGTGTAAGGAAAGGTTTCTTAAGAAAGGAGTGATATGAACAATTGATGTGAGAAAATATATAGAAGTTGAAGAAGTGAATAAACCGTGAGTTAATAAGATAAAATACCGATGAATATGAAGGGTGAATCTCACTAAGACATATGTTATCACAAAGCCAAAAAGGTTGAAGAATTTGAAAAAATAGTCTCAGTGGTGAGAAATCTCATGCAATAGAGAAAGGTGAAGTGAAGTACATGTCTGTAAAAGGTCAATTGTGTAGCAATTGTGGATGCAAAAAGAACTATTATGTGTGAATATATGATTGAAGGTGATAATGTTTAAGATTCAAAGAGATAATATTAGCCAAGATAGTATAAATCAAGATTGTGTCAAGCCCATAAAGTGTGTTAAGGATCTTAGTTCTATGGTGATAGAAGTTCAACGAGATAATGTAAATCCAATCAAGTTTATCAAATAATAGATTGGGATTCTATACATTGTACAAATCTGAGATGATTCTCAAAGGTAGGGGAAGCTTGTTGAGTTTTTAAAATCAAGTGTATAAAGGATTGAGAATAATGTTGAGGCTAAAATAAGAGGTGTTTCTAGGTGAAATGGCTTGAGTAACAGGAAGCTCATTCAAAAGGAGTCAAACAATATGTAAAGAAGGTGTAAATGTCTGAGAGAGTCTTTCAAGGTTGTGGTAAAGTAATCAAGTCTTCCTCATGACTCAAATTACAAGGTGTGGCGTATATTTTGTATGTTCTACTAGAGTAGGGTGTCTCGAGCATTTTGAGATTGGCTTGCATGCTTAGATTGATCTTATCCCTTTGAGAAGTTTGTTTAGACTACACTGAAGGAGAGGTTAAGGGACATTAGTCCTAAATGGTGTTATGCTAGATATGGAGTTAAATTTGATGATTTAAGCATGGTGAAGTGATATGCCATGATATATAGAGAATAGGATTAGGGGGAGATATGAGGCTGATTGGTAGAAATATTCATTCTTCTAGTCAAGACACACATGGCAAGATAGTGATGTTAATCCAAGGGGGAGTTTCTTGAGGTAAGATAGTGCTTTATAAGCAATCATCTACTTACTGGTTTCCCTTTTAAATGTATGACCCTTTTTCATAGATGTCAAAGGGGGAGAGGGTGATGTTAGAAACTAGGAATGGTGGTAGGATATGCTGGTGTGTCTTTTCCATCAAAGGTTTTTGAGTAGGTTGTCATCAATGACAAAGGGGGATATTGTTGAACCCTGATCATTGGTGTTGTCATTGATGTCAAGTGGAATTTATGGCAAAGGAGTGAGTGGTGAAGTGAGGATCTATAAGGGACATGAAGGTTGATTGGTAGTGCTTTATCAATGATATATTGAGCATTCAAGACGGTTTCAAAGTGCTCTATAGGCCTGATTAGGAGGTAGGAATCCATTGGAGGTATGGAAATGGTTGGAAAACTTTAAATAGGTGTTATAAAGGTCATACATGATGATTCTAGCATGAGAAAGAGATTTTAGAGTGAGTAATAGGACAAATGATAGGAGTCACAATTGTAATTGGCTCATTCAGGCCTAGTTCTAGAGCCTAATGAGGTGTAAGTGCTAAATGCAAGTTATGGGAAGACTGGGTAAGCATGGGAACAACCTAGGAATAATTATTAGGGCATGCATGAGCATCCAAAAGGCTTATTTTAGCTCCTAGAGGCAAAATTCAAAAGTTTACCAAAACTACCGTTGAGGATTGACAGTGAATGTTGAGGTAAGTGGGATATTTTTGAGAAATACAAGATAATTTATGGCTAACAAACCTATAGAGTTTTATATGGGTGTCTTATAGTGCTTCATGCCAAATTTCATCAAGTTTTGAAGAAGTTTGTGGAAGTTATGCAAGTTTTTCTAAAACTGGTTTCTTAAGGAATGCAAATTGAGCACCTTGGCTTCTTAGCATCCAAGAAAAAATTTTGAGCCTTCTTCAGATAAATCATAGAAGGAATTTTTGAATAGTAATCCAAGAATGAAGTTGTGCACAATATTTGAGGGAAATTGGTTGAAAAACAAAGAAGTTATGAGCATTTTTCAAGACAGGTTTTTCTTCTTCAAGCTCTGCTTTTTGAAGCGGTAGGCACCAAATTAATAGTTTTGACTTAAAATGACTTGTGAAAGGTGGTACAACCCCTCATAAGTGTAAAAATATATCTCTAGGTGAAAATTATGGAATTAGTGTTTCTCATAAGTGACTGTTTCATCCAGGTATGTCTTGTTTTTGAATAATTTGAACCATACAGTGTAATTTGAAGGTGTGAAGTTGTATCTCCTACTATTGAGAAGGTATGAAAAGCATTTTTAGGTGATATGAATATATATGAGCAATTTTAGTGGATGAAAATTTTGATTGTAACCAAAATTTCCTCTTCACCTCCAAAAGACAACTCAAGCCAAGTCATTCATGATGTGTGAAGGATGATTTTGTGCATATGTTCAAGAATTGGGGTAATAAATGACTGTAACCTACTTCTATAGGTCAAATATGTAGTGCCCACTTCCCTTTGACACCTTTTGATGCTTATTTTGATATTGTTGATTACATTATGGACACTATTATAGTTCTGATTTAGTATGATGTTAGACATTTGATCATGGATTATTGTTGATCTTGATTTGATTATGATGCATGATGATTATTAGAGACACCTTATATGTGGATGATGATATACTATTTGACATGGATATATTGTGAATGTTGTTCGGGCATGTGATTGTTGGATATTGTGAGTAGACTTAGAAATGGACATTATATGATGATGATATAGTTATTACTTTGACGTTGTTGATATAAATTGTAAGTGATTTTGTTAAATTGCTTTGATGTTGTTGTGATTCACATATTTAGATGATTTTGTGATTATATTTATATCATATTGGATGTTCTGATATGGCCACAAGGCCGAAGGAGGTATTTGTGTTTTGCAGGTTAAAATATCACAACAAACATTGGGGATTGGAGACCAACCACAATGGAATTCTAGGTGAATTCAACAAGGTCACCATGGCAACATGTTTTGTGTGTGTGTGTGTTGTATTTTGTTAGGGATTCCCATGGGGGGATTACCTTTATATGTGACCATGGGTTTTGTATATTTTATTATGTGTTTCCTTTTATTATTGTTGTATGTATTTTATTAGTGATGTGTCCCTTTCTTTTAATTAATTAAATTGTGGTAGATTAATGTGAGAAAACATATGGTTAAAAGTTAATTAATCAAATTAGGATATGGGAAAGTAATTATAGAAGTTGTTGGCTTTTGTATTTAATAGTTAAGGGATGTGTAAGAGTTGTGTAAGTTAGATTTTGGAGTAAGAAACACTCCACCTCCTTGGAAATTCGAATTTGTCCTTGGAGGCTGTTTTTGGAGGCTTGTGGGACAAGTAAAACTTGTCCCATACCTCTAAATTTAATTTACCAACCATACCTATGGTTGGAAGGTTGATTTTAGACCTTTTTAATGCATTTTTATTAATCATGTTGCAATTTTTGATTGCACTCTTCTTACATTTTATTTAATTCAGTCCTTTGGGGGTGTGGGCTTTTGGAGTGTGCAAGTAATTTTTTCATATTTTCACCCACCTCTTTATTGTGCTTTGGAGAATGAAATTTTGTCTTTTGTGTTTGGAGTTGAGGATGTGTGATGTGGCATCCTACATGGATCCACATCATCCTCTTCTCTTCCTCTTCTATAAAATTCAAAATCTTTGCTTGTTTTGGGTTGTTGAATCATTTGACATACTTCTTTGGGCGCATTTTTGCTGTTTGGAGCTCTTGTGGATTTTGGAGGAGATTGGAGATAATTTCATACTTGGCATTGTTGTTTTGGGACTGTGTTTTGGCATTGAAGCTTTTTGTTTGGAAACAAAAGCTACCATGGAGAGGTAGGAGCTGAGTTCTTCTCTTATCTGTTATTTCTTTTTGTATTTGTGTGAATGGTGTATGTTTTGTTATTTGTTGGTTGTTTGGGTAGACTGCCATAGGGATGGTGTAGGAGAAGGCTATGGGGAATCCATGTGGGGGCAATAAGGGAATTCCAATGGCATCATATTTTGTGGAGGGATTTTGGGTTTGGGATCCACCATGGAAAAGAAATAGCTTGCATTTCTTACTTTGTGGGGGGCATAAGGAGGGATTGTGGGGGCATAAGGATATGTGTGATGAATTATTTTAGTGGTATGTTATAGGTGGATGCCTAATTCCCATTGGGAGTCATAAGAAGCTTTCCCCATAGTCATTTCTCCTTTGGCTTATATGATAAATCCTTAGTTCTATTTGAATTTTTCAAATGCAGTTGTAAACTGCTATTTTTGTTTGGATTGTGTTTTATATTGAAATATGCATGTTGAAAGAATGTTGTGTGTTTTTGGAAGCTAGTTGTTTCCATGGGTTAAATCACACCTTTTATTGTATTATGGTTGGGGCTTGGGGACAATGATGAAGGATGGATTCTCCTTTCATTGGATGTCTTGGTTGGGTGGAGAGCATTGCATTTCCCCACTTTTGTTGTGATCAAATTGGAAGAAAAAGGAAACTTGCATGTTGTTGTTCTAGAGCAGAAGAAGATAGTTTTGCAGTCCCTTGTGAAACAAATTCATTTGTAACCTTTCCCACTTTGATGTGGAT
Source organism: Taxus wallichiana var. yunnanensis (assembly GCA_018340775.1). Classification (NCBI taxonomy): domain Eukaryota; kingdom Viridiplantae; phylum Streptophyta; class Pinopsida; order Cupressales; family Taxaceae; genus Taxus; species Taxus wallichiana. The sequence continues at coordinate 652,734,198 of CM031240.1, forward strand.
GAAATTGTAATATATTTGTGAAGAAAATATGTTTGTAATTGGTTATGAAAGTTGTATATTCGAACTATGAAGGATGTTTATACTCTATTCTGTTTATTGGAAAGAAAGAAATAGAAATATGTTATTTGCATTCAAACATTGAAAGATGTAAAGTTGTATAATTGAAGTTAATAAAGAATTGCAAGACCTTCCCTCATTTGCATTGTTGATTTAAATTGGAATATCAGTTTGTGAATGAAATCCCTGTTTGGAAAAAATGGAAAAAGGAAGAAACACATGAGATGAAATTGTATTATTCTACCTTGTTTAAAATATATGATTTTGGGAAAGATAGAAACTGGATTCTTGTTTTAATGATTGATTGAAGAAGGAAAACACTTAAGGCTAGCATGGAATGAATTCAATGTTTTATTGCATGGAAAAAGAGATAGTTAAATCTCTGTTTGAAGGGAAGAAATGTATGTGGGAATAATACAGGATTTGTATCTTTTGGAAATGTATAAAATTGAATTCAGTATTACATTTTGATCTTGAATGGTTTGATTAAAACTACTGAATGTATTAGATTAGATTAGAAATGAAATGCCATACTTGAATGATGAAAAGGTTAGATGGACCCCTTTTAATTTGATCTCATTGTAAATTTTAAAATTGGCAAATAATTTAATTAAAATGCACAGTTCGAGCCTGCACATAATAATCAACTTTGAAACAATAAAATTTAGTATGCTATAACATCAATGAACTCAAATTGACAAAAACACTTAAGGAAATCATTTAAAACCTTGCAAAAATTGGGCCAAAACCTTCCACAGTCATTTTACACCCTTTTTATCAATTATTGGAAAACCAAATTGGAAATCAAACAAGTAAAATTACCTTCCTAAATCATCCTAAATCCTTCTTAGAATAATCCTCCATGTCTGTTTGGCATGTTGAGTGAAGGAGGAGACCAAAATGAACAAATTTATATAAGTTAAAACTAGCTAGTTGGCTTTTTAAAAGCCTCTAGAACGTTTTCTTAAAAATGACCCCTCAAAATTTATCAAAATGTAAAATTTATGATTCCAGTTGCAAAAGAGGGTGTTGAGAGCTTCCCGAAAGTCCTTGTTTGCCCAAAACTAACCTTTCTAGCAAAAATTATGGCCTTTTGAAGTTTTCCTTGGTCCTTTTTAAAAATTTTTCAAAAAATTTACCTTTTTCCCTTGCCCATTACCCCACAATCTCGTATCCATCGAGTGCGCACACATGGCAACATGGGGTGATAGTGGAGGGGGCAAAACCCTCACGACCCTTTTCCTTTTGAAATTTTTGTTTTGGAAATTTTTCATTTCTCCTCTTATGGTTTTGCACTCCCACCTTGCCTCGAGAGAAGACCCTTCCACGTGACGCATGGACCAAGTGCGTCAAACTTCTCCCTTTTTCCTCCCTTTGGTGAAAATTCCTAAATGCCACCACCACCCTAGCCCTTCCCTCATCCTCTCCCTACCTTGGCTTAGAGCCCGACACGTGTCCTTGGAGGACCGCAGAGGCACAGGAAAATTGTGGAATTTGCACCCATGTGGGGAAAAATTCCCAAACACCACCCCACGACCTACCAACCTAGAAAATGGGCTTCCTTCCCCACTCGACACGTGTCCCCTTGGGGAAAATTTGACTCCCAAAGCCCATCGGCCCATAACTTGAGTTTTACAAGGAGTTAGGAAGACTTCTTTATATCGTCGGAAAGGTGAGAAAATTTCCTATCCAATGGGAGGGATTTAGGGAAATATTGAATGCATTAAGTGTGAGAAAAATAAATTTGAAACTCTGGGCTCATTAGAGAGTGGGTATGGTGATAATTTACCCTGAACCTAATCGAAACTTACAACTCTAAAAATTTGGACCTTGTGACCTCGATAATTGTTAATAAATGAAAATTATGTTATGGTAAAATAAAATTGTTCGGAACCTGTTAGTGTCAATTGTTGCCTTACTGAACCTAGTTGTAGACACTTCTAATAAAAAAAAATCCATAATTTTCCTAACTAAACCTAGGTTGTTTCTTGGGTCTCAAGTGAGTTGTTTTAACAGAATCACAAAATACATCTAGTAAAATCCCATATTGCTATGTTCGTTTAGTGTGAAGGTACAACTTATTTTGCTCCTTATTAGTCATGTACAACCTCATCAAGATATTTCTGCTATATTTTATGTTTGCAAGTTTTTCTCTACAAGATCCTCATTCAAGATTGATGGAGGGAAATTGGGTTCTCTCTAAAGGGATTCATATCAAGTTTACCATAAAGTTAAGATATGCTAGTAAAGGGTCTACAACACTAGTACATTCTGGCTTTGAGAATAAGATCATGAAGTCTATGATATGCATTCTCTAAGAACAAGCTCTTGAAGTCTGAGATTCATTGATTGTGTGAATGCACTAGGTGTAGGTAGTTGTTGAATTCCTAAGGAATTATCATAATATGGTTTATATTATTTGAAAATAGGTCTTATTCATGATGAATAACCTTTCTTGATAACAATGTTTGCCTCTTTGTGACTGTCGAAGAAATGTTAAGGTTGTGTGCTTGAATTACGACATGATTCTTCATTCCACACAAGAGAGTGCCTGAAACTTGTGGTGATTTAATTGCTTAAGAAGATCAAGTGGCCATAGGGTTGTAAGAGCGACGTTCAAAAAATTTAAGTCTCAAAACAAAAACCTAGGGTTTGGATCTCAAAACCCCAACCGTGCCAAAATTCAAGATCAGAGTACCTCAAGCTAATGAACATTTATATCAGTAGTTGTATAAACCTAGGGAGCTATGAAAGTGGCCAATCCTCCCGATAAGTGGCACTACAACAGTGATTGATTGAGAAAAACATGAAATTGGTTACACTTTGAAAGTAGACCTCTGTCTCGGTACATCTTACAAAAGTTAAACATTCATGAATAAAAACCCCAATGCTCTATTTTTTTGATTAGAGTTACCAAAAAATACATTCAAATATTTACTTATTTCAAGCTATATATGTTTGTTAATGATATCTTCACTTTTGTTTGTAAAAATAACACAAGAATGTGATGAGCACTTGTAGTATGTGAAGTCAAGAGAAGTAGACTGTGAAGTTTGAAGGTGGGAATACAATTATTGAGTTGGTTTAAGGAATATAAGGAATTACTATAGGCAAGTTCAATGTTTCAAATATTTGTTGACTTGCTAGAAGATGAATACAATTCAATAAAAAATATGACAAGTCGAAAAACATTACAAAATCATGAATTTAAAGGTAGTGAAAGGTTCAATCAGCCTTGGTCGATTATAAATAGTTTTTAGCAAAGATTCTATGTGTTATTCATGATCCCAAAATTATATCAATCATACCCGGAGGTCTCGGAGAGTATGACAGCCTCCTTATCGATGTTATTATGATTACATAGGTAGTTTCCCTTTAAGCTCTCTTCATCTTCCTTGCACGAGCGGTTTAGAGAAAATGTGAAAAAATCATTTTTCTAATATTATAATTCACGAAAATGTGGTGGATAGAAAATAAAAATGTATATGACAATTTGTATTCCATGTAGGTAGATGTGCGGGCTATTGAAAGCATAGTTTCTTGAAGAAAAAGTTGTGGAGTGAGTAGTAAATACCAAAATTGATCACAAGAAGATAAATTTAGGAAGGTATGTTTTGTTGAAACAAAATGTGTGTTTGTTGAGATATGACAATGAATGAAGATGATCGGAAAAACTCCACGGTAAGAGCAATGATGGTTTCCTATGTATGGTTAATATAAATCTTAAAGCATGACCACTAATGCATGATTGAAGACCTAATAATTTATGATGCGAAGTTGATAGGAAGAACTAGGTGTTTGAGAAAGAGCTTGGTTGAGTAAATAACTATATTGCTTGATGATGAGGATTCATAACTAGCTTTGAAGGAGAAGAACACTCAATGAAAATAAGTAAACGTGATTTAATAAAATGTCTTCTCAACTGTATGAGAACTAGATATTTGAAATTTAAGAAAGGGTGTAATTAAGAAGGTGGCTTATAGGAAGAATCATGTCTAGTATGAGTGCATGAAAGAAGTTATGTCCAAGATTTTTAGCGAGAAAATTGAAAGAATAATATTTGTAAATTTGAACTTGTAAATAGGCTTGGTATAGTAAAATTTAGATCCTAATTATGTGATTCAAATGAGATATGTGATATGAAGACGTGGATAAGCTTATCCTTGTATGAAAAAGTAATAAAGTTGAGATAGTGAAAATTGAAAAGTGTGAGAAAATTTAGAGGTCACTTTCAATTATAGCAGAAACAAACTAAGTATGATCATAACTAAGATTAAGTCTAAGTTGTAGCTTATCAAGTGGGGATTTGTAGCTTCCCTGTGAGTTGAAGCTCACTAAAGATCAATTGTAGCTAAATCAAAGTGGGAGTTTAATCTTCCAGGACAAGATGAAGCTTGGTCAAATTTTTGGAGTTGCAACTCCAGGTTGAGTTGAAGCTCAACCATGAAATCAATGTAACATATATATATATATATATATATATATATATATATATATATGACAATTTGGTCCTAAGCATAGTTCTTGGTTTTAGTGGGTTTTTTCCAATTTGGGTTTCCCACATTAACTTTTTCTCTATATGTTATCTCTCTTTTCAAATTCATGAACATAGTAGTTTGGTATTGATGATGAAAATTGAATGAACTAATTTATGAGGTAAAATTAAACGAGACACTTGATTCACCCCCCCAAGTGTCCTAATTGCCAACATTGGGAACCAATCTAAGTAGACCAATATGGGAACCATGAAAAATTATTCTACATATGTTTAACCTTCACAAATGGTTTTAGAGGTGGACCAATATCCTTGGTATGAACATGGAAACACACGTCTATTCATCCTCTTCAAGTATCATGATGTTGCATTATATTATGATTTCTATTTTCGTATGTTTTTCCATCAAGGGATTACATAGGAGTTATGCTCACATATTATAGGAATTCACTTATTTTCTTGTTTTCAATAGCAAAGAAAACTAAAAAAATGAAAACACTACAAACACACATGTCACCGCATCATTGTGTACCTTTGTTGCTTATGACTAGTGAAAGGACTCTAATTATCCTTATTTATCTATTACCTCTCCTCTCGATGTATTCTTACTCACTTGCTAAGATGGAATTTGAAGATCAAAATTTTACCCTTCATTCTCACAACTTCCCCACTAATTTTTGATTTATCTATAAAATTCCAAAGTGATGATTTGGGGTGGAATCCCTATTAGGTTCAAGGGGTGTTGCCCTTACAGGATGTTAGGAAGTTCCCTAGGTGCACTCCTTATCATGATATAAGGAGGGGTTGAGGGGTGGAGCCTCCAAATCTAGGAACTTCTTTCTTCTTTGCAGTCTTCAAAAAATTCATCAAAAATAGTATTCATATCATCGCACACAAGATGGACGTCGATTACACCAAAAAATGCGTCTCAAGACATTTATTTTGATAATTTTTTCATTAATAAAATGAAAAGACACAAAAAGTGATATAACACTTATAAAGAAGACTAATTTGATTTAACTATACCACCTAAAACAATGATTTTGTGTTGAACACATGTGATCTTGGGAGAAGGAAAACTTGAGGTGAATCGGTGGTAATGGGTGGAATTTTGATGTAAAACAAGTTCTATAGTAAAAACAAACATGTAAGAAACTGTCGACTTGGTAAATTATTATAGTGGATTTAAACGTAGCTATGTGAACATAGGCCTATGATGAAACTAAAATTTAAGACCTCTGTGAAAATTCCACATGTATTTCATAGTCTCGAAGGTAGAATACGATCTTGAGATGAGTTTAAGGAAGTTCTGATACTATTCAAAAGTTGCATATACTCAAATGAGATTGAATGTAGTAGACATAACCCAATGAAATAATAAATTGATGTCAAGGAATATGTTGAATCCTTTTATCTTCCCATGGCACCTTAAACAACAAAATGTGATTGTATAGGTTCATAATAGAATATCAAATTATTCCTTATTGTTGTGTGATACAATTATGTAGGATATCATCAACCAAGAGCTAGATTTAACTACATGTTGAAGTCATAAATGTCATAGAGAGGATGAGAGTTAAGAGATAGGAACCAACATCTAATCTCTGAATTTCCTCCTAATATTCACAAAATCCTTTGATAAACTCTACAACAAAGAACACAATTTCATATATGAAATAATAGTCAATATGACTTCCATTAGAAAAAATATTATATTTCCATTGTATGGATCAAATACTACTCGAATAAATGGCCTACTCGATACCAAATGTATATTTTGGTAGAGATTTACACAAAACTATTTTTATCAAAAACTTTTGATATTAAATTCATATGTAAATTTTACATGTCTAATATATACATACATATATATAGGATTTTTTGCTTCCTATAAAATAACAAACAACCATAACCATGAAATCACTATGATTCCTCAAATTCCTATTTTATCTATGTAAGTGGTTTTAACCACCCACTTATAATAAAAAAAACTTATTTACATTTAGTTTGTACGATTATCAATAACTTATAAATATAACAATGGAGCAATAATTTTTTTTCTAACAATATGGATCTTGAACCTAGTTTGGATGGCTTTAGATCTATGTATGGGATGATCCTATATTATGCTACTAATTTGAAGGATTTTAGGAGAGAATTAAAATGTTCCCGATCACATGCCCCCATAACCTATATTAAAATTTCTCTTGATTCATGTATTGTTGAAAAGGAATGAAGTACTCCCACCATCACATTTTATATCAAAAATGTAGCATACCCTTCTCTAAACTATATTCTATTTCTAAACTATATTCTATTTATAAACTGTATTCTATTTCTAAAAGGAGATAGTGATAATTCACCTAGGATTTGAATATGCTCAAGTCATGCATTATGTGTAAATCTAAAGTTGTCATTACCAATGATAAATTATAAAATATAAGTGTATATATTTTTCGCCTTTAAGTATGAAATGAGAATGACATACTTAAAGGAAAATATATTTGAGTGTGAACACACACTTTATCTTTGCTCAAGTTTGCAACTTCACTTGAGTGTTAGTACACTCTATAATGAAATCTACAACACATAATGTAATCAATGTCTATAAAATAAATTGAACCACAACTCAACTTTGAAAATATATTTGTATTTTTGAAAATATTATTTGTAAGTAGTAAAGTAGAGAGACAAAATCATGGAATGAATGCAACTATTTGCTTTTTTGAGGGGTAATCTCTTGAATTAGTTATTCTTAGAGACTTGGATTTGAACTAAGTTATTAGAGGATTGGAGGTGATCAATCCCCAATTTTGTTGAAGGATATGTTGGATTCACCAAGGAATTGAGTTTTCTTTGGACCCAAAATAAAAAAGGTGTTATAGGAACTTTTTCCCAAGAACCTCAAAAGAAGGAAGGTTTTATTAGGGTTTTAAGTCACCCCGATATCTTCCAAAAAAAAGTGATAAGAAGGTTTTCAAAATGTTTAATAGTCACCATGATATCCTCTAATCCCACAAACCACACCGATGTAGATGGATCTAGGAATAAGTGTAAAATAGAAAAAAAAATCGACATGGAATAAATAGTCTCATGCCTCCAATGTGTAATTTCTTATGTCTAAAATATGAAATATTGAATATTGGAAAAGGAGAATAAATCCCATGTCCCCATAACCTATATTAAAATTGTTCTGATTCATGTATTGCTGAAAAGGAATGAAGTACTCCCACCACCACATTTTATATCAAAATGCAGCATACCCTTCTCTAAACTATATTCTATTTCTAAACCTATATAAGAAGCTTCAGAACTACCAATGAAAATATGTAAAAAAATTAATTTGCTAAAACAATACCCCAAGATGAAAAATGTCCATTTTTGGACATAAATTCTAGAGTTTCCACCCTGTTGGATGGTTCTTATATAATATATTCCTATTCTATATTTTATTCTTATTTTGAGTATTTTTACCCTATGTCATATTATTTTTGAGTTATGAATTCAATTTTTTTCATGTTGTGCATAGATATTTGTGTGATAAACCCACTAAATTCCCCATATATTTAGGCGAGTAAGATGTGAAAATAGAAAAATCAACTCAAAATAATTGATTTTTATTCATGTTAGATGTATCGATTGTAAACGTTGGATCACATAGATGGCTGATATTGGTGGCCACCACTAAGATCATATTTACGTAAGGGTATTCATGATATAAACCATAACATATGAATACAAAAACACACAATCAACATTTATAAAATATGTATGGAAACCAAACAAGCATAAAGTGAATCAAGCATATAGGTAATATACCATGCAAGTAATTAATCAAGATCACATTTATTAGTCATATAGAGGCACAAAGATGCAAACAAGGGACATCAAAGTGTTGCAAAGACACATAAAAAAATTCCATAACCTATATAAATGGAATTAATCATACAATTGAGTGAGAAAGTGAATAAAATAAAAAATAGTAGCCTTGAGGTACATAGATCAAGATAAGATAACATCAGTACAAGACGCATGTTATCCATATTAGTCAAAAATATCATATTACACAATATAATAAATTGAGCATAATGAGGAAGTGAAAGTAATTGTATTGAAACAAATAACTTGAATAGTGTAGAAGATGCCACCATGTTAGTAAGGCCATTGAGATGGAATAAGGTTAGTACCTTTCATCGTGTATAATCTCGTGTGTGTCTTGATCAAGCTCATGATACCTCATGAACGCATGTGTGAAATATTATATATAAAATATGATACCTATCAAACTATATGACAGTGTAAAGTGAAAAGTGAGAAAATCAAGTCACGTGTAGGTCACGATTTTTTATTTTGGAAAATATTTGAATTTTTTTGTATTTTAGCATATTTGTGTCAAAATAAAACAAAAAGAAAGAACTACCCTATGATAATTTTAATAGTGGGATGGGTAAACCCATCCAATAAATGAGACTTGAACCTTAAATATGTCACATATATAGTGGGATTAGGATGGACCTTAGGAAATTGGGGTTGTATAACATGCTTCGGAGCCATAAGATCTGTAATAGGATACCTAATAAGAGACATGTGAACAATTATTAGTGTGACAGGATTAAGAGTTGAAACAATCAGTTTTTTATTAAAGGGATTAGGTAATGTGGTCTCATATAGAATACCCTTGACTATAAAAAAGTATTTATTATAACTAAACTTAACACATTAGTGCATAATAGAAGGGATAACCTTAAGAGTATGAAGCCAAGGGAAACGTAGAAACAAGTCACATGATCCAAAGGAAGAGGTGAATAAAAAGGAGTAGCCATAGTAGTAGGACCAACCATAAGTGGTATAGAAATATGCCCAAGAGAGTTCTTAGTATCAAAATTCATGTGTTTCTTAGTACAACCAAGAGAAGTAAATAAATTAAATGTGCACGTGATGTGTCTAAAACTAATATCAATACATATGTTATGAATAGGGCTTAATCTATTAAAATATCAAATATAATGTGTATTAGCTACAATATTATGAGTGATATCAAAATTTTCAAAGGTAAAATAGGCCTATGAGGTGGAATAAGAGTGATAGTACTAATAAGAGAATCCAATGGATGATCATATGAAGGATGCATAGGATGAGCTTGATAAGTGTGGTGTACTTCTAGATTATATTTGGTATTATTGTGATTAGGAATCTAGTCATTCAAAATCTTAATCTTATCATTGTCATTAGCATGCTTATATTTCTCAAGGGCGAGTCAAGTTCAATAGAAAATGTATCAATAAGATCTTAGATAATATGACGAAGATTGATACATTTATTAGTATAATGGACAACACATCTAGGATAAAAATATAATAGGAATTAGAGTCAAAAGACCTAACATGATGCTTGATTATATCAACCTTTAAGGGAGGAGGTAGATATATAAGATTTCACTCTAGCAACTTTTGTAGGACCACTTGGGGTGAAGAAGGAAATCATGTAAATTACCTCTAAGGATCTTCTTGTAACTAAATATTGGTAGGTTTAGATTCAAAATTGACAAGTAACTTTAGCATCAAGATTTTTATCAATACATTTTCCTTTGAAATTAGTTCTTCCTTGAAATTTATAATTATATGTATTAGGAGTATTAGCTTGTTCAATGCGAGAAACCTAACTTACCATTATTTTAATGTGTAACATGATTAATCAAATGATAGAAATTTATCAAAGATAATTGAATCTTGTAAAGGGACAAGAAGGATTTGAGTCAATAAATCTTGAAGGTCATTGTTATTTAGGATATTATTCATTTTAGTAAGAATAGTATTCTAACGTATAAGATATTCACTAATGCACTCATTGTAGCCTTTCTCGCATAATATACTTTGTCCCCAATATTGATTGAAAATTATGCAAGGAATTGATTAACCAAAAGTGTAAAGTCCTAAATTGAGTGAATAATAAGGTCATAGAGATATTGCAATACATATTCCTCGAGACTTAGAGGAAATAACTTAGTAAGTAGTGCATCATTGTAAGATTAATCTAAGCAAACAACATGAAAAACATGAAGGCATTGTTCAGATCACTTTTTCCATCTTAGATAAGAAGCTTAGGAAATGGAAACCCAATAGGATAAGGATAAGAACCCACTTAGGGTGCATTTGATTGTGAAGTATATGAGTATATTCCATGACATTATAAGAGATAGACACTTTACTACAAGTGTAATATTTGGGCTTGTAAGTTGTGAATAAGACTCTCAAGATCATGTGTATTAGAATGATAAGCCCCACATGTGTGCATTGTAGATGTAGTAATATTATAATTCATATTAATAGACATCATAACACTTTGGAGGTATATATAGGTCGCCCTAAAGATATATGCATATTGGATATAGAAATAGTAGATGTAGTCATAGTGTAAGATGTAAACTGAATCATATGGAAAATATACTACTCGTTAGATTTCTAATCATTAAAGAGCTTAGAGGAAAGGAGTAACTTGATAATTTTATCAAGATGATGAGTATAAAAATGAAGGTCCTAACACAAACTAGACAAAATTTAACGTGATCATGATCCATATTATTAAGTTCACCATTAAAAATAGTTATATGAGTCCCACCTTGTATTTCAAGGGGAACCAAAGATACATCAAATATCATTGTCAGAAATAGAATGGATACCTTGTACATGAAGAGGGGAGGAAGCCATAGGCAAGTGACACTTACATGTAGTATGAGAAATCTCAATATGTTAAGTAGGTGTATGATTAATTTGGTTACTATGTAAAAAGGGAGTATAAGAAAAAATGTACAAAGAGAGCATGAAAGTGAAGCTAGGGTTTGAGAAAGGTGGAGATATTTGAGCAAGGTTTGGGTTTATCAAATTATTACACCCTATATAAATAAAAAGTCTTTATGTTAGGACATTGTTCTTATTTATTTAAAGGTGTAAGAGTAGTAAAGGTTGTATATTCTAATTAATTTATAAACCAAAATATATATCTCAAATAAATTTACAAGATATAATTATATATATGAATGCTCAAAACATAAGAGGATAAGTGCACTTAGCCAATTACATAAGAAAGATTAATTCGGAAGTACAAAGTGACTGCAAACTAAAATGATCTAAATATGCTTCATTTCTAGAACCATGGGTTAAAATTAATCTAGTATGGAACCATATGAATTTTCTTGTAGTATGGTGCAATATGTTCTTAAGATGTACAATTTCATGTAGGGATGTGTTTGTGCTCTTTAAATTTTTGTGTAGATATGAAACTTTGTGATGAATTTCACAATGTAACCCTAGGTATCACACATATGAAAAATCCTTTATCATGTGAAATATCCTAAAACCATAACCATAAGTAGGAGACAATACAAAAATGTTAGTGTTTAAGTTGAAGAGACCTTGTGCCACCTACATCAACAATACTTTGAAGAGGCCAAAAAAAAATGTAGTTATCCACCTAGCTTGTGATATTTATATGGACACAAATAATTTGGAAACATGATCCTTTAACAATGAGAAACAATAGTTTTAAGCTTGGATTGGATTTATTTTTAAGGTATATAGAATGGGAAGCATGACTCTTGAGCCTAATTTTTCTGACTTAAAACCTATACATGGTCCGATACTAGGTTGTGTTTTTTCTTTTAAGGAGTTTAGAATAGCTTGGATTGCTTAAGGAATGTGTTTTTCAATGAGTTATTTTGAGAGGTTTAGATGAGTTCTAGGTGAGTTAAATGAGTGGGTTAAATTGCTTTTATAGGTGATCATATGTGTTATTTCACATTAAGGCCAACTTATGGGATATGAATCAACTCGTGACAAGATATTGATTTACAAAAGTGACCATTGGGTGGTGGGAGATAATCCCATTTGTTTTGGGACTAGAGCATGAGACATTTGGTCCTATCAAAAATTCTTGTACATGTAATTTTTTAGACTTTACAAAATTTTGGGAGTAGTTCCTAAATATATTAGACAACAATGACTAATGTGTTTGGTTTCATAAGTGATTGAGTAGTGTGCATGCAAAGACAAACCATTCATAGGAAATAGGGATAAGTCACATAAGATTGGAATGTGCATGCAAGTCATGTTTTATGTTCAAATACAAAATTATCATTGCCAACTTTAGGTGTAAACATGTACACATAACTTACCATACAATGCCTCCTCCACGATATTAAGATATTGATTCACACCCCATATATGGTCTCGTTGGCATGTTATTGAATGTGATATTAATATGAATTATTATTACATCAATGAACTTGAGATCCCAGATAATGATGAGTATAATGTCTAACCTTTATTCATACATGGTCTCATTAATTCACACCCACCATAGAGTGTTACTATTGAAAATATATCAAGAAAAAATGTATGCGGGATGACACTTTTCACCCATACATTTAGTGCACTTTTATGGAATTATCTAATACAATGGATATGGTAAAAGGTTTCGATGGATAAAATCACAACCCTCTTAATGGTACAATACTACCATTATAATTAGGATCTAAGAAAGTAACTACATGGTTTCCATTTTTTCTACTAATTATGTGTTTGGAATATTAATTAGACAACTATGGATTATAAAATGTGATTCATTCCTTCTATGTTGCATATATGATTAAATTACATAAACAATAATGAATAGCTACCATCCAATTTTTTTCCTATTAGTATTATATGTGACATGTAAAATTACTTTTTGTACCTCCAAATAACATATTATACAACTTGGATAGGTCAACCTTCATCATCCAAGTCACATAAAACATCAATAAAAATGACTATATTTTACTTAACAATTCATGATAACCAATTACATCAACCAAATTTCCAAGTTTAAACTACATTATATACATAATAGGTACTTCCTACACATATTTACCCCATAATAGTCTTATAAAAATCTTATGAGTTTGTTCCACGAAGAACACCAATACATTCTCCTAATATACCATAGAGTTTACAAGTTACTATGACTATGCAATCATCACAACATATACACAAGTATACCCTAAAAAAATGATTTTGGTTACACATGGAAAGCGAAAATTTCTCAAATTATGATTTTATGCTTATACAAATCCTACTCTCCATCCAATATGTATGACATTTATTTTGATCAATGCAATGCCTTTACATGATCATACCATTGTTGAGATCACATGTTAGCACTCTTAACTTACCCCTTATGCTAGTTAATTATGTAAATTATTCTATATATCTTCTCTGTCTACATGGTTTCTTAATTTCATGTTTTCATAATCACCATCCATTAATTTGGTTAGTACTTCTTATATTAATACATTATGATATGTACACATGTATTCAAACTCACCATTCTTCCAACAAATCAAAATTGAATTGATTGTTTAATTGTCCCTTGACCATTTGATTATTCCTCTGAAACATCTAATCTAGTTATCCTATGACGAAATGTACATGCAAATAATTTACAACAACATGACCTTAATACACACGCTTTGAGGTATATTAACCTTGTTGTGAAATATCATTTCCCGCTTCTCTAGATTGACTATTTACACCTATTTTTGTCGTGGCACACATAAAACTTACATTATCATTTTTTTCTTGTGCATACACATCTTATGAAATCAGTATATATACTAACTCTTTCCCAATATGGTAATTTCTCCTAAATGAGTCATTTCACACACCCCTTTGAGATATTAATTTTCTATTTAGAATGAAATTCACACTTTGGTCATATCACTTGCCTTCACTCCTAAAAATTCATTGATATTACATCTTGATGAAAAATATGATTTGACAGATACTATGGATTCCCTAAATTTCTTATATTTTAAAATATTTTCCCCTTAGCCTTGCTTGATTGAATGATTCTTTCTTGTTACAATGTTTCAAAAAGTATAAAACATTCAATATTATAATAACAAAAACATTTAAATATTTCAAAAATTTAAAACTATGACCTACTTTACTGACTTGATTTGTTGGTACATAGATTTAGACATTGTTATTTATCATGTTTTTATCATTTTACAAATATATGCTACCATACACGTGATTTTGAAAATTTACACGAGGTTAAATACATGACATACAAACTAGACATTATTAAGGATAAATGTAATTTGTGGATTTATATTAGCCAATATATGGGTAGGGGTATGCCTATTTTGGAGGAATCTTGCATGATTTTTATGTTATATCTTTCTATATCAGTCCTTTGATTATTTATATATACTTAGACTACTTATACATTTATTCCTTACTTATGTGTTTCACATGTGTTTTATTGTAGATATTTTATTTTTCTCTACTTAATGACACGTTGTTTTCTATATGTGCCTATATTTCTTATTCCATTCTCACAAATTATATCATGCTCATCAATGATAAATTATTCACTATATGATAATTAATTATTATTACATGATTTTTGTGTGCTTCATGCTTCTTGATTAATGACATGCTAGTTACTAGTACCCGATTACATTGTCAATTCATCATATTCATTGAGTCTTCATCTTATCAAATGTTGTCAATTGTGGGCCCGTTCATGCCATGTGTCAAGGGGATCATCTTGTCATATCAATTAATGTTTATTTATGTGCTTATTGATGTTGATACTTGCTACTATACTTACAAATCACACTTTTTGTCATGATAGATATCATACGTACTCCTTGAAATGCTTATATTTCTATGATTATACTAATGTTACCATGATATTTATCATTTATTTCCTACATGTTAAAATGTGCTTATATGTTATGATTTTTATATTGTTTACCTCAATTTATAATTATGTTCACTTATCAATATACCTTTGATGACATGTTTTGTACTTGCTTCCTCAAGATGAAATATTTCTATGATAACAAATCTAAGCATGTATTACATACATGTTTTCTATGGTTTACCTTTATATAAATAACACGTGCATTTAAATTTCGAGAGGAGTGATACATAATATTTATTTTCTTCCCTCACATCAAAATGGGGACATACAATGGGATTACTTTAGATATTCAAACAAATTGCCCACATATAGTCATACTTAGTGATATCCTACATGACTATCAATCCTATACGAATCTTATGTTTATCTATGATAGAATTATCAAGATTTTACAAATTTTCCATGATACCTTACCAATGCCTATCAATATTTTCCATTTTTATCATCTGGATCTTTAAATGCCTTTTCTATCCCTTTTTAGAATTCTCAAGTAATTTTCAAAATGGTGTCAATTATTTCAAGTTTTCAAATTTGGTTTTGTATCCCATAGACCTTATATATTAAAAATCCCCAATATATCCATGATCATTTTGTAAGAATGTTTGACAAGTTATACAAGTTATCCCAACCACTTTTTGGAAGAGTGTTTGACAAGTTATATGACTTTTCTCTCTTGAAAAGAGGTTGTTGGTACCATGCCAAAAGGATGGAGATATATTTCCATTGTTTTTTTTGGTATTTTAAGGCTCATTGAGCCACTTTAGAAGCCCTTGAAAAGTGTACCTCAAGTAAGCACATGTGATTGGGTGTGAGACCCTAGGAATATTGAGTTGGAAAATCAAGATGCATGGGACTTGTAAGAGGGATTTCTTACATGTGTAAAAAGATATTTTCTTTGGGATTGGAGGAAACTTGTAAGACTCTATTTTGGGTTATGTTTCTTGATCTTCTTAGTTATTAACCAAATTTGGCTTTAGGGGAGGATGGTTGTTCATTTTACATAATTTGGAGATTTTTTTATGGAGAGTTAACAAAAATTCAGGGAATTATTTTTCTTGGGTGGATTAGACTTTGGCTTGGAGGGAATATTTCTTAAGATTATTTAATAAGGATATATATTTTGAGGTAGGCTCTTTTTTTACCTCTTTTGAATTTTGTATGCATGTTAAAATAAAATGTGAAGTTTGATGAAAATAAAGTTTTTCCTCCCTTTTGGTTATTTGATTTTTGGTTTTTTTATTTTTCAACCATTTTATTTTTGTGTGGTTTCTTTAGTTTTCTTGAGGAGTTTTGTGTTCTTTGATTGTTAAATTGCACTTGGGTGTTGGAAGAAAAAAGTGGATGGTTTGGTAGAAGTGTTGGACTTGTGAATAAAGATAAATGTCATGTATTGTGACAAAGGGCACGTGTGCTTCTTTCTCTTTCCCTTATTGGGTGCATTGGATGCATCATTTTGTTGGTTAGTGTTAGTTTTTCTTTGTGTTTGGTTTTGTATTCCTTTTTTTCTCCCTCTTTTCCTTACCTTAAAGTGCAAATGGTTTGGCATGCCTCTTTCCCTTGGGCTTGGTGGGAGGCTATGAAAGTGTCCCATTTTGTGGTAATGCTTGTGATGATTCCATTTTTTGGGTAGACAAGTGATTTTTTCCGCTTGGTCTCTTGTAGTTTGGAACTTTACATGGAGCATGGAGCTATATTTTATGTTTGATTGTAGGTTCCTCTCGAAGCTTGGAGCATAAGAAGAGTTTTATAGAAATTTTGTTCTCATATTATTGTTTAAGTGTTTGGTGGCATGGAGTATATCTTATGGAGATATTTTACATTATGTGCTATTATGAATGAAACTTATATGTATGTATGTATATTGTAACTTGTGAGAACATATGATCAAATGAGAGTTTGTTATATTTTGTATATCATAAAATTGTAAAGAAGGAAGTGGGATGGAAGTTTTCTCAAATGAATTAGAATTTTTATCTCTCTATATCTATCTATTTAGCTTCCTATCCTTACCTCATATGAAATAATGTAATTTACACTAAAGAGAAAATTTAGAAATACTTGTATATATTCTTGAGTTGAATACATTTGTTTATTTATAATTTTATATGAGTTTTATTTAAAAATAAAATGGTTGATAAATAAATATACATATATAGCTTTACGAGTTTCATTATCTGTAAAATTATATATATATATATATATATATATATATATATATATATATATATATATATATATATATATATATATAAGTTTGAACAAAGTAAACTTCATTATATAGTTTTTTTATTCAAGTTTTATATAAAAAACATGTGAAATCAATATATTTACCTACCAACTTCAATAGCTCATAAATTTAATTTTACAAGATGGATTATAAAACAACTTATAGGGTTTTGAAATAACTATGTTAAGAATAATCTATATGTTTTTTTAGCAAAACCATTTTTCTAAATAGGGAAATCACAATCTTACAAGTAGGTTTTGAAAATAATAATAAAACAAAAACAAACTAGATATGGTTGTTAAATAGGTCATAACTTATTTTCAACAAAATGGATTAAGAAATAATTTAAAGAGTTGTTAGATAAATACATTAATAATATACTATCGAAATTTTAGTGAAACACATCATAAATGTAAAGAAATTGTGATTTTTATACAAGATTTTGGATAAACAATGTAAAGAGAGTTTTGTTTAAACTAATTCATGGAAATAAATATGCATTAAAAGGAGAATTGGATCCATGTGGGTGTGTGGGTGTGTGTATTATCATGTTCAAAATTCAAAATCCTTTATGAAATTTCAAAATCCAATTAAAAAAACAAGCAAAATGAAATTAGTGACCGAAAACAAGACTTTATATAACCCATAAGGAAACTTAGGGTTAAATCTTAAAAATATAATATATAGGGTGGAGAGACATTTGATCCAAGGAATACCATTTATACTTGCATTGGCCACTTGTGACCTTTGACTCCACTTTTGACTTATGCAAATGGGAATGTTAAATTAATTTACAACATCCTTATTAAAAAAAAATTGTAAATGGGCTTGACATTAAATTGTGCAAATAAATTAATCTACTTTCATGGAGGAGTGCTCTTGCTACTTAAATAAGAAATGTTTAAATAAATTCTAAAGATGTTTATTGCGTTATTGCACTTAGAGGAAAATTTACATTCTTAGTTAAAAATGATTAAATGAATCAATATTTACACTATTAATTTGGTGTATGGAAACATTTACTGCAAACTAATATTAAACATGTAATTCTATAATATCACTAGATCTCAAGTCATGGCATGTGCAATGTCATTGCACATCGACACACTAACAAATATATATAATTAAAACTTAAAAATCAATTTGAAACAATCAAATAAAAAATTTATATTGTACTTGATAATTTGTTGTTAGAGGTTATAGTTGCATAACTGAACATCCATTTTAAACAAAAAAATTTATTAGAGATAATTCTACATTTGAAACGAGTTAATTTGGGTGAAAATATTGGGAATTACATTTGGTATCAAAGTAGAGGTTAAAACACTCAAACCTCTGGGTTAAATATGGAATGAGTCATGTGTGTGTGAATGTATGTGTGTAGCATGAGTTTCATGTTAAGTCATGTTTGTGTATCACTAGTGTGTTATGTGAAGTTGTTGTGATGTTTCCTAACCCTAATTATTGTAATTGTAAATGTGATTCCTTGTAAATATGTTGTATAGTGAATCCCCATTTCTTGTAATATAGACTTGTGTTGTGTGAACCCATATTGTGTTGGAACTTGCAAGCACCTTTAGATTATGTTTCACTCAAATACTATGAATCTCTTAGATACTGATGTTTCACTTAGATAATAGATAATATAATTCACTAATTACTTTTTTGAATCTTTTGGTTATTTTTACTATGGGATATATTTGGAGACTGGTATGGGAGGTATTAGGATACCAATGAGTTACTTTTGAGTTCTATTCTTCAATGGTTGTGATAGTTACATCGAGAACTTGGTAGTATTGGGAACTTGAGAGACCTATTTCTTTCTTATAATACTTGAATTGTTATTTGAACCTTCTCCACCTTACTTAAATCTATATTATAGATACATTTTTACCTTATCATGACGTTATCGGTGTTATAATCCTAAGAGATCTTAGTAGTATTATTTATGTATTGGAAATTTGATCATACTCATAATAATTTTATCAACGATCCTATCCATTCTCCTAACATTCGATGGTCGATTAATTTCATTGACAAAATTTGTCTCATAAATCATGAAATGTATATGCTTTGCATTGATGCATTAAATAATTCCATATCTTTCTCTCATATCTTTAAACTCTAAACATTTGAAAATAATAACAATCATGTTTGGACTATCTGATCAACTAATCATGTGACTCCTTAAGTGATAACATTATTGGAGACCTTTGTTTTTCAGTGTCACATCCCTTGTGTATATTGGTTGCTAGTGAAATAAATTTTCTTGTTTCAAATATGTAGATATTCCTAGGGATGGTGATTCGAATAGAATATTAAGTATCGAATTATTCTTATATCTGATTCATTCTCGACGCTAGACTAGTTTTGATGCCTTTATAGATGTCGAGGTGCACGTTTAATGGTATAGTACCTCTACAGGTGGCCACAAAAGAACACACAAATATTTTGATGTGAATATTCTCATGTGTATTTTATTTTTAAACTTGAATTTTCAAAACCAACATTTTATTTGATTTATTGTGAATATATGAGGCTCTTCTTGCTTACTTTTTGTTTTCTTATAGATTTTTAATAGTTTGAATGCAACTAATTATCCATTTCTTTATTTTTTTAGATTTCTTGGTTTTGATTATTTTTGCAACTCGAATATTTATGGTTTTGATGCCACTTGGATATTCATTGTCATGAATGTTGATGTGGAACTTCTCAACTATTTGATGAGCTAGCTTTACCTTATTTGTAATATGCATATATTTTCTATGGGGTACACCCAAAGTGTTATGGATCATCATGTTTGGTATTATAGGACATGTCCTTGGTTTTGAAGAGACAACACTTTATATGTTTAAGATCATGGAGTGACTTGACCTCACTTGAATACTTATGATATTCAATCCTCCATAGTGGAGTGAATCTTATGATACTCAGTCCTCTATGGTGGAGTGAATCTTATGATACCCAGGCCTCCTTGGTGGAATTAGTTTTATGACATTTGATATAGCTTGGTGGTTTGACGGTAATGTTTATTCTTTATGTACCCTATGATTACGATATTTAAAAATGAGATGGATATGATATTCAATTCAAAATCCATCATTATGTTCTTAGATATTACACTCTTTCAAAAGTTATATTATTGTTCTTTTGGGTCATGTGGAATACAACGATAAACATACTACTAGGATACTTGGTGCTCTAACTTGGCTCTTTTAGTTCCCTTGAGGAGAGGTTGAGATATGGGATTACAAATTCTTTTTACGATATTTCTATTTTTGGACTTATTCGAAAATATACTAACAAAGATTTGTTACATTCTTGGTCATAGGGACCCTACTAAATATGTGTTATTGTGATCTTCCTTATTGTTATATGTTGTACACATATTGGTTATATACCCCTAGGTATGAGGTCTAGGATAGGAAGACCATGTTTTATAATTTGTTACTCCCCCTCTTTGATGTTTGGGTAACCTCTTGGTGAGTGAATGTTGTATTATTGTGGTACTTTGTATATGTCATTATAAACCCATGGTTAGTAACAATGATCTTCCACCTTGGTAAAGAGAAATTTATGTGCATAATCTTACTTATGTGAGTGCAAGTAGAAATTGTTGCGTCAAATGTGGTAAAAGGGATATGTTCTAGATTCAATCTATGATTGTGTTAATGGGATTTACGTGATGTTATATGTCATGTGGTTATATGGTGAACCTATGAAAATTGCAATAACCTAAATGTATTAGCTATAAATTTGAAGGAGAAATGAACTACATGAATAACACAATGAGAAAAGTACTAATCTTCATAGGACCTATGTGTTTGGACTTCTTACTTATTTGTTGAATGATAGAAACAATGAATTCCCTTTAGATGGAAAATCATGTATGTTAACCCAATTTTATGTTATTATCAAAGCATCCCTAGTAAGATTTATGTTAAGTTATAGAATTGAAGGATTTGTGGTGACACGAGAGTATCGAGTCCTTCTAGGTTTCTCAAATGTATTTTACTTAGATATTTCACTTCCTATGAGTACATTCCTTGGTTATGTTTAGGTTTAAAAATTTCACTTGGTTACCCCCGACTAAGATTTGTATTGTAAGATGAGCGGACCAATAGGTAGGTGGATATATCTGGATGAGTAACAAGTAGAGATGTAGTATAGTTTTGTGTCTTTAGAAGTTGGAAACACGGTAGTAAGGGGCGATGTCATTCTTTGATAAATTTGTGACCTATCTCCATCTACCGACCTCTAGGAGGAAGTCATGTTTAAGGGAGGGGATGCACGACTAACCTTCCTATGGTACTTTTTAGACCAATTTTATGTTACCATTAGAGGTCTTGATATACACCTTGCTATTATATTTTGGTTTGGAAAGAATTGTCTAGCTTGATTCTATGTTACGAGAGAACATTATTAGGTTATAAAACATGGTCAATATTACATTGATATAACTACTTTAATTATGATGAAATCAATCTGGATACTTTTGCATAAAGATTAAAGTAAATAATGCATTTTATCTCATGTGTAAGGTTTTGAAAACATAATTTATTAAGTTAAAAATATAAGGGATAAATAATGAAAATAATTATGAATAAATTTGTGATCGACTAGTAATATAATTAATTAGATGTTATTACCTTATTTAGATATGTAAATAATTGTTATTAATTCACCGTAAATGGAATAAACTAGTTAGCTCTCATGTACAAGGAAATGAATACAAAACTTAGAAATATTCATGAGGTTGGATAAGTCATGGATATGTCATGTATTGGTAGTGTGTGTGTCATTTTAGGATAAAATTCACCACCATTATTATGATGATTTGATGGTCATACAATTGAGTAATTTATGAATTGTTTGTATTATGACTACTAAATAATAACATTAGAAATTGATAGAATTGAACTAGTTTGAATCTTAATAGAATTAAGCTATGTGTGAACATAATTTTTAAATTGATTAATGCATAGATATAGGACAATATTTTGAACTCTAATGACTTGTGAGTTTATTAGTGAAAAGGGATTAGTGGGAAGAATGTGTGTAATTGGCATGCAAAAATATGCATATAGTGCCACCTTTTTCTCCCCAGTTTTACTAGTTTATTTATTGCATATTTGGATGCTTACAACTTTGTTGAATAATTAAATGCCAATTTCATTTACATTATGTTGATATAAGACTTTAGTATTACTATCACATTTATGTAAGAATTTGAGTGTTATTTGAGGTGTAGGATGCCTAATTGCACGTGCAACCTCGGGCATAGACTAGTTATATGTTTGATTTCAATATTTTATATGTAATAGATGATTAGAGAATTAATACTTGACCAAATTAGTATTTAGTTATAAGTTTTTAAATGCTAATATAATTTACCTATTTTATTAAATTCATTGAATGACATGTATCTTGAATTTGATTATTTTGATTTTATATATATATATATATATATATATATATATATATATATATATATATATATATATATATATATATATATATATATATTGTTTTGGGTGTATTTAATGGGTGCAATTGAGTATGTAGATGATAGGTATGACCGAGGTGATATACAAAGGAATCAATCATACCACTCTATTACAAAATCAACCTAACAATGGTACATGTTTTTCCCTTGTTTTTAATTATCGATGCCATGTATGTGTGGTGTTTTTACTTATTGTATATATATTTGAAATTATTTATTTTACTTATGTTTGGGTTATTCACCACTTTTGTTTTGATTGCTAATCATTAAGCAAAAACTCTTCTTTCCTCTCAAAACTCAAATTTTTACCTCCAACCACTTTTTGGAAGAGTGTTTGACAAGTTATATGATTTTATGTCTTGAAAAGAGATCTTTAGTACTAAACCAATAGGATGGAGAGATTTTTGAATGTCCTTTTCATATTTTAAGGCTCATTGATCCAATATGTATAAGGCTTTGAAAAGTACACCTAAAGTAAGCACATGTAATTCAGGATGTGCGACCCTTAGAAGCTTGAGTTGGAAAATCAAGACTCGTGTGACTTGTAAGAGGGAGTAATTGCATGTGTAAAAGTATATTTTCCTTGGGATTGCAAGGACAATTTTCCAAATCCATTTGGGTTTATGTTTCTTTATATTCTTATTTATTCACCAAATTTTAGCTTTTGAGGGAGGATTGTTATTCATTTTACATAATTTGGAGAGGTTTTTTTTTATAGAGAGTTAAATATATTTTTAGTGAATTATTTTTCTTGGGTGGATTGGGCTTGGGCTTAGAGGAAATCTTGTTGAAGCTTCTTCAATAAGGAGATATATTTTGAGGTAGGATATTTTTTTACCTCTTTTTGAAATTTTTATGCATGTTAAAATGAAATGTAAATTTTGATGAGAATATATTTTTTCCCTCCCTTTTGGTTATTTAATTATTGGTTTCTTTTTATTCCTCCCATTTATTTATGTGTGGTTTCTTTGGTTTTCTTTATCCTTAAATTGCACTTTGTTTTGGAAGAAAAAAAGTGGTTGGTTTGGTAGAAGTCTTGGACTTGTGAATAAAGATAAATCTCATGTATTTTGACAAAAGGCATGTGTAATTACTTCTATTTCCCTATTGGATGAATTTTTGCACCCTTGTGTTGGTTTTTGTTACTTTCTAATTGTGTGTGGTTGTGTGTTCATTTCTTTATTCCTATCTTTCCTTATCTTGTTATACAAATTGTTCGGCATGCCTCTTTCCTTTGGGATTGGTGGGAGGATTTACAAGTATCCCATTTGGTGGGAATGCATGTAATGATTCTTTTTGGTTGGGTAGAAAAGTGATTGTGTTCTCTTGGTCTCTTGTAGTTTGGAACATTACTTAGAGCATGGAGCAAGGTTTTATGTTTGATTATTAGTTTCCTCTTAAACATGGCGCATAGGAGGAGGAGTTTTGTAGAAAAATTGTTTTCACATTCTTATTTAAGTGTTTGGTGGCATGGAGTGGATATTGTGGAGATATTTTCCATTATGAACTATTATGAATGAAGCTTCATTATGAGGTGGTTGTATATATTTTGTAACTGGTGTGAACATATTATCAAATGAGATTTTTTTGTATTGTGCATATTTTAAACTTATAAAGAAGAAAGTTGGGATGGAAGTTATTTTGAAATGAATAGAAATTTATATCTCTCTCTTTGTCTTCCTCTCCTTAGAATATAAATTAAATAATAAAAACTAAAGAGGAAACAAAAATTACATGTATATATTATTGACTTGAATAATCTTGTTAATTTATTAATC
Organism: Taxus wallichiana var. yunnanensis; assembly: GCA_018340775.1. Taxonomy (NCBI): domain Eukaryota; kingdom Viridiplantae; phylum Streptophyta; class Pinopsida; order Cupressales; family Taxaceae; genus Taxus; species Taxus wallichiana. The sequence continues at coordinate 652,759,010 of CM031240.1, forward strand.
GAAACACCCTAAATTTCATAACCCAAAATGCAACAAAAACTAGTGAATTTTTGTTGTTGTTTGACACAACACTCACTACTTGTTGTATTGATCACAAGACATACAACATTAGGCCCACATATACACTAACACTCAAGATTTTAATTAACTAAAGAAAAACTAACATGTTTAATTCTATATGAATTTTATTTCACTACTTAAGAAATGTTATATCATGCGGAAGCATAGTTGATGTCACCAAGACCGATGCAGGGAGCATCAAGTGTCAAGACAAAATAAGGTCCCATGAAACCATTAAGCATGTTAGAAATGTGTATTTGAATTCAAATGTGTTGTAAAAGCACACATGTGCTTGTAAAAAGTCAATATATGTTGAAAAGGGGAATGAGTACTTGTAAGAAAGTTGTAGGAGTAAATTTGACATAGTAAAGGAGTAATATTGGAAAAATAAAGCCATGTAATCATGTAATAGTTGTATTATATGGAATACATGAGAGCATTAAGGAGATATCCACGTGATTTCTATGTAGAGGAAGTTGTTGAGTCTTCTTAGGAGTGTGAATTGGCCTAGGAGTCAGTTTAGGTGCTTGTTAGAGTCTATTATTAGCTAATGAATACCTATTTCATAGGTGATTCATGGAAATGAAGAGGGACAGGGATTCTAGAGGTTGAATAATGTATAATGGTGCATGCAATATGTTTTGAAAGATGGAAAATCAACCATGTTGAAGAAAATTAGCTTGTTTTCAATGCACTGTGCACAAGAACCCTGGCAGGACAGCAAGATAGAAACCCTCCATGACATGCAAATGATGTAAATCTCGTGATTATTAGCATGGAAAGATTCTACAGGTGATGTGGATCACATTGGTATTTTCTGTATGTTTTGAAAATGCATAATTTGCGTTTTATAGCAAATTGAAGGCTCTCTGGCCTGATCTAGAGAAAATAGCATAACTTTTTACTGCATGGATGAAATTGCTTGAAAATTTCAGGGTACCTCTGTAATTACATGATATAACTACTGTCCAAATTTCAAGTATAATGGATCTGTATCGCTCAAGATATACGTGACTGTTTTTTTTTGAGTTATGACAAGGAATACATAGTGTACAGTGGAGAGGAGAATGAAAGTGCATGAATGGTCATAACATGGAATCAAGCCACTAAATTTTGTATCAATCATCTTGATGAAATTTCTGAAGTGGATCCATCAAGCTACAGGTGAGATCAAAGTCCTAAGTGCCTACTGTTATAGCTAGGGTCGAACAGTTCGATTTTTGTATGCTACAGCCATAAAGGAGGTGATAAAGGAAAAACCTAGATCTAGGACAGTATATGGAACTCATGAATATCTCAACCATTGTGAAGGGAGGTTTGTTAGCTGTTGGTATGCCCTGGGAACCAACTAACTGAGTATAAGAGTTTGAGTTGGATGCTTTTAGACTAAGTCCAGTCTTGAGGGCAGAGTATTGGGACTGCACACTAGTAGAGAGATGCTTGAACATCCATAAAGGAACTTGAAACATTGGTTTGTTGTTTTGGTCATGTTCAATCAATTAAGAAAGAGCTTGTGACTGTAATAAAGAAGAACTCCATTGGGAGTAAAGTGTATGGTAAGAAATATCAAAAGGTAACATGTGCTAGATACCTTATCAATAGATTTTACATTTTGGGACAGTCATGTATATGAATGTAGGAGCATTACATATCTATTATACATTGTGTCTATGGTCACAAAATGACCACCGTAGCTCATCTTTGATCAAGGAAGCCCTTTAAGGGTTTTTCTTTCATACAAAACATGCATTAGGCCTCCATAGACACCAAGGGGCTATAAAACATGTAAATGGTGATCCTCAAGCAGGGGTTGGTTGGAGTATTAGAGTAGGTTCAAGCTCTTGATTATATAGTAAAGCAAATTTTGGTATTGACCTATGCATTAAAGACACAAGATGCAAAAATCTCAAAAAAGGTTCATTTTATTTTCTATGTTATTTCATGAATTAGTTTCACATATCTCTTATCCTTAGTTATTTTAATGTAATTTCATTTTTATTCCTTATCAAAGAGTTGGTTTTGATATGCAAAACTTCGAGTGTAACCCGAAGCATGCTCTATTCATCATGCTTGTAATAAGATTCTTACTTTGTACTTGCTTATCACATGACATTTTTCTACTTCACAAGTATTTGCATGGTTCCTTCGTCATAACAAGTACAATATATTACACAAGAAGATGATGAAGTGATAGGTCCTTATTGCAATAGCCCCAATAGTTAGGTTTCACACTAGGAATGATTCATAACAAGTATTATATTAGTTACAACATCTAATTTGTCAATGATATATTAATACTTTATTGTTTATGTTCACACTTTAACTAGTTTATAAGGAAAGTCTAGGTGGGATTAAGCATGCAATAGGGTTTACCAAACCCTTTGATCTCTTTAAATACTTTCCTAATATTCTTGTATCCATTGCTATATGTTTCATAGTTTGGGGATTATTTTTCACATATGCCACCCAAAACAAGAAACACTCATGATACAAGTTGTCAAGTAAGATCAAAATGTAAGGTCCTAGAGAAATATTAAAAGGCATAAGTCACTTCCACATATTCCTCTTTTCATGCTATACTCTATGGCCATACTACCAACATAGTTCATCTAGCACTCAAGGCCAAGATCTAACATAGGGTTAAAATTTCATTTAGTCATTTTGTGTGATAACACCATTCATATGGTGGCTCTAAGGAAGCAACTTACCTCAAGCCACTAGTAGAGATGGTAAAAATCACCAACTTCCCTCCTCTGACAATGTTTATGTTCATCTCATCCTAGGAAGGTATGGTTTACCATGGTGTTACAATATTAGTGGCTTTCCTTGTTTGTTTCCATCTTAGGGTGAAGATTTTGATAGAATATTTGACAATTTTACATTACAATAAAACATATATAAACAAGAACCACACCCTTCATTTCTATTTGATTAACAAGTTTTATTTAGTTTTTAATTCAAATAAGGATTTCCCCTTGATGTACTAATGTGAGTGTTCCACCTCACTTTATTGTTTACTAATGCTTGTTTGATAACCTTTCAATGTCACATTATTGCATTCTCTAATTGCTCCCATGAACCCATGCAACTACATTGTTTAGTCACCTCCATTATAACTTAGTTTTCCAAAGTCATCCATATAATTGTGTTGTTTAGACACATTCACTCCTCATGTTTTCAAATGTAAGACTATACCATTTGAAAATTGCACCATACATACTTACACACATACCAATACCTACTACTAGGTTTCTAGGGAATACACATGAAGATAGGGTCCATGTACATATCTCAAAGGTAAATTGTAGGTCCTTTAACAAGGTTGATCAATATTAATGCACTCCTCTTACTTGTGTCATTCTTGGATCGCCAACTTCTCTTTGATTCCATTTAGGAAGAAAGGCATATGATTAAAACATGATCTCAGTAATATTGTTTATATGACTTACTAGGTTAGGGTCCTCATGTTTTCTTTTATGTCATCATCCTAATAGGATTTAACCATTTATAATCCCAACAAGGTGCATCATATCATTTTTTCAATTATCATACATGTTTAATAGTGTATCCTAAACTTATAATCTTATTTTCTCTATGTTAGTTGATGCCAACATGTACTAATACAACTAAGATCATTCTTACAACTTTCATTCTCTATAATATGAAGGTGATTACATGTATGGGCAATCCACACAAGAAAATTACTCTTAGATCATTCTTTTCAATTAAGTTATTTCCTTCCTAGTTCTCTAATGTTTAGTAAATCACACAATAAAACATTCATCATTCTACACATGAGCATGCTATAAAATGACATTTCAATTTCAGTTAATAGATACATCTATACCCTTATCAACATATAACCCACAATTAGTATTACACCCACGTCAAAGTACCCATTTCATAACATCCCAATGCATTAACATTTTCCTACTCTTTATAAAAATCAATAATTGCATTTCCATATTAACAAAAATGAAGGTTTATCCTTTTCAATTACATTACATTCAAATATTACATGTTACTACAAAACAACAAAAATGATGCTATTGAATCCTTTTATCCAGGGTACCTACAAGAAAAAGCATGGTCAATGCTAGAAGTTGGCATGGAAATCTTGTACAATCTAGCACATCCTACATATGCATATTTTTCCATTAACAATGATATCAAACTCTTCTCATGCAGCTAGAGAGGGTAAGGAATACATCTTTACTATAGTTGTATTTTCATTCTATAGAGAGAGAAGAGAGATAAATACAATATTTTTCCAGAAGAAAAATTCTTAATGCAAGCAATTAATATAGGTTCAATATATTCATGTGATTGTGTCCTAAAGTCTCTCAACAGTCATTAAGCTTAAAAGGGGTCCCATAACAATTTTTCAGTTATTGTTGTGAATTTAATAAAGTGGCCAATTTAGACAGAGTGACTATGAAAATGGGTTTGAAAATAAATATCTAATAGTTGAACACACATTATGTCAATTCCCATCCACTCCCTATATGTAGAGAAAACCTAGAAATCGTATTTTTCCGATAACTAGGGTTCAATGTACAACTACCTTTCTAGGGCTGATTACCATAAACATTCTAGTTCATTCTTGTTGCAAAAATTCAAGTGTTCATAGATCTCAGTTTCTCATTACAGATCCCTAAACCACGAGCTAGAACCAAAGCAAATTTATAACTTTTGAAATTTATCCCATGTTGTGAAACAACCAACTAGGCTAAAAAACACATATCGTTAAATGATAAAATGATCATCTAAATTTTGTTTAAGGGGTGATGTGACATTTCATGTCACTAGGTAACATGGTCATATATTGACATCTCTCGCTGTGAGATTCAAGGAGTCATTTTGCATGTCATTTTAAAACATCTTTACTAAATTTTGCAAGGTGTTTTAAGGTCGAGTGTTTATACGAAATCGTGTGTTCAACTCACAAATAATGGTTACATTTTCCAAATTTTCTAGTCTAAGGTTTCAATTAATCTCCAGTCAAATTCCATGAGAAAAGTCAACACACTAAAACAATCATTCTAGTTGTGCGAAATAATTATCTTTTAACATTTTGAAGCAACACAAGTCATTTCATTTAACAAAAACATATTCGTCACTTGATTTTAATTCTAATACAATAATGAAGGGAAAAATAATAATATGAGAATCATGTTAGATATAAGGGAGAAACTCATGCTTGGTTTAATTAACAAGGCGATGTACGAGAGGTTTATTTAACTAGTTCTTGACTACCATAGGTTGTGATACTTCATCAAAAATTTCATTACTATCACAAAGCTCTAGGTTTAGCATAGGTTGGAAATGCATGTACCAAATACTCAACTATTATTTCCCACACATTTAACCATATGCCAAGTCATATTTCCAAGGATTTCTCAAAAAGTATGTATTATTTTCCAACCACATCCAATAGCCTCCAAGTAATGCCAAGTGTCAACACCATATCCTAAGCAAAATTCCAAACGCATTCACCATATACCAACTCTATACAACCAAAAATGCTAAGATAAGCACCCAAAGTTTATGCCAAATTGGTCCTTTAATATTCCCCCAAAAGGGCTATCTTTAAAACACATGTCTATTCTCCATAATACTTTGACAAATGTCCATAATAATAAAAAAACTCATGATTTTGAGCATTAACAACCATGATTGTTGTCTACTGGACACAAATCTCTCGAGGTTTTTTCCAGCTACCAATAGGTAATAAACAATGAATCATATCCAACCAATAATGCATTTTAACTACAAATTAGACAAAGCTCATAATTTAGCACATGTTGGGAGGATGCATATGTGGAGGGTTTTTGTGTGTGGTAAGTAGAATGTATGGCTCTTTCTTCATTGCAAACCACCCACCTTCAAGCCCTTATATAAGTAACTTCAACCATTGCGAGACTTACATCCACCCATTAGTGAAAATGTGCTCCTTTGGTAGCTGAAAGGGAGACCAAATAATTGTGGAGTCAAACTTAAAATTGAAGGTCCAAACCCTAAAGCACCTCACATAACCCTAATATGTTTCTTTTGCTTTATTCTAATTGAATATTCTATTTCATTTTTATTTGAAATTATAATTGTATTTTTATTTATAAATAAAAATTTTCCCATCTCATATTAAATTACACATGAAGAGGGTGAATACTATTTTATTATATGTAGACACAAAATTGTGCACTTGGGTACATTGCTAAGTCCTAAATACATACTAGCATTTATATGATTTTGAAGCAAGAAAACTAGTAATTGAAAACTGTCTTTGACCTCTTTTCTTTGTTTCTTGTTTTCTATTTGGTCTTGCACACCCTATAACCCAATCAGTATTTTACTTATTCAAACACGGCTCCAACCAGACAGTAGCACCCAAAGCGCACATGTCCCTACGGGTGCCCTAGACCCTTTTTCACCTTACTCACTTCTTTTGGGTCTCTTTTATCTTTTGGGAACCTTTTTCACTTATGGATCGGCCTTCCAGTTGTCAATTACGAAATTCAAACAAGGGAATCATATAAATACATATTTAGTTGTTCAAAATCAAGGACCAAGTGTTAACCATATACTATCATCACCTAAGCATCCAAAGGCACCTAAAGCACTCTAAAGCATCCATCTAGCATCCATTCAAGGGACAAGGGACTGCAATTTATCCATACACAACATAGGAAGGGGAAGTTCTTTATTCCATCCACACATTTATCTACATTGTTACATCTAGTTACAACCCACTATCAAGTGCACTTGCACAAGGGAATCATAGGGCACGATTATTACACACACTCGCCAAAATTACATAGAGTCCGAGATGAAATGCGGTGCTTGGTTGTAAGTTCACTCTCGAGGTGACCATCGGGGTCGGTCAACTCCCATTCGGTATCTTTCTTTTTGGATTTGATGTAGTTTATGGGATTTTGCAGGTGATATATGTTTTGTAGGTTACATGTACCTCAATGATTAAAGAGTGAAACACATGTGATCAACAAATAATATTTGTGACACTTGTGTGATATAGCGAAGATCACATTTTGACCATTTTCATAGTCACAGGCTCCAAGAAGAGGTCATCGGTGCCAGTGCGACCTTGTCCAAATTGTGGGCACCTATGTCCGCTTTATTCCTACAAATCCATAATTTATCCCGAGTATTGATAACATTGTTCACCTCATGTTCAACAGTGTTCCCAATCAAGCATTTTCGAGATCAAGCGTAAATCGACTAAATCATTCTTTTACATCTCTCTCTTAGGTTTTATGCTTGTTTATTTGTTTGTGTCATTTATGCGTAGTAGTTGTATATTATAGTTTACATTAGTCACTCTATAATAGGGTTTTATTAAATACTATTTTTGTTAAATCATTTAGTGAACCCTACTCGTGATCATACACTTGAATCATTCTTGTTCTTATTTCGTGGATCCTAAAATTCCTCAAGTTTCCTTGCATCAATTACTTCAAATGCACCAACCTTGCAAAGATGCTCTCTAAAAAGTTGTACACACTATTTGTCTCCCTATCGATATGTCATCTTCACAAGTAAGTGTCATCTTTAATCATCTCTCTAAAAACTCTATCGGTCCTAATCCTACATCCAATCAACTCATCTTAGAGTCAATTCAAGCCTTACACCATGCCTTTCAAGACAAATTTTAAGCTATGGAAACAATGATTGCATCTCTTAAATATGAAATTCCATGATCTAGGATGCTTCTCGCACCCGTGTTAGTTCTTCACTACATCACATTCTAATCATATGTCTTCTGCATATGCTCATGTTAGTGAACCCCAAGTCTTACTATTACCGACACCTCTTAAATTTTATCTCAATGCTAAGCAACATGATATTCTTCCTCATCTCCTATCAAATGATCAACTTGCCATCTACTCATTCCTATCCTCCTTATTAGCTTGTAAAATACCAAGTTCACCCATATTGTAATTATCATTGAATTAATGGACATAATGACAATGATTGTTATGCTCTCAAATGAAAAATTGGCCACCTTAAGCATTATGGTCTCATTTCATTTGCTATAAAAATGTTGCTACATGTTCATCTCCAATTGTTAAATCTCAATGGGCTCCTAAATCTGATTCACCATGTCTCATGAGCACCATTTCATTATTACTAATACTCCTCGGTTGGTCAATCAAGTGGCACCTATCCAACCCAAAGATCATACCACATTTAAAACTATCTACCCCATTATCTCCTCCTACTAAGTCATCTACAACATTACCAATTCCACCTAAGCAACCTATTCTAAAAATCGGTTTATTCCCCCTCCTCTCAAGTCTTCTACAATATTATCAATCCCAAATATGCCACCGCCATTAAATATCCCTTCACAACCTCCACTTGTACATCCAATTCATTTTGTTAAAGAAAATACTCCTTATATTAATGGCCAAGACACATTTCAAGCTCCGCCACCATGGCATGGTCCTTCTCACATCACCGCATAGATCTCCATCACTCACATTCACACTTTCTCCCTCCCCTTCTATTCTTATCAATTGGCTTTAGCACCTACTACTAAATTTTGCGCTCGATTGCTCAATATATAATCTTCTTACACATTTTCAAACCCTTTGATATAAATAATGTATCATCACCGCCTTATGACACACTCTAGTTCCATGGTTTATACTCAATGTAGAGGTTCTAAATATGAAATGAACCTCACCATCATTCACTTTTACTCTCTACACTCCATGATCTATCTATTTAGTGCACATTATCAAACCTTTTTCCCGATGACACACTCTTATTCTATTGTTCATTCTTGATTTTTGAGGGTCTTTTATAAATGAACCTTGCCATCACTCACTCTTTACGATCTATGCTTCATCATATCTCTTTCTAGCACACAATTTCAAACCATTTCCCGATGACACACTCTTGTTCTATGGTTCATTCTTAAATATTGAGGGGTATTTTATAAATGAACCTCATTTCATACTCATCCACATTAGCTGGGGGTATGATACTCCTATCACATTCATATTGCATACCATTTCATCACACTCATACACTGCATATTGCATATCTTGGTTGCACTTATTCTTTCTTGCTTATACTCATACACTTTTTTTCCCATGCTAGATGGATACTTAATATGTCAATATCTTTTCTATATACACACATGCATTCACTTGTTCTCTAGTTATGAATGCAAACTTCTTACTGAGGTTCTTACATGCTGCAATGATGTTTGGTATTGTACCTCTTACCATTCCCACTAAGGCTCCTAGGGCATCTACTTTCTCACACATTACATATGCTATTTTTTCATTATTTACTACTACTTTCTAGCACACTACTTTTTATCAGTACATACATGTTTTGACATAATTTTGTCTTTCTAACATGTTAACGGGTGCTTCATGTGTAAACTTTGCTTTATAGGACTACTTTCCGCCATGGTTGTCTGTTACATTTTGCTTTTCATTGCTTTCTACTTATATGCTATTGTTTGGGTTATACCCTATGTCTTGTTTGATCATTGCTTGTTTGATTTTGGCCACTTTGGCCCTAATTTTCTTATGACATTGTGAGCGATGTCCCATATTTGAAACCTACTTTTCACGATCTATATTGTATGTAAATTTGCTTGTTACATTGTTTTTCTATGACATGTTTGCTACTTTTTCTACTAACACATGTATCTAGCCACTTTGTTTGCATGTGCCTTGGTTTCTACCATGTACATCCCCTACCCCTACAGTTATCAAATTCAAATCAACAACAAGTTCTCTCTTTGGGTCACACACTCCTACCGATGTCACATGCACCCCAAATTATGGGGCATACATTGGGTGAAAAAATCACCCCATATAACAACTCAGAGCTACAACACAATATAGTAAAACACAAAATCAACACAAGCTACGATTCTACAAAACTAACTCGAAATCGACTTGGGTTAGAATCACAACATAGACACAAGTGCCTGGCTCAAACAGAGTGCCTAGGAGCCTATGTCCTCCCCTAGGTGTTAATGTCCTAGGGGAACACACAATAATTTTCTCATATTAACACAATCTACATAAGCCTTTAGAGCGGTTTGACAAAGATTGTCGCACAATCCTCCAAAGAATGATAGAATACAACTTATCTCTTAGATTTAGTTCAATCGGTAGATTTAGAACAAATTAGGGACAACATGAACACACCATCCGTAGTGGTGTTTATTGAGCAAAGTCATGGAAGGACTACTAGACATCTCTCCCTAACACTTGCTCTTAGCGTGAGATCCCCCAAAAAACTCACATTTGGCATGAGATCACCCAAAAAACTCGTAGTTGGTGTGGGATCACCCAAAACTCGCTCTTAGCATGATATCGCCCAAAACCTCACTCTACACAACATTTTCATGAAATTTTCTATCCCTTTACACCCTTCTACATCAGTGTATGCTTTCCTTTTAAAAATTTTAAATATTTTTACATAGTTTTGCATACTTGGATTAAAAATTCATTAACATGACTATTACTACTCTCTTGCTCTTCTTTTTGTAGGTCTGTCCTTATAAGAAGCAACAATCACAATCATAACAATAGGTACAACATAGAACAATGCATACACTTCACCCCTACTGTCACTTTATCTTCCTAGTCTCCACGCTTAACTTTGCATCATTCCATGCTTAAATTATCTACTCAAAGACGCTACTCACCACACGTTCTACAAGGTCATGAGGTACACATCTCTTATTTACTTTATGTTATCAAGTATTCACTCAACAACATAAAGTGGGGGAAAATATAGACACAAAATCATGCACTTGGGTACATTTCTAGGTCATAAATACATACTAGCATTCATATGATTCTTAAGCAAGAAAACTAGTAATTAATGATTGTCGTTGGCCTCTTTTTGTGTTTCTTATTTTCTATTTGGTCTTGCACACCCTACATCCCAGTCAATATTGTACTTATTCGGACATTGTCACCCATCCAGATGGTGGTGTCCGGTGCTCTTGCCCCCTCTAGGTGCCCTTGACCCTTTTTCACCTTACTTGCTTCTTTTGGGTCTCTTTTACATTTTGGAAACCTTTTTCACATATGGGTCAACCTTCCAGTTGTCAATTACAAAATTCAAACAAGGTAATCATATAAATACATAGTTATGTGTTTAAAAACAAGGACCAAGCACTAAGTATTTATTATCATCACCGAAGCTTGCATCCAAAGGGGCATAAAACACTCTAAAGCATCCATCTAGCATCCACTCAAGGGACAAGGGACTGTAATTTCTACATACACAACATAGGAAAGGGAACTTCTTTATTCCATCCACATATTTATCTACATTGTTACATATAGCTACAACTTGATATCAAGTGCACATGCACAAGGGAATCCTAAGGCATGATTCTTACACACACTCACCAGAACTACATGGATTAGAGATGTAGTGCAACAATCAAAGTTCACTCTTGGAGTGGTCATCGGGTCGATCGGACTCCCCATTCTGCATCTTTCTTTTTTGGATTTGATGTGGTTTGTGGGATTTTATAGGTGATATATGTTTCACAGGTTACATGTACTCTCAACAATTAAATAGTGACACACGGACAATCAACGAGAGAATATTTCGACACTTGTGTGACAATGAAGATCAGATTTTGACCATTTTTGCGATCATGCAAGCACCCTAAGAGGTCGATAGTGCCCAGTGCTCTGTCTTGCCATAGGTTCCCATGTCTAGCCTTATTTCTATAGTTTGGAATTTATCACGAGCAAAGGTGATGACACTGTTCACCTCATGTTCAACAATTTTCCCAATCCATAGCACTTCCAGATTGGGTGTAAATTAGCTAAGTCGTTCTTTCTACATCTCTTGCTTAGGGTTTTATGCTTACTTGCTTATTTTCTTGCGTCATATTATACTTAGCAATTGTATATCATAGTTTACATCAGTCACTCTGCAATAGGGTTTTATAAAATACTAATTTTTATTAAATCCTTATCATAAATCAATTAGCTTCTTGTCATTAAGGGCCTTATATTTGATTAACCTAATCCCACAAAGACAATAAATAATGAGTGCTTGAAAGGTAATGAATAATGTCATTATTAATATATAAATATATAAATCCATATAAAATTAATATCTTAAATAAAAATATGCCTTTATATGATAATTAAATAATATGCATGTTGCGAAAGAGGATGATATAACATCCTCCACCATTCACAAACAAAACTCTCTAAAACACATCGTTACCATCCTCACCTCTCCAACAAAAAGTCTCGAGTAAGGAGGTAATAACCAAAGTGATTACTCGTTCCACTTTGGTTGGAAAGGATAATACGATCATAAAAATGACTTCTTTTAGATAGAGGAGCACTTGAGACAAAAAGGCACAAGAATAAATGTGCCTAATGACAACATTCAAACTATAACATACACATAAACTCCATTCATTATTTGATTACCAACCAAGGAAACAATTTTCAAAACAAATAGTTATAATCTAGCAACAATCTTATAGTGTAGTGAGGATTAAATTGAGTATGGATGTAGCTCATTACTAGGAAGGGTGATGCATATCCCCCTTATAGGAGCATCATCATCGATGTGACACATGATAAGGCATGAAGAGGCATTCGCGAGTTTGGAGCAACTTAATTGTGATTCATGTTGCTTTAGGAAAAAGTATCTTGTTGCTACATTGTGAATGCAAGGAACAAAGAATTTGTAATTTCTCTCCTATTATTCATGTTCTATGAAGATTGGTAGTTATTTTAATTTATTACTCTTTTATTTATTTTCATTTATACAATTTCCTTGATTCAGTTGCTCATAATATTTTCATTGTTTAACAATTAAATTTTAAATTTCTAGCAAGTTACCCAATAACACATGGCATCACAACATTATACAAGGCCTAAAGAACAACACAAAAATCCACAAAACACCTTTTAACACATTTTCATGACTATAACCCAAACATAGGAAGAAATTACAGTCCACACATCTAGGAGGAGAAAGTAATAGATCACAAAAATGTCCCTTGTATTATAGTCTTCATACATAAAGGTATATAAATGTGCATGCACAATACGTAACAATATGCTATGACAATAACACATTTATATCGGGGTCCTCGTGACCAAAAGCAACAAAACTCTCTAAGTATCATACCCATGAGTCTATCAAAAGAATTTGTAGTCCAAAGTATCTCAACCTTTCCTTAAGGGAACTAAAAGAACCAAGGAGAGTTTTTAAGTATACTTGTTAGTGAATCCCACATGGCCCAAAAGTGCACTATCCCCGAGTAACCCACAATTTGAAAGAGTGTAAAATTCCCAAAACATAACCATGGAGTTTGAACTAAATATCATATCCATCTCAATGGTAAGCATCATCTTCACATGGTATAAAGAAAAAAAACATCACGATCGACTCTCTAAATGATATTGAATATCATAAAGGCCACTCTGCCAAAGAGTACGAGTATCATAACATTCCCTCAACCATAGAAGACTAAGTATCATAATATCCAAGTGAGGTCCGGTCACTCCACGGTCTTAGACACATAGAGATTTGTTACCTTAAAACCAAGGGTGTACCTACCACCCTAAGCATACAAAACATGATTTGATCGGTTATTATGTTTATATTTCAAGAGGATTCTCAATGTTGAGGAACGCACTCGATGATATAGTACCCTACAGGTGATCAATATGCTGAACAATTATTGTGATGTGGATATTTTCATGTGCATTTTTATTCATAAACTTGACCTTCTCAGAACTAATATTTTTTTGAATTATTGGGAAGCTTCAAGGATCTTCTTGTTTATTTTTCATTTCTTCTCGAGATTTTTTTATACTTTAAATGTGGCTACTTATCCATTTCTCTTTGGTTGTCAAGATTTCTTTGATTTTATTTTTGCAACTCAAAGCTTTATGGATTTGATGCCACTTGGTATTCATCATCAAGAATGTTAATGTGGATTTTCTTAATTAATTGATAAGTCGGTTCTACCTTGTTCATAATGTGCATGTATGTTAATTTACATCCTAGTCAAGACTTGTGTATAAATCCATCCTTCCCGAGTAAACATCATATTTTTAGACGTGGAAGGTTCCATGGAAGAGCCTTGATAGGTAGTCTGATAGAACTCTTCAATCCTTACATTAGAAGAGAAAATTGGAATTTTAATGGAAGAGACACATGGCAGAGATATTATCTAAATATAGTTATCAACCCAACCAAATGAAGAAGGTGACTATTGAGCATTCATCCAAGCATAGTATGCCTCGAGGCCCATGATAGGCTTGTTAAATTCTTGATTCGACATATTTGGGGGTTGTATAAACACCCATAAAATAATGGGAGAGGGAGAAGGTGAGATAAAAGAAATGAAAGATATGGAAATGAGAAGAAACTAGTTCTTCATGTCTAGTTCACTAGATTTGCACATGTCGAAAAACACCAATAACTTTCATTTTCACTCAACTCCTCATAATTCCAAGCCAAGGTAATCGATGTAGGGGATTATGGGATGTCAGTAAGAGGATGGTGTGGATTTTGTGATGGAATTATGGTCAAGGATAATAGTTACACAAATCTTTAGATCTATGTCATGATTTGTGAAGGGAAGGATGTTGGGTTGTGTAACTCAGATCAAGTAATTTTTGAAGAAGGTTGGCCCTAATCTAGAAAGTCTTATGGAAGGAAGTGATGGAGGATGTTATATGAGTTAAGAGCACTCAAATCCCTAATGGGAGTAGTTATCTAATGTGATTATTTTCTTGTGGGGCTTCACCATCAAAAATAACAAGCTTGGGGATGATCTATGTTGGGGATGGTGAATAAAAAAACCTCTCATATGAGTTTAGACAAGATTTCATCCTTGATATTTTGTTTTCTAAATGGGGTGGGAATGTGAGGGAAGTGTCCAACTCTTCACGGGAATATATTTCTTATCTACATTCATCTATAGTGGAGAAAAAATAGCCACTATGTAGTTCTTGTTATGTTCGGAGCAAACCACGGTAAGATCTTATGTTGAAGGTCATGGTCGACATTCTTCGGCTAATCTTGGAGATATGGAGATGTGTTATGATAGTGTTTTATCAAAAGTGTGAATTTTTGTCCTATGGATCAACAATCTTCCTTATCTTGTATTTGTTGTTCTCTTACACTTGAAATAACATTGTTATGTGTGGTGGTGGTTGCGAGATTATTTTTGAAAGTTTCTAGGCTTGTTTGTGTCTATAACTAGTTTTGGGGTTGTTATTCATGTTTTTTTGAGTTGGTTTTTTTATGAGTTGTTTGAACACAATTTAAGCATAGTAAGATAATTACAACACTTTTTGGGAATGGAAATATAAATTTTAAACTTCAGATTGCATGCAATGAAAACTTAATGTTTAATCTTCCTCTTCAGCTACTCTAATTGGCAAAAACACAAATCACTATGTTTTGGTGTTTTATGTTTTTAAGATGTAATAAATGTGCAAACAAGTATGGATCTACAACAACAAGTTACCTTGTATTTTTCTACACCAACATACCACAAAAGCAACAGATGAAAGCAATAACTACCCTTGAACAACCATTGTTTTTCAAATCTAATTTTGTGAGTTGTTTGAATGCATTTTATCTAAACTAAATTCTGATTTAGAAAGATGAGCGTTGTTTAAATTAGAATCTACAACCTAGGCTATGGTTTACCTTTTCTATAATTGAAAGTATTTATCCTAGAAAAATTTCATAAGAAAAGTTAACTATATTTTTGGGGTTTTGGGTTGTATAATTTGTGCAAACTTTGAAACTAAACTATCCTATATTTTAAATGTAAAAAATTATGGTTCTACTCTAAACCTAGTGTATAATCCCAAATATGGGAGAGGATTAAGCACAAAGGTTTTACTATTTTAAACTAAAATGCATGAATGCAATCAAATAGATCTAATCTAATAGTTTTTATTACCTTTTTATGATTTTTTGATTGATATTAAAGAAGAAAACTAAATCTAAACTAAAAATGTAAATAAACAAACTTGAATCAAATCCAACCTCTTTCTGCAAGAAGAACATAGCTGATCTAAAATTTGTGTGCGTATACCCTCAAAGGACCACTCTAATTGATTCTAATGAAGACTAATGTAGTAGTGATGTATTCATAGGGAGAAGAAGAAGAGGCTTGATGAAATTTAGAACAGAACACACAACATATTTATGGTTGGTTGAAGGGGGAGAAAAATGTTGGTTTAGAGGACCTTTTGCTCTCTTTTGAGTAGCAGAGAAATACAAAATCCTCAACATGCTTAATCTTTGAAGTAATCTACTTTGGGTTTGGCTTCCCTCTCTGGATCAACAATACAATAGTAGCGGCGTTCTCTAGAAAATATAGCATCAAAATTCAAAGGGATTAGGTAGCAAATGAGAGCTTAATTTTTCTTAATAAAAATCCTTTAAGTGATCTCAACTCGACTCTAGATCAAAATTCAAATATGTGGATCAGATTAGATCCTTAGACATTGAACTCGAGTGCTAGGAGGTAGGATTGATAAACTAGGCATTAAAAATGATATAAAATGCGTAGATGGAAAAAATAATGAACAAAAATCATAGAGGGAAAGTTTGAGTTTTAACTAGAGATAAATTAGAGATGGAACCACCTGGTTCTATGGGAGGCAATTACACAATTGTTGCATTGGGGATAGAACCACCGGTGCTCAAGATAAAATTGTTTTGGATGAATGTGCAACCACCGTGGTGGTAGAAAAACCATTGTGGTGGGGGGCTAAACTACTATAGGGAGAAAAGAAACCGCCTCGGTGGTTGCATATTCTCTATGGTGGTATTGTGTTAGGTAATAAAAAGGTTCCAAAAAGAGATGAGGAGAAAACAAGATTCTCGGGAGGGTTCGAAAGGTTCGGAGAGAGATGTAAAGGAGCCTAAAGGGGATGGAAAAGTTCGGGGATAGTCTTGAGCACTTCGTAACATCTTGTCATTTTTTTGGAGATACTCGTCATCATTGGATATTTTTACTTCTTCATCATGTAAAATAGGGTGTGTACAATCATATTATAATTCACTTTGCTCTTTATCGAATCAAGTGATTGTCTCTTTTTTATATATGATGAACATTGAGATATTGGTGAGACCATCTATACATGACAAATGTCAACATATTTAGACCTTAATTAGATTGAACATGAAACCTAATGGTTTTGGTGATTTAAGTACACTAAAGGATGTAAAGGTTAGCAATCGGTGGATATTCTAATTAATTAACTTCCAATAGTAATTACTAGAATCGAATAACAATTTTATACTAGTAGTAGATATGCTAAATAAGATATGAACTTAACAATACAAAGGAACGAGGGCACTTAGCTGATTATAAATGTTTTTAGAAGGTCCTATGAAAATGCATTGTAGGAACAAGAAGATATGGACTAGAACAAGCTTCGTTCTAGAGAGTGACACTAGAAAATGGACCGGGGTAGGGTCGTACCATATAGTTTTGAGCCTCGTATATGGTCTTAGACCTACAGAGATCTAGGTTATGTAACTTATTGACATTGTCGGTTATGCTAAAACTCTTTGTCACTATCAAACCCTAGTTTGTGATCATCATGTAGAGCTCTATGAATACTTTTATCATCATCTCAAACCCTAGACTTAGATGGGAATTCCTACAAAACAAACATTAGTTAGGTTGTGGGTAGCCCCATGCACCACCAATGTTCACACTACTCCGAAGAGGCCTCAAATTGTACATCATTCTCTAGTTAGTATGTGATATTTGAATGAATGCAACTAAGTTTGACAACCATCTTTGACCATTCTTGAATTGAGTTTGCATTTGCTAAGATACTTGGGGAAGGGATATTTGAGTGTTTATATGTTTTGTAAGACTCCTTTACCATCTATAGTTTTGAAGATTCAATTAGCTACACAATGAGCATCACACAATGTCGAAGGTCTAAATTGTAGACAAGAGTATATCGGGATGCATTGCACATATTCAAGAAGTTCTAAGAGTTGTAAGTGTAGAGGAACAAGAACGTACATAAAGGGCCATAACAGGGATACGTTTTGGGCCATATTATACACTTTGGTCCAAGTAGTTGTTCAAGACACATTTTTAATAATGAATCTTTGTTAAATAATTTCCATCCTTTTCGGTCATCATGGCATCCCGATTAACATAGAAGTCAAAATATCAACTAAGTCTTCTTCTCCCTCTCATTGCTAGTGCTTTATTACATTATCTATCATTATTTGGATTTATTTAATAATAATTCTTGATATTGATTTAACTAGCCTTGAAACTAATTGATTAGGATAATATACCATCGGTTACTACCCCCTTAAAGATTAACCATTTAGGTTAAATCATTTGGTAAACTCGAGTATTGTATGTTGTGCATAGGATCTATATCATTATGTTCTCTCGAATCATTCTTCCAAACCCTAGTGGCCTTAGGATTTTTCATTTCATATCCCATGCCACATTTTCTCAATTATCCAAGTGTAACATTTGCTTTAACGAAACCCATCATATAGATATACTCTCAAAAAAATAGTGCACAAAATACATCTCCCTGATAATACGACACCTTCTAATGTAAATTCAATTTTGATTCATATTTCAGCTCCTTTTATTACTAATGATGACACCTTCTATAAGGCTATCTTAGATTCTATTCAAGCTTTACACCATGCTTTTCAAGATAAATTTCAAGCTATGAATACTATGATTACATCTCTCAAAGATGAAATACAACATCTCAAAGATGCTTCCAATACAAGTTTTAGTTATCTTTCTATGCATCATGATATATTTAAGGCCGGAGCTATGTACGGTGGTACAATTTTTATGTCTACTATATGTGCTCATACAAGTGAGGTTAAAGTCCTACACAGAATCAACAATGTGTATGTTCCATGAGATCAACCTCTCTAGTTTGACAAGAATGTTACACAACACGATATCCTATATGAGTTACTAGATAAGAGGTTAATTACTTTGTTACCTACTCATTACTACCCTCACTATTAGCTTACAAAACTCAAAGGTCAACCATTTTGTAATTATCATGGAATTAATGGACATTGTGACAATGATTGTTATGTTTTACAAAAAAATCCAACAACTTGAGCGTAAGGGATTTATTTTATTTGCTACACAACATTCTGCTACACATTCATCTCAAGTTTGAAAATCTCAATGGGTTCCTAAAGCTGATCCATATATGTCTGGTGAGCACAATGCAATATCGAAAGCTACACTTCAACAATAATACAAAAGCTACCTATTCAACAAGAGAATAAGAATGACATACCTCCTTTGGAAGTACCAACCTCGGTAGTAACATCACATCCTATTATTATGCAAACTAAAGCACTATCAATCACACATGAACCATTTCCCATTACAAAGCTAATGATATCGGTTGAGCACCCACAAACCCAATATGGGGAAACATGACAATGGATTCTACAATCATCTCTACTCCACAATAAATTGAGATAGATTATAACAACACAAGTATCAACAACTTGATGATTTGTGGATCTCCACAGGCATGGGATCATATAGGCCAAATCTTAAGTATGTTTTTAAAAATTCTCTGGGATCAACATGCGACATAATCTCACTAATGCTAAAGTAGATGACATTATTTCATTTGACGCATTAATAAATTCTTGACGTCTAGTTATAAAGTATAAAGCTACACAAGTGGGAAAATAAAACACCCCAATAAAACCACATCCTCACTTATGGTAGAACCCATGTAAAAACCCTTCATGCACCTAACCTTACATTCTCAATCATGACATGTATTTTTTAAGTAAGCCTACCAATTGTTACTATATATTTGATTTTCATCCACATGCACCACTATATGATACCTTGTCCAATCTTGGGGCATCCGATTTCCTCCTCACTTACCGATGACACACTATGTTTAAACATTTAACTTGACTTTTGAGGGAGTGACTACACACCAAAACCTCACTTTTAAACACACATTAGGGGTAACCTTGCTTTCCCACATGTGGTTATATATGCTACGATTCATATAAACACACTAACATCTAATTATTCCCCTTGGGGGAATTCTTGATCACCCTTCCTTCTCTTTGGGGGATATGTTTTCATTTATGTCCTCAGGGAGCCTAAAAATACAAAAACATTCAAATATGCTCAAAATACAAAAACATTCAAATATATACAAACATCCAAAAATATTTGCATCACTCTTGCTTGGTTATTTCTATTGCATGCTTATATTATTCATGTTGCACATTACTTATCATGTTATCTTGATACATAATATGCTATATAATTTTTCTATACACATGTGTGTTCATGTGGTACATTGAGTTGAATCGCGAAGCTACATGCAAATTGTTACATGATGAAAGATGTTTGACACTACTCTTTACCAGTTCTTATGTAACAATTGGGTGCATCCACTTTACACTTTCTCACATACATGTGTTATTATTCCAATATTTTCTACTTTACTTTCTCTTACCTCATTCAATTAGTACATACATCATGTTATACTATTTATTACTATAATGTGCAAATACATGCTTCATGTGTGGTAGTATTTTTATAGGTTACTTCCAAACCGAGATCATTTTCATATTATGGCTTGTTTCTTGTTTTACATGCTTGTTATGTGCTTTCACTCATTTGCAGGAAATTCCATATTTTTGTAGACACAAAATCACGCACATGTTAATATTTTACTATACCTCTAAGTATGTTGTTATATGCATGGATCTTGAGAAAGAAAATTATTCACCGGTGACATGCTTCCTAGTCCATCTGTTTGTTTTGATTGTTTTTATCTCTCACATCTGCACTTCTACACTCGGTTACGGGGTCAGTCACAAGGATCCATGTTTGTTAGTCTCCTCACATTTTTGTCACTATCCCAAGAAACTAGTGCAGGAGCTCCTATCTACCTTGAGCACTCTTGTCCTCTTTGTTCTTGATCACATTTTTGAAATTTGTGGTCATCCTTCTCGCTTTCTTACTCATATCCCGAGGTCCTAGTCGGCATGTATGCGTGTCACTAGTGTTGAAAATGAAACAAGAGATCCCTATATATACATAACATACATACCATTATATAGGAGGACAATTATAAAGGGAAATCATATCTACATATTATCAAAGGGACTGCATTTTTGGGTTGATTACTCTGCATACACTGTATAGGAAGGGGAAGTTTTGAATTCCATTCCACACATTTACATTTTATCTAGATTTAGTTTGCTATCTTGGTGTCATTGGCATGAGGGAAACCTAAGGAAACTATTTCACACACAAGCACACAGAACTACATGGAGTCTGGAATGTAGTGCAATGCTCAGTCATAAGTTCATCCTTCAAATGATTGCCAAGGTCAGTCTAAATTCACATATTACATTGTTTATTCCAATTTTATGTGTTTTTGAGCTTGTGTAGGTATCCAAGGTTTTTGTTGTAGATTAAAGGTACCTTGGTGATTTAAGTACAACATACGAGACGATCAACAATGAAAAAGTTTGAAACACGAGCGACACAAGAAAAAGAAAAATCTAAGCATTTACACACCACCAAAGACTAGGAGTAGCACTGTGGTGCCCGGTACCCTCACCCTGTCCTAGGTGCTCATGTCCAGCTTTGTCCGCATCTTCCGAACATACATTGATCATTTCCAACATTCGCCCATCCTGTTCATCAATTGTTCCAGTTCAAATCTATTCCAGGATAAGCGAAAATTAGATAAATGCCTTATCTCTCCCATTTGCTTGCACGGTTGCATATTTAGAGTACTTAGTAATTTTATTCTTTTGTATATTATCATTATGACTATAAAATAAGACTTAATATTATGATTTTATCAAATCATTTGGTGAAACCCTCTCTTAGAACTCCTTGCCCTAGGATCCACAAAACCCTCATGGCTAAAAATAGATCCTCCTCTCCTAGGCAAGCTATGCATCATGTTAGTGTGAATCCTATCCTTGATGATGTTATTGAGGCTGAACTTAATGCCCTTTATTGCAATTCTCAATTTAATGACAAAGTTCAATGACTACTTGTTACTCATGAAAACAATATTCCTTTTCTTTTTGTAACTCTAACCTTAGAATCGTCTCACCTAACCAAAACTTCATTAAATGATCTCCATGTTCTTCCATAAACACTCGTGCTACTCCACCTTCTTCTATTCATGTTACAACACATGATGATGCTCTTATAGATTATATGTTTGGTCTTGATTGTGCCCTGTAGATGCAAATAATGTTATTTCCAATGTTGAAAATGTACATGTGCATGATGATGTTTCTCATACTAGTCAAGATGAATGTAAAGTTGTATCTCATGTTTCTTCTACTTCTAAAAATATTTCCAATGATTACAAAGATATATCTTATGATAGTTCTTCTCCTACTTCTTTATATGCTAATGACTCTCTTGATGAAATACTTACATGCGAAACTTTGTCTGATAATGATGTTGATTATATTTTTGATCATGAACATGTTAGTGAGGATGTTACTTCTCTTAAGATTGTTGAATGTGAATTTTCCACTCCACTTTCTTCTACTTTTGAGGTTGTTTCCAATGTCATTCATGATGATTCTACCACTCCTACTAGTTCACCTCTTATTGTTTCTTTTGATTCTACTACTAGCATTTTTGTTGATATTCCATGTTCTTCTCCTCCTCTTTCCTCTTCTTCTCTAGATGTTATTCATGTTGATTATACCATTCCTACTAGTATACCTCCTCTTATTTCTTTTGCATCTACATCTAGCATTCCCATATCGTCTTCATATTCCACTTCTTCATCTTCCACTTTTTCGTCTCACATCCCCATGATCACTCGTAATGGAAAACTTATACCTCTTCATGTGCCTCTTACTTCTTCTACAATTCCTTCCCATGATATTTTATCACTCATACATGTTGTTAGCCATTTTCAATCTCAATTTCAATCTCTTACTCTTGAAAGCAAAGCCTACTATGCTTCCATTGACAATAACTCTCTTCATGACAATCCTATTCCAAAGAAAATTCATAATTCATCTTTTCCTAAGGATTTTATCATGCCTACCTTTTCATGTTTTAATGACACTGGCAATCCATATTTACATCTTAAGCATTATCATTTAGCTATGGATTCTTATTCTAATGATCGATTGTTACTAAAATATTTTTGTCATAGTCTTGTTGATGATGCTCTTCAATGGTATACCCATTTTCCTTATGGATCTATTAGTACATATTGTGAAATGGAAGATGCTTTTCTTAGACACTTTATACTTAAAAATGGTCCTAGAGTCACACATGATCACTTACCTAGCTTGCATCAAGGAAAGAAATAACCTATTATAGATTACATTTTACGCTTTAATTCTTGCATGCATCAGTTAGTATTTCATCCTATTGATCTAGAGAAGCAATTTATCTTTTGTCATGGCTTTATTCTTGCATTGAAATAAAAATTACAATATGATACATGTGAATCGTTTATGCTTTTATGTTATAAAGTCATTTATTTAGAACAAGATTTAATCATTGCACATGTTGTAGAACCCCCTTCTAATCCTTCTTCGATTTCATCACCTTCTTCTTATCCTCTACCATCTATTAAACGTTATCCAATGTCACCATCTCCTCCACCTCGTAAGCAAGTTCCATCCCCTCCACCACATTAGTGTCCTCTATTGTATTTATCACATGTCATTAAGCCTTATGATGTTTTACGTTCTTTTCTTGATAAGCAATTAATTTTCTTACCCTCTAATCAACATCATCCTCCTCATCACTTGCATTCTTTAGCGCGATCACCCTTATTGCAATTTCCACTACATCAATGGTCATCATGACAATGACTATTGTGCCCTTAATGACAAGTTGTAAGAATTATAAGATAAAGGTGTCATTACTGAGAGCAATCTCTTTCCCCATTCCGCATAAGCTTTCTTCCACCGTTGTTCACTTGTCTCCTCCACCCGCTTATAAGGTTGTCATTTGTCCATCTCCTAAAATCATTATCCATTTGCATCCTCCACCTAACACATCTATTGATGCATCATCTCATCCACCTCATAGTGCTACTACATCTCATTGGATGCCTAAGTCATCGACATTTGTGCTTCCTACCACTACATCTCCCATTATTGGCACCATTTCATCGACATTTAGTTTGGCTCTTACACTCATGCTGCTACCACTTCACATGCTTCCACCATGCCTCACAGGCCTCTCCATCTTTGGTAGGTGATTTTCATATGATCACCTCATTACCCGATAATGCACATGTATTCTCGGCAGCCTTACATGACTGTTGAGGGATCTGTTACAATAAGAACCTTGCTCCATCTTTATGTTGTATGCTTCATTGTTCTATCTATCTAGCGCACACTAGGGAAAATTTTAAGGAACCTCTCTAAAATTTTTATAGAAATTGTGGTGAATATACCTGTAACCAATTTCGTGGTTTTGGTGAATATCCTTGTAACCTATTTTGTTCTTTCGGAGAAAATGGTATAAATATAAAAAAAAAGTTGGAAATCGATTGGTGATCTCATGTAACTAGTTTGGTGAATACCCTCTGTCAATTTGACTGTAATAAGGCCCAAAATTTTCATTCCTAGAATGTGTGACACTTGGCCACTCGGAGGAACATGAAAATGACACGTGGTATCTTCTTGATTACTCACTTTGCCACTCGACTTACCTCACCGACACCGCACACAAAACTTTATTGAATCGGTTCATTCCACGGGATTGGAGTCTGAGGAATGCCTTTTCCTTGGGAGGCCCGAATCCTGCCACGTGTGTCTGTCTAATGGGTAGGGAAGGACTGATAACTTTAATAATAAGGCAAAAAATAACTTATATTTAATAATAACATAAATTATAACATATTATAAATTATTAAATAATTGAATCCTTTTTACTATTGGAACTGCCCTTTATATTAAATAACTTAATAACTTATAACATAATTTCATAATTTAATAACATAAATTATAACATATTATAAGTTATTAAATTATAAATAACCAAATCCTTTTACTATTATAACTACCCTTTATAACATAAATAATTAATAACTTAACTTATAACATATATTTCAAAATTATAAGTTATTAAATTATTTTTAGATGTTATTAATTTTTACATTTATTAATTATCTATCCATTTATTATATATTTTTCAGTTCTTACTTAAGTTGTTTTAACTGATAGAAAACATGAGTATGGAGGAAACATTGAGGAATCTCTAATTTAAATATTATTATTCTCAAACTAGATTGTACCTTCCTAAGGCAAAAAATAGAACATTTGCATACAATTCAGACATACCTCTCATATATTTGTTGAAACCTATAATTCAAGAAGTATAAGGTTATTGAAAAGATTTTTATAAATATAATAGAACACTATACATTTTTTGGAATAGGGTAAAGTGGGGGTTTTGAAAGGACCCTCATCCTTTTACAAAAAATCCCATCCGGCTAGATATAACATAAACATTACATATCATAACATAGGCATACCAAAAAAGCTATAACTAGATATAACATAAATATTACATATCATAATAGATTTTTTAGTTCTTGTACCACTTTCCTAGTTGCATCAATATCGATCTTCTCTCCAGAGTGTCAACCAAGGTTAGTATCTCGACACATTCTTTATCAATGATAGCTCTTGGTGTTGTCTGATATAGTCTTTCCAGTTTTAAGCACTTCAAAAGCTCATTGCAACTTTGCAAGGATGGAAGACACCATTTCGACTTGACTATCCATCTGAGGGGTCACCATCGGGGGTTGATTGTCATCAATTTCCTTATCCACATCATTTGTAGTAGCATGTGGAGAATCCATAGGTTTTGGGTCAGGGATTCTAGATAAAGAATAGAGAGTTCTAGTAATGCTTCAGAATTAGCTGCTCAGACAGGGAATCTAGTTGGAGCTTTGCAGGAGAAGTTCCAGGAGAATGAAGGGGAACAGGGAAGTAGTCGACTAGCCAGGAGAGGGGGGGAAAATCACCATTAAAGGAGAACTAGAAGTAGAGAGGGTGAAGGATTTCCCAACAATAACCATGTCTGAGTCCATATCAGAAGAAACCTCGATGTCCTCCATGTATTCATCACTTGATACTTGGTTCGATGCACTTAATTTGGCCCCCATGATTTTGAAAAAGACAGTAAGTGTCGAAAAATGACCATGGGCCTTGAATTTATAATTTTTGAGTGAGTTCTTTGACTGGACCTTTACACATGTTTAATACGAGGGGTATGATGGTTAATATTAAATGCAAATCTTGTCCAAAATTCACTTTTAAACCGGCATCACTATCGCACATGCCTCCACCTTTTAAACATCCTTTTATCATGATGAATATGATATCATTAAGGATAGAATGCTATACATTGAATCAATAATAACTTCTTAATAAACATATCGAGTAATATATTAAGGGAGAGGAGCCAATCATCGAGCATGGACCAATAATGGTATTGGTGAGGGTAGATGTAAAGTTAGGGACTAATACTTGCCAATTTATCACTTAAAATT
Organism: Taxus wallichiana var. yunnanensis; assembly: GCA_018340775.1. Lineage (NCBI taxonomy): Eukaryota > Viridiplantae > Streptophyta > Pinopsida > Cupressales > Taxaceae > Taxus > Taxus wallichiana. The sequence continues at coordinate 652,785,667 of CM031240.1, forward strand.
TGATACAAAAGTAGTAAATAAAATGTGTCACATCAAATCACATCAAGCAATCACCCAATCAAATGCTACTGAGGAATTATTCAACAATATTCCCATAACTTTAGTCTTTAAAGTGATGCATTTATTATTTAGATTTTTTAGATTTCATCACATATATGAGGAGACACGTTTGGGAAAAAAAAGAAACTAACTACATATATAAAATATAAGAAATGACATTTTAGAAATTATATAAAGTGATATATAATATATATATATATATATATATATATATATATATATATATATATATATATATATATATATATATGGGGCCCATCATATATTCCATGACCAACAATGAAAAAATAAACCCGGACCCAAAATTTTAATTCATCCCACCTAAATCAGGAGGTTCACATCCGTGGGGCAAGGAAAAAATAAATCCACGAATTCTTCCACGTGGCATGGGAAAAAGCGGGGTTTAAAATGTTATCAACTTATCAACGGCCCACAAAAATTCAATGGCCAAATCATTAAATGCCCACACCGTGGACCCAAAACTTTATTGAATCGGTTCATTCCACGGCTTGGAGTCTAGGGAATGCCTTTTCCTTGAGGAGGACCAAATCCTACCACGTGGCCATCTGATAAATAATTTACATCATTTGATATATTAAGATCAACGATGCAGGCTCTATTCTGGGATGAAGGCTTGACACACTCACATTTCAATGGAAGTTCTGAATAGGCCTAGCTAAGTGACAATTGTCATCCACTAAATGGAATTTGAAAAGAGACTAAATTTGATGTCTACAAAGTATAGTGAAAGACCTAATCATTTATAGTGATGTGGTACTACTAGTGCTTGCAAGTTGTGAGGTGATATTAAATGTCCATTGACAATTGAAATTCTTTAATTTTTTCTGGAAGGCATACTACAACAGAAGGCATAATAGATTCATAGAAGTTGGACCATGTAAGACTCAAAATTTTCATATTTCCGAGTAAGTGTCATCCTACATTTGAATCTTGATTCTTTAAATATTATCTTTTTATAAGTAGCATTGTATAAGCCTTCGCTTTGAAATATTTCAATATAAGGGTTGACAAATTAGGGTTGAGGGTTTCCAGAATCCAAAATTCCAAGCATGTCTACTTCCACAGGACCCCAAAGTAAAATTAAAACCCAAATCCCATACGCCAAACTACTTAAAACCCCTAGTTTTACTTGATGAATATCATGATATTTATGATCCTAATTGGCACAAGAACTTCACATCTTAGATACTCATCTGAGAATAAGGCAATTGAAAGTAAACATTTGGACCCATCAGGTAGACTAAGACATAAAGGTTGGATAACATGGGGGGTCTGGATTGGGACATGATGCTCCATGAGGTTTTACCCTACCCTAAATTTGTCATTCTATGTGCCCAAAATTACGATGGGACAAAAAAATAAATTGTTGCAAATGGAAATGAAGAAAAATTTTTCCATTATGGAGGTAAATCTTGGCCATGCATTGGGGTTTGAAAGAAAATATTTAGGAACCATCAACATAAACCTAGAAAAAATTGCTAGTGATTATCATGCCACCACTCAAAATGACAGAGATGAGTTTTTGTGAAAATTAACAGTTGATGGAATGGTACCAAAAGGGAAGCCTCCACATGCAATTGAGATGTTTAAACCATGGGTCAGGGATACCATTTCTATGCTAGTATTTTTCCTTGGCTTCGATAGTGATGAGAAAGTGGATGAAACCCTCCTAGAAATGGTATACAATATCCATTTTGTTTCTCCACCTTGTGCATACAGATTTGTTGGGCACATTGCATAAATCTATGCATAAACAATTCTTAACAATCAAAGAAGGCTCCACACTAAGACCTTTAGGTTCACTACCTACTTGTGTATTTTAATTCTATGGTGGTTTGTTGAATGGTTTGGAAAAAAAAAACTTGCAATTCAGCCCTATAATGTTGAGGGCTAGCCAAAAGTGATGCATCCATTAACTGAGTGGACCCCAAGATAAGGATGTTTGATAATAGAAGGGACTACAATCAATTTGTGGATTATTTTTGGGCTCCAATTTATCAAGAAATTTCAAAAAGTACATTTCCTAGATTTCCTATGAACTATAGAGATTGCATTCAACTGGGATCAAAAATATAGTTAGCAGATTGGTACTTAATGGAGGAATATATTGTGCTAAGGTTTTATGGATCAGAGTACAACCTTGCAAATTTCCAATACATGTGACAGAGAGATTTTTTTCCTTGGAATATATACGGCAGATGGAAAGCACAGATAAACTCTATTTTTTAGTCGTAAAAAAGAGGATCATATTTCCTTCCTTACCATTTTCATGTGGAGGGTTCACATTTGAAAGAAAAGCATTCAATGTGGCACATGAAATCTTACAAATTTTTAACTTTGATGTTGACTCTCACTGGGTGTATGACCCATGTGAGGTGATTAAAGCAAGGGTAGTGGCGAACAAGAACTCTGCCACTAAAATTCAACATGAAAGCAAACCCTTGATAGAAAAATTGAAAAACAAGAACTCTTGGGATGAAGTAAAAAAATAAATGGATGAAATTGTTGTTGAGAAAGGAATTAGTTTTCAAGAGTTGTCAACACAAATTTTGGGATTTCTAAGCCTCCACAAAAATAGCAGAGAGGATTTTCAATCTGCCAAATTTTATGCAAAATCTTGATAAAAATTCCTCTAAAAGCATGCCAAAGCATATAGATCATGAATTGCGAGATAAAAATTGGACAAGGTCAAAAATTACTACATTTTGGTCTATGAGGCAGACCTAGGCCATCCAAAATTTGTTTTAGAGTATGGTTCTATTCCAAAGATGCAGATTTCAGCAAAATTATGGAATGAAGCACATCCTGAGAGAGAAAGTAGTGATGATGACATTGACTCTGAGGAATTACACACTCCCCAGCACATATAAACCAAGTCTCGATGAAAGCTTGAAACAAAAATATTCTACATGAGCAGTTATTGCTTGAAAAAGATGGGTTTTAGTGGTGGTGGTTTGGGTTCAACAGACAAGGCATTTGGCTTCCACCAGAGGCACAACCTAGAAGAGTTTCGATAGGTCAGGCCTTGGAGCTTCACCTTCGGAGAAAGGACCACTACATACTACAACATCTACAAGTGGTAATCCAATGCAATTTTCTCCGAGTCAAATCCTCAAAAAATAGTTCAGCACCACATGTTGAAAATCCTAGAGGAGAAGTTGGCCATGAATCTATTAGTATTGCTAATGTTGGTGGTTCTAGTGATGATGGTAGTAGTGGTCAAAAAGTACCACAAGAACAAATTATTGTAAAGAGGCCAATACATACAGTTGAAGTTCCTATTGTCCAACAAGGAACCGAGAAGAGGGCAAAAAATACAGAGGAAACACATATATAATTTACTCTTTCCTCAAGGAAACTAATTACAAAACTAGAAGGTGGTGCCACTGCACCACCCCTCTACAAATTTCCATTCCACAGGGAAATTCTCCCCAAACTTCAATTACTCCTCCATTCAAGGTGAAATAGTTCATTCCTACAAACACCTCAGGTTTTGATTACAGAGTTGAGTTTGCCAATAAATCAGAAAGAGATAAAAAAACAAGAAGAAAATTCTACATGCTACTATAAGTTCAGATCCTACCACAATGAGGGTATTTCCAACATATAACCCAAAGATACAATGGAATACATGTATGTTGTGCCCAAAGTTGTAAAACCAGAGAATCAAATGGTTTCCAGTGACTACGATGTAACCTCCCTTCAAATGGATTTTAAGGGAATGAAACCTTCTGAAAAAATAAATGTCTCAAAAGGAACAATGATGTGGTGTACACAACATTTCTAAAGGCAAGAGAGGAGAAAATAAGTTGAATAATAAGATTCAAAAGTTAGAGGCAGACTTGAAAATGAGAAAGCAAAAGGAAAAGTGACACTTAATAAGACAAGTGAGTTGGAGAGGAAGATAAAATCATCTACCTCTATGACTATGTAGTTTTGCGAATGAATAGGCACATGTAGAACTAGAAGAAGCCAAAAGTACATGAAACAATGACTACGAATGAATAGAGCACAGTAGAACTAGAAGAAGTGAAGAAAAAGTTACAGAAACAATGAGTAAGAATAATAGATTAGAACAAACATTGGGAGAATTGAAAGAGGTTTTGAAGGTAGAGAAAAGAAAATGCCAAAAATGGGAACAAAGCCTAGATGAAGAGAGAAAACTCAGGGACAAAATGCAGAAGGAAGAGAAAAAAAAAATGAAATATTACAATAGAGTTGGCAAAAGCAAAAAAAAAGGATATACAATCTTCCAACATCAAACTATCTGAATTTTATAAAAAGGCATTGATTAATATGATGGATAATGTTTGGGGGAAATAAACCAAAAAATTGATGATTTGATTAGATTGTTTGAATTCATGGCTGATCTACAGAGAATCTATGATAAGCTCCATGAATACATAACTAGTAGTAGAAAAGTGATGGCTTTAAGAGAGGATACAACAAGGAAAATTTTGGAAGCTATCTACAAATTCAGTGACACAAAACTACATCCAGAGGAATTCAAACTAGGTTTGATGCCTCAATAAAGGTATCATCTATCATTCGAAAGTGTGTGATGCTAGGTGAAGCACAAGAATTGTTGAATAAGTGTAAAATAATGTTACAGAGCTGCATGGAAAGGTACATGAGTTCACAAAGCTTGGTTTTCCAATGCCTTTTGACAAAACACACAAATTCATTAAGAAGGATGCATTCCAGAAGAACATGAAAGAAAAAATGATGCAAGAGAAGAACCAAATTCTGAGAAGCTAGATGAGACAAAAAATTTTTTTGGCTTTGTTAAACCATTGATAACCTTGTCAGTAAGTTTTCATACAATAATAGTAAAGGAAAGCTCCACTCTCAGTTATGAATTGCTAACAAAGTTACATGTCAGTCACTCTGATTTACAACAAATTGTAATTCCAATAGATGAAGAGTGGAGCATGTTACAAAAGATGATATAATTAAGAGTAATTTAATTTTGAAAATTGTTCCATTTGTTGCAATCTTCAATTTTTCATACAAGGCATGTCTCAAGCAAAGTTGAATGAGGAATAGTGTTATTTTTAAATTGAACTTTCACCATTTTTGTTTCATGTTTTTTTTTTTTTTGTGCACCATGGCTCTTCACATTCTAGTTCGAGCTTCATAAGGAGAAAACAAGTTCATGTAACTGTCTGAGATTCTTGGGCTTTTTTGGACTAGAGAAAAGAGAAAACTTAATTATGACCAAGTGTTGGGTCTTTGTGAGACCAACTTCCAGTTGTTTCAATCAAATTACAACCTTGGACTTTCTCCATTAGCTCCCAGAAATCATGCAAGCAAGTAGTACAATGATGAACATACACAACAGTATCCTAGGTTTTGAGATAATTGCAAACTTGATGATCTTGAATAGTCTTAAGCTTGAAGGCTTAAGACCAAGTGTTGGGTCTTTGTGAGACCAACTTCCAGTTGTTTCAATCAAATTGTAACCTTGGACTTTCTCCATTAGCTCCCAACAGTCATGCAAGTAGGTACAATGATGAACATACACAACAAAATCCTAGGTTTTGAGATAATTGCAAACTTGATGATCTTGAATAGTCATTTCAATTGATATGAAGGTTAACCATGACTACAAATCCATAGAAAATAGTACTAAAGAGGTTTCTATAGGTCAAGGATCAAGTCTACCATGCTTATTTATACCTACACACAAGAGATTCAGTCTCCATGTTGACTAATTTCAAGTACCAAAAACCTCCTCAATCACTCTAACCACAACTTCAACTTTGAAGAACCAAACTCTCATTCATATTATGGTATTCAAGGAAGTTTTGAGATTACCTTGTCTAAGAAATAAAGCTTATCAAGCAACCACAATTATACAAGCTCTACAAAAACAACCATCAATACACTTTGGAGATACTACATACAACACTATTGCACTTGAAGGATTTCATCACACTACTTTTCTCTTGTAGGAGAGAAAAATAACTTCATGAAACCTAAAAAGACATTGAACAACATTTTTCTAAATAAATTCAAGCTTGTAACACTATTACTGACATGTAGACCATCTGAAACTAGCAATCCAACCTATACTTTGCCTTTAGAGACCAACCACCTACCAATTTGAGCTTGTAGCACCTTGAAACCAACCTAGATGCACTACCAATCAACCTTCATGCCTCCTATAGAGCCTCACTTCACCACTCACTTTTTATGCCATCAATGCCACTTGACATCAATGACAACACCAATGACCCAGGGTTCAACATTTGGAGTTTCTTTTCAACAAATATTTCATAAATTCATGTAGGTTTGTTTATTGTTTTCCTTTTTGATTTACCTTTAGGCACATGTAAGTTTGGGGTGAATGTTAATCCTTGTTTGAGGAATGTTAATCTTTTTTGAGTAAGTTGGAGATTGCAGTTTTGGCAGGGGATTAAAGTTGGGTTTTTATTTGTTCTTTAACTTACAAGGGTTTTGAAGTGAGGTGTTTATTTCATTCTTTAACTCCAAAGTTGGATGGATGCATGCTCATTTCAAGTACATACTACAACAAATCAATGCAATGTATTTCAAGTTTCATTCCAAAGACTACAAATCGACACAATGTTTTTAAAAAAATAAAATAAATAAGGAAAAATATATTATCAAAACAATGTACTAAATATTTGAATATATTAATTATTATATGAACATCTATATCATGGGATATCCACAAATGGAAGCTTCCAACTTGATGGACCTAGATCATCTCTATCATTTGATTCACCAGATCTTTGAGACTGACTCTCTCTTTGTTGACATTCAATCAATAGGGTCATATAGGGTCATCTATATATTTTGTGCCATTGTTTTCAGCCCCTCTCCTTTCATTAATCGACTTCCATATTTCCAGAGCCCTATCATAGGAAATTTATCCACTTCGTATACCATGTGATGTGTAAATTCTCAAACAATTTTCCAAATTTTTGTCAAGCTTGTTTCACAATTTTGACTTTATAAAGGCCAAGGCACTAAAAATTCTCTCATCTTCAACTGAACCCAAAATCATTGTTTGACATAGATCAGCCAATGAGAAAAAATTGGACATGGTTTGTTTGTAAAATAGTACTTAACCCAATTTTTTTCCATAGTCGGGTTATTGCTCCACACTCTAAGGGATTATCCAAACCTTTGAATTGTTGAATCATTGTAGAGGTGAATTCATGAGATTGATCAATCAAATTGTCCTTGCTTAAAATACCTGGAATATTCATTCCATTGATATCAACAAGCTTACAAAAATGTTGAATCAATGTAGTCAACCTCTTGAAGTAGTCTTCCTGCATATATCTTTCATTTTGGATAGGATTCCAAAAGGTGGGATTTACTACAACCATTGCTTCAAGTAAAGCATCCCTTCTAAATCATTCCCTTATTTCTTCTAGTAGGGACACTATAATTTCTCTTAACCTCACCCTTGTTGATGATACAATGTTATCAAAAACGGCCCTATGACATTTACCTTCTCAACCTTACCGACTACTACTTTAAACATGTACATCAATATCTCATATCCACGTACAAAAGCACATACTTCCCCAAAAAAGTTGAGCTTCAAAGAAAGCTACTTGCATTTCCAATATTTATCAAATCATTCCAACCATCAAACTTTGGACCTGTAAAAGTAGTTTCATTGAGAAAAAAATATTCTATTGCCATACAAACTTGTTTCCTCAAACTAGAAAAATCAACAATATAGATAGTTATTTCTTGTGCTTGTTTAATTAAATGATGCATTTCTTCCAACATGGGAAGGAGACCACACAACATCAACAATGACTCTATATCATTCAAACATGATGTATCAAATCCTGGGCCTTGTCCACTTCCATGTGATTCTGCCATCACTCACTCCTAAGGATTGATACTCTTCAGTACACCCTACGAACCGGTTGGTATAATGAGATCCACCTGGTGTCGACATATTTTAACATTTTACACCCATTTTTTAGTCCTTCTACAAATATTTGGAATTCCATGAACCTTTTAGGACTACGGAAAATAAGCATGCACCTCTCGAACAAGGTCTTCAACTTTTGCTACAGTTTAAATTTGCCAACTATTTTGTAAGCTAGGTTCATTCTATGAGCCATACAATGAATGGAAATCATATAAGGGAAATGAGATGTTTGGAGTCTTACACATATGCCATTACATGATGACCTTGCATTATAGATGCCCCATCTTCCCGACACATACCAACTTTGATGCAATTGCAACATCATCCATGTCACCGATCTCCTTCAAACTTTTTATCACCAACTCACAAAGGTTTTCAGCATTGGAGTTCTCTCTCATCTTGTGAATGGAAAGTAAGTGAGGTTATCTCACATAATTCTCATAGTATACACATGCATACAGACCCAAGTAGTATTATCTACTATTGTAACCTCATCAATAGAAAAAGATATGTATCGTGTTATCTTAACTCTCTTTCAATATATATCGTAGACAAAGATATGTATCATGCAGACTTCAGTTTCTCTTTCAAGTCTTCTTTCTCAACCATAGCTAGGCATTTTTCCCAATCCCAACCACTACTTTCTGACCAGTGAGAATGAGGAAAGTGTGGGACACCAAGAAAATACAACATCTTATTTTGTTTAGGAAAATCTGTTATAGGATGACCTCTTTTCAAAATGTGAAAAATAGTAGCTAGCTGAATTGTTTTACCCAAAAGACTGTTTTGAATGATCTTGTTGAATTGAGAGGTAATTGTCCCTCCATTCACTACAACTATTATTTCATTTCTCTTGTTGCTCTTCAAATTATTTTTCATACCTAATATGCAAACAATCATCCATAGTTTTCCATCTGGAAACATTCTTCTCAATGCCATCTACAATTATCTTTTCATATATCTTTCCTACATGCTTCTCAATAGTATCCAACTTAAGTTGCATTGTCTTGTCCCTTGCCCAATTTCCAGCTACAAATTGTACATTTTCATTCTTTGGGAGGTTCAAATTTATTCTCATTTTCAACAGGTTTCAATAAATGGAAACTTAGAAACCCACTCTAACCTAAACTCCTTCCCAAGTCCCATTTTCTTTCCTTTCTCTTTCTTCCAGAAATAGGTGTCCACTAAGTATTTTCCTTGGTGGAATTTAAATTTTGTTGACTACCACTGCCAAAGTTTCACCTCCAACATTCACTTGGGCACTGATAGGTGATGCAATGTCATCTTCATTCAATTGGGTAGGTGGTACAGTGTCAAACTCAACATCATTCAATGGAATGTCTTCAAGGGGAGGCATTTCATTGTTGTTGTCATTGACAACATCGGAAAATAAAAAAATGAACACATTCTCATTCTAAGTTTCATTTTGAATGTAATCATTATCCCTTGATTGTGATGGTCTTGTTGGAGAAGGATGGGTTTCCTTAGATGGTTTCTCAAAATAAGATGTTATTTTTTGAATGCCAGTACCACTACTAGGAGGGGTTGGAATAGCATTTTTCCCGAGGTTGAGCTTCCCTTTTTAGGTGTCATTTTCTTGAATCAATGAATCCTGTAGAATTGAAAGAAAAAAAGATACAACATGTTAGATTAAATGATATTGATATGTGCACAGACATCTCAACATGAGAAATATGTATAAAGAAAAATATTACGCATGCAAATGCATTCAGATGAATTGATTTAGGTAGAAAGACAACAAAGAGAATAAATTCATCATGAAGCATCTCAAAGGCACTCTCATTGACTGATTGCTAATGTTAACATTGATTACAAAGAAGTGATTTCAATATCCATATATCATGTTCTCAAAACACTAGATAGTGCATCTCAAGATGTATCATGTAATGGATGTCAATTGAAAAAAAATGCACAAAATAATGACATATGAGAGGAGACAACAATCAACATTGCATCTTACAAGAAATAGAAAAATACGAAATAATAATTTAAAAGAAGAGTCATCATGGAAACCTAGAAGAAGTTTAGATGTAAAAATAAGAAATTTAAGGAGAAAAAAATGTAACTAATCCCAATGGAATTCTTCAAAGATATTTGAATGCTTTTCAAGTGATTTTTGACATGGGCTATATAATATTGTGTCACTTAACATGTACTACTTTTTGCAAGAGTGTTACATTAGTATAAGAAGAAATTACAAAAAAAAATCCACAATTTTTCATGGTTGCTTGATTGACATGTTACATCAAATTGGATAAGGATTTCCTACCATTTATTTAGTTTCAATGCACTTGATCTATATTGGTCTGATCTACATGTTTTAGTACAAAAATCACAAGGTTTGACTCTTTTGAAAGAAAAAATTGATATAGAACAAAGTGAAAGGATGAGGTGATATTTTTAGCTATCTCTCATATAACTTAGTTGGAAGGAATAAGAATATTACTACAGTCATAATTAGAGCATACATCAAGAAAATGAAGATGTATCAAAGGTTTGAGAAGAGAAAAACAACTTAAATGATTTGTTGAGCAACCAAAGACACTCTAATGATAAGACACTCTAGTGATAAGAAGTCTCTATTGTAGCTAATCAAACATGAAATAGGTGATCTCAAGGTTTGTGCTCAGTTTGAAATCAAAGTATAGTATGTATCTTCTCATGAAGGACTCTGAGTTCATTGATTCATCCAAGGTATGATATGTCTTTAGTTGATTAATGAAGGAGTCTTGATGACCGAGCTCTATCATAATGTATAGAGGTTTGTCCTATTGTATAGAGGTTCTAAATGTTGTCATCAAGCCAAATAAGGTGTGCATCTTCTCATGAAGAGATTATTGATTCATCAGAGGTATGAGGTCTATCATAAGAAGATCCAATTACCAAGAGTGTTCATCATTTCAAAGGAGTTGAGATAGAAAATATATGGTCTTCCATCTATGACTCATTGTGGTATGAGACTATGAATTCAAGGTTGAGAATGTATGTAGGGTTCTTTGGCTTGACAATGAAATGTCAATGTGTCAAAGCTAGCTAAAGTATCATTATTATTGAGAGAAGCTTGAATGCTTTGATATGATGTTTCACATATGATACAATCATGATAAGGGTATTCTTTATACTTTTGTTCATGTTCCTACTTGGAGAATGTGTTCAAGAAACTTGAAGGATGCAGGAATTAAAAATATCCCGGATCTTGATGTTTTTAATATCTAACTTTGTGCCATTTATATCTAGTCTCACATTACATCATGTTTTTCCTTTATATTAAATATTATAGACATGTTGTCTGACTACAACAAGGACAAGAAAATATGTCGAAGAGTGATCCCACTTCTACAATCTTCATGGAGGAAGAAGAGGTGGTGTAAACCCCTACATTATTTTTGGAAAATTCTTGTTGTGGAGAGATAGATTCCAACTTTGCCTCAACATTAATAAAAGTGAATTAGTATTACTATACAATTTCTGATGGATTTATAACACAATTATTTTCATAGGTAGTGTCGAAGTGAATGTGAAGATAAAGAAAGCATTTTGTCCTCCTCATTGTTGAAGGAAATCCATGCTTGGAGTACATTCAATACATTATGTTTCCATGGTTTAAAAATTTTGAAGTACATCACAGTGAGGAAAATGGTGGTAACAAGTAAGCATGCTACAACAAGGACAAGAAAATATGTCGAAGAGTGATCCCACTTCTGCAATCTTCATGGAGGAAGAAGAGGTGGTGTAAACCCCTACATTCTTTTTTGGAAAATTCTTGTTGTGGAGAGATAGATTCCAACTTTTCCTCAACATTAATAAAAGTGAATTAGTATTACTATACAATTTCTAATGGATTTATAACACAATTATTTTCATAGGTGTGAAGTGAATGTGAAGATAAAGAAAGCATTTTTCCTCCTCCAGATTGTTGAAGGAAATCCATGCTTGGAGTACATTCAATACATTATGTTTCCATGGTTTAAAAAGTTTTTGAAGTACATCACAGTGAGGAAAATGGTGGTAACAAGTAAGCATGCTATAACAAGGACAAGAAAATATGTCAAAGAGTGATTCCACTTCTAATCTTCTTCATGGAGGAAGAAGAGGTGGTATAAACCCCTACATTCTTTTTTGGAAAATTCTTGTTGTGGAGAGATAGATTTCAACTTTTCCTCAACATTAATAAAAGTGAATTAGTATTACTATACATTTTCTGATGGATTTATAACATAATTATTTTCACAGACAAAGAAAGTGCAGTGAATGTGAAGATAAAGAAAGCCTTTTTCCTCCTCGAGATTGTTGAAGTAAATCCATGCTTGGAGTACATTCAATACATTATGTTTCCATGGTTTAAAAGTTTGAAGTACATCACAGTGAGGAAAATGGTGGTAACAAGTAAGCATGCTTGTGACAAGATGTCTATACTTTTCCCACAACTACTATTTTTTGTCTTTTGTTTTTCCAAATGCTAATTATCTGGTTTTTGGTTCATTGTTGTAACTTTTTTCCTTTTTCATTTCTTGAATTTTTCATTTTGGACATCTTTGTATGGTCTCTATTTTGTACATTATTATTTGTTAGCATTCCATTAACCTCCCATTCCCAACCAAATCCTCCCAATGATGTGAACCCCATGGAATGAGCCACAGTTGATAAGTTTTGGGTCCAGCAGAAGTTAGGGCTCTCGGGAGGTCTATGTCATGTGTCGCCATTCCTTCAATCTCCCAAGGAAATGCCCCTAACAAACATAAAATCTGAAAATGAATGTACCACATTTTATATATCCTTCAAGTCCGTTGTGGGACGAGGCAGTGTCGAAGACAGTGATAAATGGTCATGGAATATATGGAAAGTGAAAGCGCGTATATATATATATATATATATATATATAAATATATAGAAACATTAACAAAAATATTCAAAGAAGATACACTGATAAAGTAAGGAATATATAAAGCAACAACTCATGGAGATATATGAAGTGATTTTAAATATTATATATATATATATATATATATATATATATATATATTACGTATATGTATCTAAGATAGGAAAACTAGTTATGATTCTCTGCAAGTGGAGGACTATTCTAGATGACATAAAAAATCATAGTGGTTATGAGGATGAGGATGTTCAGGATTTGTAATAACTTACAAAGGAAGAATCATAGATAAAACAATGCGACATGAAAGAAAATAGGTCTCAAATAGACTGAGGACTCACCTATAGTAAGTGCTTCTAGGATGTAAATTGCAACGCAATAGTCAGGCCCTGGCAAGATCTATATTTATTTGAAATTTTGTAAGAAAATTGCAATATGCCAATTCACTAAATCCCTTTACTACTTCACACACACAAACAAAATTGTGGGAAAACACATCTATGTATGTGTATATATATGGAAAATTTGATCCAATTCCTATAAAAAAAACTCTCATGCATGTCGGTGAATGAGCCCAAAGAACCAATAAGGTTCCATAGATTTCTTGGCGAAACATTAATGTTTTCAAATCTTGGTGTGGTGATCACACGGTGATTTAATATAAAAATATACATTGGGATTGGAAATTCCTTGGTGATTCACATGGGACATGATTATTGTTTGTGGAATTTTTGGGTGAAACTTGGGTATTGTCGTTGCTGTAAAATTTTCCAAAATCAAATTCCCAAAATTCCACATAAACAATCATTGCATCACATATCAATGAACATCAACACAACAAAATAATACCAATCATCCATATATATATATATATATATATATATATATATATATATATATATATCATCAAAAATCATAGTTACAAAAATACGAGTCACCTGGGGGCAAGCCCCCATGCATCGCTACATCCATATATGTCATACATCATCATCATTGTCACTATACACAATTGTAGGAGCTCTAGAACTAGATGCTTCACCACTCAATCTACGTCATTGGTCATGGCCCCTATATCTCTCCACTTGTCTACGTAATATAACTACCTCACCGACTACTCACGAATCAACCTTACAACTCCACATATTTTGTGAATACATCCTAAGTTAGGGCCCCTCCTCCTATAACTTGCCGGCTTGCTCCGTCTCCACTCGAGCCTCATTGCACTCACTCAATAATATCGTACATGTGGCTATTGCTATAGCCACCGGCTCAAACAAATGGGCATGCTCACCCATGATTGCATCCACTCACACTAACATGCCACCTCCCATGAGCACATATGGTGGCACATTCTGCATCAACATACGGATCGATGAATCAATGATTAAGGACCAATAAACATCACCTATAACCATCCAATACCACATTAATTATCACATGAATTTACAAATATACAACAACCACATAATAATAAAAAAATCAACAAACAATACTTACGCTCAGCTAATTTTGTTATTAGGCCATCTCCATCGGGGGCAGGTGCCCGCCCCTCTACTCCTCCAGTCGATACTCCACCTCTCGCATCTATAACAACTGGAAATATTATCACCCATCGATGTGATGCCCACCACGCGCTATAAGCCTAGGTACATCCTGCATCGTCCGCATGTATTGGCTCTATGGTCGCATCCACCTCGTTTGGACTAGGATGCACTAATTGTGCTCTTATGGGACTTGGTCTCGCTCCTGGCTATCTCGACGCTATAGTGGCTCTTGATGAAGCCATAATTTGGCCATAAATTACCATTATTTTATCCTTCCAAGTTACCTTTGAAAGTGGATTTAAATGTAATCTAAGAACTTATAGTTTGCTTAAGATAGAATATAGGATATATATCTTGTTCATTCTTTAGAAGTCTTTTGTTATCTATTTTGTTGACTAATCCTATTGATTATTTAGGAAAGATGTAAAGTCTTGTGTATGCAGGCCATAAAGGAAAGATAATGCTAGTTATGGGAAAAGTGGAATTGATCATGGATAGTATATCTAAACTCAAATATGATTTCATATCCAGATTCCTCTTGGAAAATTATGCAAGTTAAAAAAAATAATCATCTCAATCTGAGATCATGTGCAAAAGTTATAGTTGTTTTTAGTTAGCTCTAGAACAATTGGAGTTAGCTCCGAACTTGCAGTTTTAGTTCCAAAACTTGTAGTTTTAGTTTGAAACTTGCATAAAATGAGGAATTTTGAATAATCAGAGAATCCAATAGGAAATATGAGAGAGGTTTTTGTTTATAGATATTTTTTTAACAAAAACCTCATTCATATTTGCTACATGTTTTACCAATAAAGAGAAATCTAACTTTTAGTGAGCTGCAGTCCAAGGAAAAAGTGTATCAGACAAGCACTAAAAGTTCCACAAACAGAAACAACAAATTAAAATGGAAAATATGAGATAGGTTTTTTTTATAGAAATGTGTTTAACAAAAACCTCATTCATATTTTGTACAGGTTTTACCAATAAAGATAAATCTAACTTTTAGTGAGTTATAGTCCAAGGAAAAAGTGTATCAGACAAACACTAAAAGTTCCACAAACAAAAACAACAAAGTCAAATGGAAAATATGAGAGAATTTTTTTCATAAAAATGTGTTGAACAAAAATTTCATTTAGATTTGCTATAGGTTATACCAATAAAGAGAAATCTAAATTTTAGTGAGTTACAGTCCAAGGAAAAAGTGTATTAGACAAGCACTAAAAGTTCCACAAACAGAAACAACAAAGTCAAATGGAAAATTTGAGAGAGGTTTTTGTTCATAGAATGTGTTTAACAAAATATTCATTCATATTTGCTACAAGTTTTACCAATAAAGAGAAATATAACTTTTAGTGAGTTGTAGTCCAAGGAAAAAGTGTATCAGACGAGCACCAAAAGTTCCACAATCAAAAACAACAAAGTCAAATGGGAAATCCGAGAGAGGTATTTGGTCAAAGTAATTTTTTGAGGAAAAACCTCCTTCCAATAAATTAGGAGAATAAAATCATTGTGATTCTTGTTACCAAAAAGCAAGGAGAAGATTTGGGAGCAAATCTTCCTAAAATAGTGAAATAAGACTTTGACTCCAATAATATATCTCTCTCCATATTTTGTGGAGATGGAGATCTTAGTTGTTAGGATTGGAATAAAGATAAGATCAGATTGTATTTCCCAAAATAAGGAGTTGGTTGGATGCATGAATTATAGATGCAACCTCCCACACTTTGATATGTAATTTTTCCCTACCAAGAATAATAGATCCGTTCTTTCTCAATCTTCTGTAACACTCTGATTTTGCAAATTATCTTGATGAATGTTTTACATGCTGTTATAACTTCTGAAATGAAGGCAAACATGTTAAGATATGTTCTGATCTTAAGAGAATGTGTTGCTAACTTGGATTCTTGCATGCTGTGATTTATGGTTAGGACAACATTTATTGTACTTGTGTGTTTGCTGATATGACGACAAATTGTCGTATACTTGCTAAACTCTCGTGGCTGATTGACAGCACACCTTGAATCAATTTCATTGATCCAAGTGTGCTGAGGGCTTCTGGTGATTTCAGTATTGATTTACTCTTGAGCCCTGTATTGTCGAACTTGGAACCTCGTGAGGCAAGAAATGCCTGGACACGGGTGGCCTTGGCACGTGATCCAAAGGACGGAACGTCCTGCTCTGCATTAACGTGAATGTCAGTAGGGAGGCTGGATGGAAGTTGTTTAGTGTTAGTGGTTAGTATAAATTGAAAACCTAAACTAATCCTAAGTCCTAACATGCATCCTACACTACTACCCTAAGTGGATTTTTAAATTACAAAAAAAAGGGAAAATAAAACCTAAGGCTAAACTAAGACCTAGGTTGAACACTTTATGCAACCTAAACTAATCCTAATCTAAAAAGGGCGCGCAGACCCTTGGAAGGAAAGGATAAGGATGGAAAGGGCATTCATTGGCATTTAATAAACAGTCCATACGTGGACAGCGCCAGTTTTGGCGGGGCAGGTAGGAAATAGAGGCATCTATTTGGAGATAGAGCCAAATTCAGTTTTGTATGGGAAATTTGAAATTTAGAGTTCGCCAACTCAAGTGGCGGTGGCGTGGAAGTTAGGAAAAAGGCAGAGCCTTAATTGCATTGATTATTCTTGGTCCTCGCGACCAGTTCGCCTTGGAAAGTGTATGAGGGAATTTGATTTTTCATTGTTTCGATTTGGCTTTTGCAAAGTTGCTCTGCATTTGGTTTTTAGTGCAGTTCTGGTCAACCAGCTCTTAGAATTTGACACTTGTGCTTGAGATTTTTAAGGCTGTTGCTAAGCCTGAAGAAGAAAGGAGTCTTTGGGAAGTTTGTGCTGTCGTTGTGGAAGGAAAAAACGCGGCAAATGGATCTTTCTTCGAGTTTTGGAAAAGAGATTTCAGGCATGTTAAGCCCTTCTCTTTAAAAATTCTTGCTTTGCTTAAGTGTCTCATTAAAACAACCCTGCTCTTGGGTTTTGATTCTGTGACTGTGTCAAGTCGATTCGAATTGGGTTTCATCGATTCTTGCTTCTTTTTGTTTGGAAAATGATATGATGAATTGTTTCTGGTTGCTCGGTTTTGATTTGTTTTTGCTCGAATCAAGTTGGAAATGAATTACTGTATCGGTTGTGACAGTATGGTGGTTGGATATAGATATTCCCTTCTCTGTTCGTGTTGTGTGGAAATTGGAACAGGTTGTGTAATCGTTCCTTGCTGTTGTGTCTGGAACTGCCTTTGCATGTAAATGGAGGTTGAATATGGTTGGGTTGTGTTGCCATGATTTGGGTTCGTCGACCCTTGCTGTTTCTTTTCTTTTGAAATGATAGGAAAATCGTTTCTCTGTTGCTGTGTTTAACTGTCTTGCTCTTCTTGCATGGAATACCTCCATGCTGTGTTGGTTGTTGACGATTAGACGAGGTTTCGAACTGGTTTTCTTGCAAAAAAAATGATGATAGGAAACTGTGCAGGTAGTGTTGGTCATCTTATTGCTGTATGATTGTCTTTTGTCACATGAACTTGGTGATAAGATGGTGAAAGTTGTGTGTGCGACTTGATGTCATTTCTGTACTGAAGTTTTCTTGCTGAAAGAAATAGAACTTTTCTCTTCCTTCTGCTGTTTCGGGATTATAAGGAAATGGCATTTGTATTTTAAAAGAATGGGCATTGGAATTTTATATGAGTGCTCGTGAAAGTTAGAAAAGAAATAGTTTCTCCTTCTGAACTTATAGTATAATATACTGTTTTCTTGCTGAAGAAGGTATGATGAATTGTTGTGTTTAAATGATGATCGCTCAATCCTCTAGTTCGGACTGTTTTGTGAATGCGTACTTGACTTTAAATTGTTGTGCGAAAGAAGTGATGCATGGGAACTCTGTCTTGTTGTTGGGTTTGTCTTAGCTGTATCTGACTTACGCATTTAGCTCCCTATACGGGTTTACTTCAAAAAGAGGTATTGATAACTGAATATTGCATTCCGAAGTTCTGCATATTATTTTGAACTCAACCAAAAAGGGGGATTCGGGCAGAATGCTTGTTGGCAGTGAGCACGATTTGGATGTTTTATTTCTTTCTGAGCAAATGATTGTTCTTACTGATATCACGGAAATTAGTTCTTCCTCCTCTGCTATTGATTTCGAAAGAGATAGTAATTAAGTTATTTGAACCTTATAAGATCGGATTGTTGGAAGTGACAGCGGTAGTTAAATTATTTTTCTAAGTGTTGTACCTTCTGTGCAAATGAATTTTTTTAAATATTTCGTGTGGTCTTCCGATCTTGGTACTGTCATTTGGGAGAATTGAAATTAGCTTGAACAATTCTTGATGAGTCCAAAGAAGATGGTTGTTTTCTTAGTGAAGGTTAAGGGCAGGAAATGTTCTCTGTTGGCTGTTGAACTTTGGAGATAGCATTAGGGACTTACTGTGCTTTATGATGGGATTTGCTGTAGGCAACAACAATGAATAATATGTTGTTTTGAACGGGATACGTTCATAGGATTAGGAAATCATGAAATTAATTGACTGTATGATTGTAATACTGTTTATTTGTTTAGCATACAGTGAAAGAAATATGGTTTCTTTTAGTATGGTAAATATATGGTATGCATCCTTATATTGTTTGATCTTGGATGAACATAATGTTGTACTAACCTGTTTCGGATTTTCATATGAGTCTGATTCAAATGAAGTATGGATATGGATGATGAATTCTTCCCTGTTTTCATTTAAAGCGGATTATAAATGAAATTATTCTTGCTGCCGGAAAGTGAATTCCGAATGGATTTTGTAAGTTTCACTCTGAACTGTTATCTTGATTTGTCTTTCGTTTGGATTCCACTGTTAGGACAGTCATGTGGAAAGAAATAGAGATATGAATGAATGACTTGGGAAAAATAATCTTTTCTACTTTCATTCAGTTGGAAATCTGTAATTCGTGAATAATGAATTTTATAGTGCTTAGATGGGAGCAACTATATGCATTGCTGTTTGCTTTCTTGTCTGTACTTGATTACTTGGATTCTAATATGATGTATGAACTGAAAGGAAAGTAATGGATTTACATTCCAGTTCGTTTCATCCTTTGCATTCATTGTTATTGAAAGGCGTGGAAAGGATAACAGTATGTTATATATGCAGTAAGCTACTTGTATTCCTAACTTTACAAATATTGTGAATTGATACTTGTAATGATTATGTGGAAACGGGACAGCAGTTCCTTGGCTGATTGTGATGATATTTTGATAGTTCAGTTGTTATGCTGATCTTTCTTTTGTGCCTATTTCGTGATTGATGTTTAACTGTCGTTTCATAAAAGCAGGGTTCTTTTATTGAGACAGTTAGTTGAAGCACCTTATTTTAAGGATAAGTGCTTAATATGCTCAGTTCATTGAACTGACCCGTGCAATTCATTTTGCAGATGGAATTTGATTAGAATGAAGACTTGGCTGTTTTCTGATGCTTCTTGATTTGTTGATGATGTATTGTAATTGTCGCTTTTATTCCTCTTCGAGGAATTGTGAAAAGAAGAAAGTACATTCTTCTATCTATGAGTTGTATGGATGATTTATGTAAACCATGCCCAATCAGCTGGATTGGCAAATGTACGGATTATGACATGAAATATTGAATACAATTACATGTGTGATATTTTAATGTTTATATCAGTTTGAATTGTTGTCTAAATTGGAAATATAATGTTATTTCTTGATTGGATTTGTTTAATTGTCCTTGGATGGATGTTAAATGGAAACTGATATCTATTCTTACCTAAATGCAACTTTTAAGTTGAAAAATGCAATTAATTCATACTTGGGTAAAGATGAATTTTTAATTGACATTATAAGGATTAGGAAGAATATGATTCCATAATTGGAAGGTATTCGGGATTAGCTTAGGAGCTAAGGAATACCAATTAAACTTCGGAGTAATCGAACTTCGCTTTCGAGCTCCATTAATGATCTCGTGTGTTAAATTCAGAATAAAGGATATAGGATAAGTATATCCATAACTAATGGACCTTAACCATATAACGTTAAGGAGAACAAATGAATACTTTTCTTGGGAATTAGACCTCGTTTAAATGACGTCTAATAAGTTAGAATTCTGAATTTAGTTGCAGTTGGAAAATCTTGGCTAAGTTTAATAGGTTAAACTTATCACGTCCGTCGGTACGGACTGCTTAATCCAATGATTAAGAAGTGAACCAAGTAGGGAAATGTAGCCCTTCGATACGAAGGAGAAGATGCATAGCAAGCTAATGGACGGTTTAGTCCCTCTTAGCTATATGCAACTGCAACGGAAACGAGGATCAAGGGATCAACACGAATGCTGAAAGTTGATTTTAATTATTAATTCGTGGCTAAGTCACTTGAGCAGGATGTGTGTTCTCGATGGGTGGATTCTGCAGGACATTGGCATACGCCAGCTACAGCAAGGTGTCTCCATGAAGACGGGGTCTTCATGACGACACAATGTTGCAGCTGACATATAGCAATGCCCTCCCGAATCAAAACATCTAGAATACATAGGCTGAATGTGTAACTCTTAGCGGGGGATAGGATATGATCAGATATACGGAGTGACTCCGGAATACTAAGGATAACTAGACACACGGAGTCGTGGGGTAACGACACCGTATGTCTGCGTATCTTTAGTTACCAGGAGTGCCTTCTTATATTCGTTCATATTACTAGTTGAAAACTGGAAGTTTAAAACTGACCTTAAACGAAGAGGACTGGTAGGAACCAGGAAAGACCATTCTAGATAACAGGTGAAGTGAAGTGAAGGACGTATTCCGTTGATGTGTATAACATCCAGGAATATGATCATGCAAAGCATGTGAAAATCTTTGGCCAAAGTATCGCAATTGCTGGTTGCGTTGTCCTTATCACTTAATTTAAGATGCAGGATGTCAGATGAATATCGATAATGAGATATTCGAATAGGCTTCTTAAATGGATCACTTCGATAACCGGAAACGGTTATAAGAACTGGTATATATATTATACTATGCATAAACGACATGAAGGATCGGTTGTTGCCGAGTCATGAAATGAAGGATCGTTGAAACTCCGAGCCATGAAAATGGAAGATCGGCAGTTCCTCGAGTCATTTACAGCAGCATATAGAATCTGTTATAAGATTGAATGGCATTGAATGTGTGTTCCATATTGTAAATATGCGAACAGGGAACATTCGTTTTAAAAAGAAATTGTGTGATCCAAACTGTGTTGTTTGGGCAGAGAACAATTATTAAAACTTGAACGTGTGTTTGAATTTTGTAATTCATAACAGAGAACGTTATCAAAAAAAAAAAAAAATCCCTTGTTCTGGTATTTTAAAATGGGGATGTTACATTCTCGAGTGAAATTGTTCTGCAAGTTTTGAATTAAGTTTGAAAGTATGAATTAAGTCCTCTTCCAAGGAATGAGTTGGCCACTCATTCCAAGGAAGAAGGATCAATGTTTTATGTTCTTTTCTTTCAATGTTTTATGTTCCTTTCTTTATTCTGTTTTCCTTTTGTTGTGAACTTTTGATTTCATGTTATGTGATCTTTCTTTCCGTACAATTTCTATTGTGAACTTGCAGGTGTCTTATTTATCTTTCGTTTATTTTAATTTAGAAATTTCATTTATGCAAGTGTGTTTCTTTCATGCAAGTTTTATTTCTGCAAGTGTGCCTTTACATTTCCACATGTGTGATTTATTTTATGCAAGTTTGGATTGTGTTTAACAAAGTTGTTTTCCAAAGAACTTTTTTCTCTTAATGCATACAACCATCTGGACACCAGCCCTAGATTGACATTATTACTGGAGAGAATTGATGACCCTAATTAGCTCTCACCCATACATATAGCTTTGGGGGCACATCCTAGGTCATACCAAACCGTCTTGACACACACTCGCCTAAAATAACTCGATCACTCTAGGAAACCGGTCCACTAACCACATGGTGCATCAAATGCACTGTAACTCTACTCCATCCTCAATAAAACCACCATAATCTCTATATGGCCTTTATATGATGGCCCTTGGACCCATCTCGATCAAGCATTGATCTATAAGTAGTAGTATCTAGTCTCCTACTATGCGTGCTTGTCCACTTTGCCACAAAAATCTCAAGCCCCACCCAATCAACACGTGGCCCACTAAGTGGCCTCAATATCACAATATGCTCATAGGCCCATACATGTAACAATATGGTGGATCCTATTCCACCCCATGGTCCTCCTAAGTAAATTTTTATAGATCTCTGTATAAATGGGTTAACATACACTTGCCCATGCAAATCTGGTCCCATATTCCTCTATGCGATAAATCTCATGCATCTTATACAAGATGCCCACTCGCCACCCTCTACCCATAGATGAAGAAATCACAAGTATAATAAACTTTTGCAACCACGAAACACCTGATCTCAATATGGCATCTAGACTAATATGGGTCTCTTTTTATACCTATGTCCTTGTAAAGTATCATCTAGCTGCTCTCATCTTCCTCTAAGCATCCACTACAGCCATCACCTAGACTCTCTCGCCCATAACTGGTAGTCACAATATACGATATACATCCTCTAGGGTCATTATCATCTCCCCAGTAGGCAACCAAAAAGTACATGTATCCACACACCACCACTTGCACAATGCAGTCACCATAGGCATATTATGGGGTACCTCCCTAATCTCGCTATGTTGCGTAGGTTGTCACAATCTAGTATATCCCACTCAACATCAGATAATCCTAAAATCAATAATGTCCTCAAATGCTGACCTCGTGGAACTCCCTCAAGTGTATATATCTCTACACAAAGACAAATGCCAAAGAAAATTCCGACATTAGTACCTCATATATACGCAAAAACAACTACTCATACTACAATAAGTCATCAAAATTCATATATTCCACGTTATGCTCTCCTAGGTTACCAATGCCCAAGAGTAAGACGCGGCGCCTAAAACAGTCACCGTGTCTGAACTCGTGCTAGCATTGCGAAGGACGTCAACGCTTTGGATGCTCCCACCCGTGTCAAAAACACCCAAAAATTCAAATTTTCAAATTTTGCAAAAAGGAGAAAATTTTACCAAAATTTTCAAAAATAATCATACTTACCAACTCATCCGTCGTTTACGATGCCACAACAACCACTACTCTCTCAAACCTCGTCAACCTTGCTACCCTAATATGTGGCATCCTCAAGCTCATAGCTCAAATTCTAACTCAATCACGATTCAAATGAAGTTACTATTCACTTTTTACTATCACTATATATAGAAATTTTCAATTTTTCATTTATTATAGTTACTATTCGCACTCATTCTTCCAATTAATATGCGACACACAATTTTTCTCATATCTTGAGCTTCGCTACTCCGTTTTCTTCCTCGTTCATGCCAATCAGTTTAGAACTCCTTCTACCATTTGTATTGTATAGATTACTTAATGTTATATTCCAATCTCATACATATATTATTTGACATATTTTTAATCCTACAACATCTTCTACACTACCTCTCTAAGTCATAATTACTTCTTTTCACCTCTACTTTCAGCTCGGTGCTCATTTTCTCCACCCTTCGTCGTTTCATCGAAAATCGGGCATACAATCGGATCACCCTACAATCCCTCTTAGAATTCTATACGATCACTTGATACTCCTAACACATCAATTTTTTTTTCTTCCATGTCATTTAAGAAAAGGAAACAAATCGATCTATTCAAATACTTTCTATTTATTTTCCCCTAATGACCTAATATGTGGGTAAAAGTGAAAATATATATGTGAGTAATCTATTACACACATCTAATTTTAAATTAATCTTTCAACATTAAAATCAAATAAATCTATTTGTATGACATAACATACTTTTAATATCTCTTTCAAATGACCTAACTTGGGAGTTACATCACTTCATTATCTTTCCTAGATGACCTAACATGGGAATCATTTTACATTTTCTATTGCTTCCAGATGACCTAACATGGAAGCCATCTAGCACTATAAAAATAGTAGCACCCATGGAGTGGCGGTAATGAGATGTCATTTCCTTTCCTTTACCACTCGTATATGGGTTATTAAACTCAAAACTAATCATAGATTAAAATGGAACTAAATTGGGTCTCAGCCGTCTCAGTAGTGGTTGGACCTTTTGAGGATGTAGTCATGGATGAAGAGTAAACTAGACCTCTCTCCCCAACACTCTTCCTCTGGTGGTAGGACGCCCAAATCCTCCCTTGATCAAAATTTTACAAAATCGGGTTGGGAATTGATCACTCCCTACCCCTTCAAATCTCCATCAACGACAATTCAAAAATCTCCAAATTCTCCAAATCAAATCATCAATTTCTCCAAGTGCTCCTTACAACGGTTTGTTGTCTCTTTTTATGCATCATGGATTGACATGCTAATCCATGGTTCGTTGCGCTATATGTTCTCATATTCTACACTTACTTCTATAACAGGCTTCTTTGGACTTCTCACGGTATGTTCCTTGATTAAACTAAAATGGAATATGATAGTCTAATATGATGTTATAAAAGCAGTAAATAAATGATGATAAAATGGAGTAAATAGACCCAAATAACCTAAGCAATAAAATGTGAAACCCTAAAGACAAAGAGGGTTAAAAAGGCCTTAGTTGATTTAGAGATGTCGTAAGACTGTGTCGCAAAGGAGACTGGATGAACAAGAGGAGGAAACGACCACATAGGAGCTCGGGAAAATGCAAATCTAGACCATCCGGCTAGACTGGGGAGCCTAGAGAAGGATAGGGGCACTTGAGGTGCCTTGGTCTATTATCTGGGCACCACAGTCTCATAAATGACATGGAAACCTCCTGAGGTGTCGTTGATTGATTGCTTGTGTTGCTTCCTATTGTTGAAATTAGTTGGATGTCATGTAGATCAGAGATGGAGGAAACACCTGTAAAACCCCAAGTAAAGCATCAAAACCCTAAAAAATAAATATGCATATGAAGGGGTCAGAATGTCCTCAGCTTCCAAATGGATTGACTTATCACTAAGCGTTGCACTATATCTCATACCCAATGTAGTTCTAAGTGTGTGTGTGTGTGTAATTTTGCCCTAGGTGCTCTTGTGCAGTCACACTTTATGAGCAGGAGAAATAACTAGATGTATAATGTAAGTAAATGGTGCATGGAATAGAATTAACTCCCTCCTATGAAGTGTGATGCAAATGAACCAGCCTTTGTCCCTTGTGATGGAGCTAGATGGATGCAAATGGAGTAATAGAATCCTTTGATGGATGTAACCTTAGGTGGAGATACTAATGCTTAGTGCTTGGTCCTTCATTATGGTCTCATAAATTTATATTTATATGGTTCTCTTGTTCTAATTTCATAATTAACCCCGAAAAGGTTGACCACCAAAAAGATAGAAAGCTCAAACGGCTAGAAAGTGCCCAAAAAGTGAGAGTAAAGTGTAAAGAGGATCAAGGCGCCCCAATTAGCAATAGGAAAATGTAGTATGAAAATACAGAATGGGCAAGTGCGGGTGCAAGATCGAAAGTGATGACAAAAAGCAAAGTAAAATGGCCAAAGACATGGGTTAATTAGTACTCTTTTTCACTCAAAACCATATGAATAGTAGTATGAGACCGAGACTAAATAATTACCCAAAGTGTGTGATTTAGTGTCTATATTCCTTACTTCTTTTACACAATTTGAATTTCATTTAAATAGCATAAAGGGGGGTAAATGTAGACACAAAATCATGCACATATTATTATTTTACTATACCACCAAGTATGTTGTTATATGCATGGATCTTAAGTAAGAAAAGTATTCACTGGTGACACGCTTCCTAGTCCATCTGCTTGCTTTGATTGTTTCTATGTCTTTATCTCTCACATCTGTCACTTCTGCACTTAGTTATAGTCAGGTCATAAGGATCCATGTATGTCAGTCTCCTCACATTTGTCATCAACTATCCTAGGACACCAGGGCGCCTAGTCCGGACACTAACGCCCACACGCTCCTGTCCACCCTTGGCACTCTTGTCCTCTTTGTTCTTGTTCACATTTTTGATATTTTTGGTCAACCTTTTTGGTTTTCTTACTCCTATCCTAAGGTCCTAGCCGGCATGTCATGTCACTAGTGTCGAAATTCAAATAAGAGATCCCTATATATACACAACATACATACCATTATATGGGCAGACAATTCAAAAGGGAAATCATATTTACATACTATCAAAAGGACTGCATTTTTGGGATGATTACTTTGCATACACTACATAATAAAGGGAATTTTTGAATTCCATCCCACACATTTACATTTTATCTAGATTTATCCTACTATCTTGGCATCATTGGTGTGAGGGCAACCTAAGGACACTATTTCACACACAAGCACACATAACTACATGGAGTCTGGAATGTAGTGCAATGCTCGGTCATAAGTTCATCCTTCGGATAACTTCCAAGGTCAATCTGAATTCACATATTGCATTTTTAATTCTAATTTGATGTGTTTGTGAGCTTGTGTAGGTAACTAGGGTTTGTGTTGCATATTATAGGTACCTCGGTGATTAAAGTACGACATACATGTGATCAATGGTGAACAAGTGTGAAACCCTAATGACACATGAAAAATAAAATTTTAAGCATTCACATAGTCACCAACACCTAGGAATAGTCTCTGGTGCCCAAACGTCTCGTGTCCAACTTTATCTCGCAACTTCCGTAACTTACATCGAGCATTTCCGACATTCTACCTGGCCTATTCATCAATTGTTCTAGTTCAGTGTCTGTTTCAGGATAAGTGAAAATCAGATAAGTGCCCTATCTCTCCCATTTGCTTGCACGGTTACATCTTTAGAGTACTTAACAATTGCATTATGTTGTATATTATCATAGTGACTCTAAAATTAGATTTAATATTGTGATTTTATTAAATCAATGTTACTTGTTTGTTGTTTGTTGTCCTTGAGTGTGTAGTCTTTTATTTACCAATACCTAGTTGGGCACATTGGAAATTCATTTAGACAAAAATATAAATGCTTACAAGCGCACATAATCACCAGTCCCTCTTTAGTTACTTATCAGGATGTGTATTATGTATTTAGCCATTTATCTCATATGAAAAGATAACATTGCATAGTATGATAAGGATAACAAAGATAACATGCAATAACATAACTTGATCAATCATTCATGAACATAAATAATCAACAATAGAATATGTAATCTCATTATGCCATGTTTATTCCTTATAATCTTCACAATCCATAATAAGTTATCCATAACATAATCAATCCATTACATATACTCGCAGTTGATTACATCCATGCACATAACATTTAATAGCGCTTACACACACACTATCTATCCCAATCTCTTTGATCTCTCTCTATATATATTTTACAAAGGAGTGTAACACCTATTTATATAGGGTGGGAACTTTTCCTTCACCCCTTACATACTTTAATTCTAATAATAGATATCCTAAATATAGGTTGCATGTCCTTTTTACTCCTACTTTAATTCCAAATCGGTCTATAAATAGCTCGATCCTAACCATGCTTTGTTCCTATATTTAGATTTGTCCATGCACCATCATTTACCTCCTTTGCATATGCTTTATCTATAGTCGATGCTTTATCCTTTCCTTGTCTATTTCTAGGCGTGCCTTGCTTGTTATGCCAACTCTACTTTTCCTATTTTTAGCCTCCACTAGAAATTCAACTAAGTCTTGTAACCTCTATGTGTGTGTGTGTGCGGACCTTTACACATTTATCTATTCATCCCCAGGCGCATACCTTTCGCACATTGACTTATCTCTCGTAACTATTCCTTCTTGCGTGTGTGCTTTCATGCATTACTTAGTCCTTAGTTGTTCTCTTTCAATTCATGTGCTCCCTTCTATGCACAATCTTCAACTTCCACGCATGGATTGTAATTAGCATTATTCGATTCTAATAGAGTGCCTTGATTGTCTTTCAACATCTTGGATGGTATCTCGTGTATGAAACATATTATTTTCCATGATATTATATTTGTGTGCCCTTGCATGCTTTTTCTTATATTTATTGTGATGTTTCTTTATTGCTTGCTACTAACACTTTGCTAGTTTTTTTCTATTATATTACTATGTATGCACCATGGTATACACCATGCACACTCCCATATTTCCCTTGCAGGAATCCTACAACACATACACATCAACTATAGGTCCTCTTGTTTGGGCCGCACTCACATTGTTCCATCTCAAGTGTCCTAAATAAGGGGGAAACCATCGATAATATTTCACCCTCATAACAGCTTAAAGTTAGGAAAGAAAATAACAAGTATAAAATTAGACATTGCAGAGGTTTAGACAAAATTAGGTTAAAAACATACATAGACAAAAATGTACAACAAAGACCATAGCATATGGATGCTACAACCCATTCCATACGCTTCCATCCTAGTGGCGATTCAATAATTTTCTTAGTTGGTATAGTTTCTCAGGGACATTTATAGGTTCTTTACTCAATTTCAATGATAGAATGCATGACACATTTCAGATTATGGTGGTACCAAGGGTAAATGTAAACTAGTATTGCCTCAATACATTGTGTCATCATTTTCAAATCAATTGGGTTTGTGTTCATCTGTAGTGACACTTATTTATGGGTCTTGGGAAGTGTTGAGGTGATGTTATCCTCATAGGATTGACTTTCCATTGCCCATATTTTTTTGGAGGGATGCCGAGCAACCGTAATGCTCCCCATGTAGCTCCCTTCACCATACGAGGTGCATTTTCACTTCTTTCTATTCTCTTTAGCACATTCCACTTGGGGACTAATTACCCTCAATTCCTTCTAACCTACTCCAACGTGAAATTTAGTAAATATATATGATAACGGTACTTGGAAGAGTACTCTCTCCCCCTCTCTCGCAAAACAATCAGGTGTACTCTTTCCTTTATTTTTCTTTTCTACTTACATATTTCTATTTTCACACTAAGTTCAAAATTTTCATGTTAAAGTTTGATTTCCTATACTATGGACATTGACTACACTTTTCTCTGTAGGTACTCATCTTGGAAAAACAAACACAACTAGAGCAAAGACACGCCCTAACACAAACACAAGGCACTCCGAGTGAAGGAAAAGTGTGTCTACACACTCAAGTGACTTTTCCTTTAAGCACACAATTTTCAATTCCATACTTAAAGGAGGGGAGGGGAAATGTAGACACTCATTTTGGTAATTCATGTCTTGTAACAACACAAATTGTACAACATTCTTGCACTAGCCCACACTTGTTCAATTTGACAAATTATGTTATCCCTAGCTATATCTCACTCATTCTTGCTTTGCACACACAACCTATTGTTCGCATAACAATCATATTAATCCACCAAATTAGGCTATATCCTCACATATTACAATCCCAACTTTCATATTGCTCGCATGCATTTGGAACCATATTGTCCAGAAGGGCCATAACACCCATATGTTATGGGCCAACCTGGTTCAGTCTTTTGGTCCCTCTTCCTCTAACGATACTTTTCTTAATTTGAATTCCTTTGGTACACTTCTAGTCGAATTTATCCGAGTTTTCCAGATCCAGAACACATATATAAGCAAGTTATTCATCTCTCATTAAGGAAGGGCATTCTATCTACTTGAAACTTAGCAAACACTAAGAGAAATCACAAGAAAATCTACTCCAAGACTCCCTTGAGCTTCATATAATCTACATACTCATTCTAGGGAAATCATCCACTCAGATTTGCAAGCACAAAAGACACATTCTCTCAAGTCAAGCTAGGGCAAAGGTTCAAGTACAATCACATTGTTGTAAGGTCATGATTATCAATATGGTTGCATACATTCTAGATATCACATGCTAGGCAAGAACGATGTGCGGTTTGATCCCTCTTCAAGTAGTGGCGATATTAGCGGTGCACAAGGGTGCCCACAACCCAACTAATGTTTGTTTTGCGAACTCCTTCACCATCTAGGGTTTTGAAGATTTAATCAACTACATAACAAACATCACATAGTGTCAAAGGTCCAAATTGTAGATAGGAGCAAATCAGGGAGCAATGCACAAACCCAAGAAGTTTTAGGAGTTGAAAGTGCAAAGGAACGGGGTACACTTTGGGCCGTACCATACACTTTGGTCTAGGCAATTGTTTAGAAAACAGTTTGAATAACAAAACTTTGTCAAATCATTTCCATCCTTTTCCAGTCATCAAGTCAACCCATATTAACACAAGAACCAAAATATCAGCTAAGTCATCTTCTCCCTCTCATTGCTAGTGCTTTATTACATTATTTATCATTATTTGGCTTTGTTCAATGATTATTCCTAATATTGTTGCAATTAGCCTTGGAAACTAATTGATTAGGATAATCTACCATCAATTAGTACCCCTTAAAGATTAACCATTTAATTTAAATAATACATTTACCATTCATACCCTACCAAGAAACGCTTTAAAGTGTTTGTGTACTAGGTGATAGCTCTACGTCATGATTATTACCAAAGATACATGAGGAAGTATATCATTATGGTAATGATTACTCGTGAATATCATCTCAAGATGAATTAAACACACCCCTATAACCCAACAAGAGTTTATATACTAAATCATTTATAACACCGAGAGGCGTAAACTATAATGGTAGATAAGGTAGTTGGGAGGAGCAAGTGCAAACTCATGAAATGTCAATAAAAATGGCAGACCTTAAATTTAACATTCACTTGGTTGTTATATGGAGTTTTCCGTCTTGCTTGGAGAAGGTGATAGGAAAATTGCGATATCTTGGGCATATGTTGGAGTTTGGACCCTTTATTCCCACAAATATTTAT
Organism: Taxus wallichiana var. yunnanensis; assembly: GCA_018340775.1. NCBI lineage: Eukaryota > Viridiplantae > Streptophyta > Pinopsida > Cupressales > Taxaceae > Taxus > Taxus wallichiana. Next base: position 652,816,939 of record CM031240.1, read on the forward strand.
TCGAGCTTGACATGGTGGTGTAGCTAGATTGAGGCCATCTACCATTAGTCATTAAGAATTTGTAGAGAAGATGATGAGTTGTTAATCAATGAAGGACCCTTTAATGGGGAAAACTATGTGACAAACCTAAGATAGGTGCCTATGAAAATCGATATCTATAATTTTTTTAGATATGTGTATTTAAGATATCTAAACTAGTTAATTATGCCAAGAGGTTTAACTAAAATGATAAAATAGGGACAAAGTGAAAGTAATCGATGTTAATAAAAATGGATGATTTTTAATTTGATGTCCATTTGATTGTTATATGGTAGTTTTTCTTCTTGTTTGAGAAGGCGATTGAAAACTACAATATACTAGTCATACAATGGAGTTTGGAGCCTATTTCATGGAAATAATTTTTGATCCCAACACAATGATGCGACTAGATTGAGGCATTTTCCACCAAAGAACATGAAATTTGTATAGAAGGTGATCGAGTCGATAATCAAGGTGGAACCATTTGATGGGCAAAAATATGTGACACATCTAATAAAAACACCTTGAGCTTGATACACATGAGTGATTTTGAGATAAATATATTTAATATATTTATACCACTCGTATAATCAGTAGTACTCTAAATTTTGTTCGAGGAACTTGACAATGTCAATAATTATACCTTTTATACAATTGTACAAGTAACACTTAATCGCCTCAATTTTCACAAGATTCCACCTCTTCCACCGTCTCGTGTTCATTAGGCCACTCATTTTCTCAATTTAAAATATCAAAACCACTTACAATCTATATAAGAGCCTCATAAACACTTACATAGACATCTTTCCATTCTCTCTTGAAGTTTTTAACTCTATTTGAACACTTCCGTACAAAATTGTCCAACATCCATAAAATTGTCCTCCACCCTTCCAATGTTTGGTTTTTAAAATTGGGTGTCTTGAAAGGTTGAGCTAGGCATCACTTTTTGGTTGGCATCATAAGAGAAATTAACAAAAATATTTATATATAATTAAATTCCCTAAAGACTATACATCAACCACACACACCTTAAAGATCATTATTCAAAGGCTTCACATTTATCCTAAATCTAAGAAAGAAAAGCCAAAAAGTAGTCGAACACAATAGTTCCAAACATACTTCATGGTGCTTTGTTGTTCAACATTTTGTTAGGGTTTGGACAAAGAAGAGCCTAATTATGTACCATCGAATCGCAACACACATACACAAATCCAAAACCCAAAAGCTAAGACAATAGAATTCGCACCAAAGATTTCATAATAGTATAAGATAACCCTGTAGCCCTCACATGAGTTTGAACACAAAACTGCTCCACAAACCCTTTTGACAACAATACTATCCAAAATCCATGAGATCATCCTAGGTAGATTTTTAGGGACCCAAATTTATAGTACATATTGATGACTATTTCTTGAGCCCATTTCCAACTTCACCCATCCAAGACATGAAAATATGTCAAATTATTCCATTACGGATCACTTTATATTTATTATTAATTTTAAATTGTGCCTATTTATCCTTTTGTTGTGCTTTTGATCAATTTATGACTATTTAATTCTATATTTTGAAATGCACATTCAATTCTAATTATTTTGTGCATTTAATATAAAATTGTTAAAACAAAATCACCATCATTAGTGATGGTTCATATTTTGATTGTTTTAACGAGAGGAGGATATGAAAAGTTCCATCGGACCCTTAAATTGAACAACTTATTGATTTTGCTTGACCAAAAGCTACTGCAACTGGAACTAAAATCAGTCAAATAAATTTAATTAGAACGAACCCTTTTGTATGGAGGAAACATCAAATATATATCTTTTTCTGCACCATTCGCCATTGCACGTTCAATGGCGCCTTCAAAAACAACAGCAGTTCTATAACAGGCAGGCCAAATATTTGTATTAGAAAGTAATGTCTTTACTTGGGAGGAGGCTACTAATCCCTGGGGTTTTGTCACTATGGCGATTCAAGCGCAGTCCCAGAAAAAACTCTGTGTACCAAACTGCTGTTGTTTATCTTCAAATGGTTTTTACATTTACATGAAGAATTGTACTCTGACCAGGCATAACTCAAGTTGCTCTATACAAAAATCACCTCCACACCCGCAACGAGATCACACAATTGGAGGAGTTTGTTCAGTCTATCATGCCATTATTGATATACTCCTAGACAAGCAGGATGGTATGCATATTAAGGCAATAGAAGATCTGCTGAATAAGATGAAAAAACAGGGGTGTGCAATCGGGCTTGACTTGGCTGGACGCCTCATTACCCACTTTGGAAGGGCCAAGATGCTTCACAAATCTGTTCATGTCTTCAATGAGGTAAGAAAAACATACCCAAAACTGAATGCCTGTCTTTACAATTGTCTTATGGATGTTTTTTTAAAAATGGGTCAGATAAATGAGGCTCTCAAGTTATTGCATGAAATGTTGGAAGCCAACTATGTGCCACATAAGACCAGTTTGTCGACAATGTTTTCTGCATTGTTAAAGGATAACAGATTACAAGAGGCAGAGAGGATTGTAGTTCACATGTGTGAGAAATGTTCTGGTTATTTCCCAGATATTGTGCAATTTACTCAGTTCATTGATGCAATGTGTAAAATAGGGAATGCCGACAAAGCCTGGGAGCTTGTGCATCTAGCAAAAACTAAGGGGACATGCCTCAGTGTAGCGCCCTTCAATGTGATATTGTGTAGTCTTGGTTATTGTGGTAATTTCTCTAGAATTAATGTGCTTTTTTCTGAGATGGAAGAGATGGGAATCAAAGCAGATGTCATAACTTGTAACACGCTTCTGAAAGCTTATTGTGAGTGGGGTCATATTGATGAAGCATTGGAGTTGTTAGACAAAATGAGGCATGGCCATTGTTGCCCTGATAGAATTACATTTACTACCCTGATTGGTGGCCTCTGCAGGGTGGGCAGAGTAGATGAAGCTCTGGAATTAGCAGATAAAATGCGGGATGCTCATTGTACTCGGATGTTGTTACATTTACTACTCTAATTGATGGTCTCTGCAAGGTTTGTAGAGTAGATGAAGCTCTTCAATTGGTAGCTAAAATATTGCATGCTCACTGTCATCCTAATATTATTACGTTCACTGCCCTAATTAATGGTTTTTGCAAGATGGGTAGAGTAGATGAAGCCCTCCGATTGGTAGCTAAAATGAGGCATGCTAACTACCATCTGGATGTTGTTACATATACTACCCTGATTGAGGGTCTGTGCAAAGTGGGTAGAATAGATGAAGCTCTAAGAGTAGTAGCAAAAATGAGGCATGCTTGTTGTTGTCCAGATATTATTGCATATACTACCTTGATTGATGGTCTCTGCAAGGTGGGTAGAGTAAGTGAAGCTCTCCAACTAGTATTTAACATGAAACAAGACAGTTGTTTTCCTGATGCTTATACTTATACTAGCTTGATAGATGGCTTTTGCAAGGCTGGACAAATAAGTGAAGCATACAATCTGTTTGTAGAAATGACAAAGATTGGTCCTTTCCCGGATTCAGTGACATTTCATGCGATTATTTATGGACTTTGGAAAGATGGCCGGGTGGACAAGGCTCGAAAATGTTTTCATGAAATGAAAATAGTTGGCATTACCCCAGAGGTTGAAACCTATCAGATCCTAATTGATTCTTTCTGCAATGAAAACAAAGTTCAGATTGCTTTTTCACTGCTGGATGAGATGATAGCGAAGGGTTTGGTTCCAGATGCTGTCACATACAACAGGATATGTCATGGCCTCCACAAAATTGATGGATTGGAAAGTGCTTCTCACAAATGAAAAAAATAAAGCTGTCCTCCAGATTGTACAACTACCCAGTTGCTTGATGACTAGCTGTTTGATGCTGGTGAAATGGAAAAATTGATCGCTATTGCAACTGACGATGATTTTAATTTTTTGGGAGTGTATAATATGAGGCATGCTTACTGCTCTACATATATATGATCCTAATTGGTGCTTTGCAAGTGGGGTAGCTCAGATGAAGCTCTGTAATTAGAAGCTAAAATGAAACAAGAAGGGTGTTTTCCTGCTACTTACACTTACTGTTGAAAGTGACTTTTGGGATGCTGGAAAAACAGAAAAAGCCTACAGTCTCTTTGTGCAAACGGCAAAGGTGGGTTCGTTTCCAAATTCAGTGAGATTTGATGCAATTATTGATGGACCGTGCAAAGATGAGACAGTGATCTGACTCTGGAATGTTTTCATAGGATGGAAAAAGTTGGAATTACCCAAGGATTGCAACCTACACCATCCTGATTGATCCTTATTGCAAGGAAAACAAAGTTTATATTGTTTCTCACTGCTAGATGATATGGCAATGAAAATTTTGGTTCCACTGCTAAATGATCTGACAGTGAAGGGGTTGGTTCCACTGCTGGATGAGATGATAGAGAAGGATTTGGTTCCAGATGTTGTCAGGCACAGCAAAGTTTTTCACAGCCTCAAAAAAATAAATGGGCTGGATAATGCTTATTACAAACAAAGAAACAAAGCTATGCTCCAGATTGGACAGCTGTTCACTAACTTCTTAACTTTTTTTTATGTCGAAGAAATGGAAAAATTAATAGATTTTCATTCGTTGGTGACTAATTCTTTCACCATTGCGAGTGATATATATAGAAATCACAGTTTTGCTAATTGTGAGGCCGATTTCTGACCAAGAATGTAATATGAGGCTGAGTTGAGTCCTAGAATGTAACGTTTCATTGATTTGAGGAGAAAGTGGATGAAACCAAGAAAGTAGGCTTTCATTCCAAGGAAACAACATGAGGCTTGGTTCCTGGATGAAATGCAGCAAGCGATTGGGCTCCGCCGCTGGATGAGATGATAGGAAAAGGGTTTGGATCTAATTGTTGTCATATACATCAAACTATTTCACAGCCTTGGAAAAATTAATGGGCAGGATAATGCTTATAATAAATGAAAAGCAATGCTCCTGATTCCACAGCTGTTCAGTTACATCGTAGCTAGCTATTTTACGTTGATGAAATGGAAAACGAATAAATTTTTCCGATTTTATTTATTTTGGGCAAATTGCATTTTTTCATACCGCGGTGACAAATTGTCACACCTTAGTGAGAGTTATATATAGATCTCACATTTTGCATATTGTGAGGCCGAATTGAGGCCAAGAATGTAGTAGTTCATCATGAAGCTGACTTGAGGTGACAAGTGTAATGATTCTTGTATTAAAGGAAAAAGGGGATGGAGCTAAGAAAGTGAACTTTTGTTCCAGGAGTCCATAAGAAAAGATTTGCTTCTTCTGTCTTGACTCCTTCGTGCACATATTAATGTTAGTGGTTAAATTGGCATGTATGGAGCAGCCTTAGGTATTGCCAATCAACTTTGACTCCTTTATGAATTATATATCACTCATATGTAGGACCTTACTTCTGTCCTAAAAATGGAATTTTAGCTGCGGCTCTTTTTAATTATTTATATAACTTTCAAAGCTCTCAAACTCTAGTTATACTTGAATATTTGGAATAAAGTGCAATTGGATGGCAGAACCTCCAGTGTTCCTTCTAAATGTCAGCTATTGCTTTTGCTAAAGGGCTGCAATGTCAGACAATCCTGTTGTCACACTCAATTTTTCAAATAGGGTTAAAATGATTTCCATAACTTTATATAAAATTTGAAATATCCTAGATGGCGAACAATACACAAGTAGAGATAGTTGTATAGGTGTCTTAAATTTTGATTATTATTAGTTTTCTGATAAGAAAAGAAAAGGTTCATATAATGATTGATAAAATATTGACAAAAGGTTCAGGTTCTGCAAACCATAAAGCTTGAACAACCAGTATCTCAACATAACCCCAATCCAATTAACGGAACTATTCCAAAATTTGGGGCCATGGCTCAAGACTTCAATAACGATACTACTATTACCAGGGTACGACAAAACATGACTGCCTACAAAATTAGAAAGTCTAGTATCCATAAATACAAAAATGACCATTGCTTTACTTGAACCGAAAATCGCAACTATTGTGCTAAAATGGTAGTTCACAACATCAAATGAACACAATGAACAATGAGATGATGGGATCTTGAGAAAACTCCATGGTTTCATAGATATTCAATTCCACTGCAGCACAGCCCGAGTTGCACAGATTGTATCCAGTTAGTGCTCACTGCTGAAGGAGTTCCTATTATGGACATTTTTCTCTCTCCTTTTTGATTATACATTTGTTAGGTTGTCGTGCATTTTTTTAAATTTCATTTCCCCAGAAGAGCTGCTCCTTCCATACATGTGTTACTCTATCGCCACAACATGTGGCTCCTGAGCACCCAAAAGTTGCAGAAAAACAATAAGCATAGCGAAGATGGAACAATCACAGGTAACACGCAGACAAGCAGATAAAGATCCAATAAGGAAGTGGAAAACATGTAAAGGTAGTAGGTAAAAAGATTTCATCCTCTATTTTGTCCATAACCCATATGGTATAATAAATCTCCACCATAAAAGCACCGGAGATATTGAGAGGCTGAGAGAGTTTGTGAGAGATCTTCAGTGAGGGGGAGTAAGGGGAGAGAGGCAGAGATTAGAGTCAGGCTCATCTTCTTTGTTGCTTCTTGAGCGCAAGGATGTCTTATTCTCGCTTTCAGTGTCCATGGTTCAGATGCATGTGTCTTCATAAGACGAGGTGGGACCTCCTTGATCTTTTACACCATGAGAGTACCAACCTTTCAATGAACCATCGCTTCTTCAAGTTGTCTATAGGTTATTTTTCAAGTTTGTCCAGTAGTTCCTTGAGTCTTGCTTTATAGGCTCAAACATTCTTGTGTTTATTCTGTTGGGTATTATAGATTTTTGTAACAATCTCATTGCTGTCTTTGAAGAGCTTAAATCCATTTTCAAATGCTTCCTTCAATTTCTTCCATGTCGCCTTATTAGTGGCTGATACATCTGCGAACCAATCAATAAATACTCCTCGAAGTGTGGTTGGAAAGCGCTGCAACCAATGATGTTCATTTGTGTGCCCATTGGCATTCTAGATTGTGACGCATGTCCCGCAATGCTATATCAGATCTTTAGATCCATCACCACTGAACTTCAGCAACTTCTACTTTTTTGGAATTGATGGCGTGCAATGGTTGTGGGCACTAGGTATTTCTGACGCGACTCTTCAAATATAATCCTTCTCCTCAGGAAGGTCTATGTTGCATGTTCCTTTGCTTTCTCAGCACCCGGTATTCGACCCTTCCTTTAGCAGTGATCCATCCACTATCTTGTTCACTGTGAGTTCCCTTTTCTGTGCTACTCCTCTCCAACTTGATATTCGGGCTGCCTTGGAATCTTCACTTGATCCTTTGTAGCACCCTGCAACCCATCCTGGCGGGCAAGGTCTGCACTTCCTTTCCCTAAAAGGGCAATTGTTTGGCAATCTCTACCCAGTCCTTACTCGTCATTGGTGCAGGGTCCACAAGTTCTGGTTGAGCCCTTTCTTAGTTTCAGCTCTAGGTTTGGCTTCGACTCTTACTTCTACTTGCCATGTGATCTTGGCTTTCATTTGTTCTTAGCACTTTGCTTGATGGATTATTAGAATTGGTTGTCTGCCACAACCTTTACCATCTTTCTTGTTGCTCCACCAATAGTCTTTCTGGATCTATAAAGGATTTTTTTAGGGGGCAAAAAGTTGAAAAACACATCTTGGTTTTAAATAAGATCTCTAGTTGAATTTAACATTGGAAGTGGAACTGCCATCTACAAGTAGGGCGAACTCTTTGGGCTTCATCCTAGTTCCGACATGGATCAAATGCATTGTTTTCTACCTTGCATAATTCTGTTGAGGGGTCCACTTTGCTACTATGTTGCACTTTAAGCATATCTCCTAAGATTGTCAACTTTGTACCCTCCTTTTTACTATTATGCCCATTGTTTGCGATTTATTGAACTCTAACGTTTAAATGATCATGGTACAATTGCTATAGTATCTTCATCTGCAATACTTATGGAGTATCTTTGTCTAATGCGAGATTTTGGCTGGCTTCTAGTAGTATATCAACCGCCATTAAATTGAATTTCTTGAATGAAGAATTACTATGGGAGTTTTGCTTCACATAAGGTAGTTTCTAGGTTGTACAGTTTTGGAGTTCAATAAGTACGAGCTTTGGAGGTTTGTTGGTCGAGTTTGGTTTGTGGACTCCTTTCCCCAAATTTTGGTAGAGTATTTGTAAGTAAAGCTAAGATGCTTGCAGGCATTGTTTTAGGCATTGGGTGAGTCTTTTCTATTATTTAAGAAGCAATTTTTAACTTTGAATATTTGCATCTTTAAATGAAAAGAATTCTCTCCTATGTAAGTAATGTTAGTGAATATGAGAGAGAGAATGAAGAGAATGCAAGGCACATTGACATGTTTGTGCGTGTCCATCTTATATTGATCAAATAAGAAGCTAAATATTCAATTGAGGTAATTTAGTATGTGAATAACTAATGTGCATTAACTAATAGTTATTTAATGTTTATCTAATATCTTTAATACCCCTCAATGGAAAATCTAGAGACTAGTCCAAGTTTGTCCCTAAATTTTACACATAAAGTAGGACCAAGGGGTTTAGTCATTAAATTTGGAGGCTGCTCCTCAAGGCACAAGAGTTGAGAGAAATAACACCTAAATCAACCAATTGTCATATGTAGTGATGATGAATCTCAACGTGTTTGGTGTGAGTATGATACATCAGATTATTCATACATCTTGACTATCGCAAAAAGTAGAGTGTAGATTGAGGAAGTTGCAGATCAATCAAAATCTGACGTAGCAAAATTGCTTCACAACTGGCACTAACTGCTACCTTGTATTTTGCTTCAATGGAAGATGAAGCCACAATGAGCTAAAGGTTGCTTAGCCACGAAACAACTCTTGAACCAAAGGAAAAGATGTTCCTAGTGGCAGACCTCTGAGAATCAACTGATCCTGCCCAATCAGAGTGTGCAACCTGTCAATCTGAAATTTGCAGTCCTTCGATATAAAATACTAAAGTCAAGAGCTCCTTTGACATATCACAAAACATAAAGATTCAGATCAGAAAGACTCCTAATCCAAAATCTTGTAGATGCTGATTAGGAATTTCAATCAGAAAGACTCCTGAAAAATCCAAAATCTTGTAGATGCTGATCAATCTTAGTATTGCAGGCTTGTGAAGCCTGCTTAAGTCCATACAGGAACTTAATCAATTTGCAAACTAGATGATCACGACCAAGTACTCAAAAACTTTCAAAGTACACCATGTAAACCTCCTCATCCAAATCTCCATTCAGGAAGGCACTCTTTACATCCATCTGAAACACCTTCCAACCAAACTGAGCTGCTATGGAGAGAAGCAATTGAAATGTGACCATCTTTGTAGTAGGAGAAAAGGTCTTCTCATAGTCTATCCCCTCTTACTATGAAAAACCTTTTGTGACAAGACTAACTTTGTACTTGTCTGAAGTGCCATAAGCTTTGCATTGAATTCGTACATCCATTTGCATCTAGTTGGCTGTTTATCTTGAGGTAAATCCACCAACTCCTAGGTATGGTTCTTCATCAAGGTATCATATTCAGCTTGCACCATAGTCTCCCATTTAGGTTTGCTTTTACTTTAGAATATTCATGCGGTTCAGGTATCATAAAAAAGTTAGAAGTGAGAGCAAAATGAGTATACTCTACTGGATTAGCAACCTTGTTTTGGATCCTCTGAGCCAATACTTTTGATTGAGGCATTTCATCTTCCCTCACATCTTGGATAGTTGAGTCTCCTCCACAGCTAACCATGTGTTTGATTGAGGCGTTTCATCTTCCCACACATCTTGTATGGGGGAATCTCCATCCAAAAAGTTGACTGTGGCAAGGTCAACAATCCTATACAAAAGCCACCTTTTCCAATGCCTAGGAAACTAACCATGTCCTGTTTCATAGCAGACGCAATACACTTCTTCCTATAGAAACTCACAGTAATGTTGGAATTTTCTATTAATTGACTAATAGGCGAGATTTTTATTCATGCTAAGAACATACCTAACATTTTTTACTATGATTTTTTCAGCATTATTCAACACTGTCGATATCTCCTATCCTCTCTATTACATGTGACTTCCCATCAATTAATGAAACAAAATCAATTTTGATTGTACTCGCTGTAAATTTTATATGCAAGTCCTTATGACACGTGAAATGCCTAGATGTGCCAGAATCAAAGAACCAACAACTGGTAGCACTATCATTTGAGCATGATGCCATGAGGGCACTCTTCATCAGAATCCTGTTCATCTTCAACTGTTGCCACATTTCTTGATCCCTTGGATTTTGTTGTGGGAGAGATGATATTGTTGCTTCTGGAAATCCTTTTAACATGCCAGACCTTATGACAGTAATAGTGTTTCCCCCGATACTTAGAAGAAGATTCATCAGGGTTAGGTTTCCATTTCCTCGAAGAAAATTCATCAGGGTCAGGTTTCCACTTCCTCTTAGATTGAGCTACAAACACACTCTTTGTTAGTCCATAACTGGACTCACTTGTCTGTCTTCCTTCTGGAACAAATAGGAACTTACTTGATCAAATGTCAGGGTTTGGCTTTCTGCTGTCAAGAGTATAACCTCCACAAATGACTCATAGGATGCCGGTAAACTATTCAGAACAAGAGCAACTAGGTTGCCAATATCCACCTTTTGCTGATCTCAAAGATATTTCATCCGAAGATGTTTTGACAGGAAACCATCCTCATTCATCTTTTCTAAAAACAATGGATTCTTCAGATACAGGACCGGGCTTTTCTTTGAAGTTTGATACTTGCTTTGAAAACTAGTCCAAAGATCGCTAGTCACAGTGGCATTCTTGATCTCATGGATTAAATTATTTGAAACAAACAATCTCAACAGCAAAAGTGCTTCCTTATGATGTTTTTCATAAGCAACATGATTTGTACCAGGTCTAAATTCCTCTTTGAGAATGATTTTATTGCAGTCACGATACTCTGCAATGTGAATATTTTGTGACGTCAAACATTATAATTTTGACCAATTGATTTCTACGTTTACGGCAAAACTAAATTTTGAGTATTAGCCATTCTCCGGATATGCCGTGGATTGCAATTCTCACTAAGAATGCTACAATAATTTCTTTGACTACTATAGCGAATTCAAAATTATTGCAAATTTTCTTGTAGTGCAAACCTCGAAGGCTTTGACGTTCTTTCCCAAGCCTTGGCTGTTCCTTGCTGCTTTCATCAATGTCATGAGACTCCAACAAGTTTGAGATTTATTTGTCATACACTAACTTCGAAACAAAAACTCAACTCTGCCTATCCATGAAAATCATGAAATACCTTGTAAAAATCGTGACAAAACTTGATCTCCTTTTGTTGTGCCCTACGAATCTGAATTCGTCTTTAATTTGTTTACAAAACATTTATATAATCGTGCCTTAGCAATCGCTCCAATCTTCAAATTGTGAATTGATTGTACTTTCCTATAAATTGCGATTTTATGTTCTTTTGCAGATTGTGAATTGTTGCCTCCTAGTGGAATCTTCATTTCTCCATGCTTGTTTTTGGTCTGAAAAATCCATGCCTCGACATCATGAACTCATGTCTTGTGGTCATATTCTTTTCTCTACGATGTCCTCCTTCTCGGTCATGGTTTTGTCATGATTTCCTTCACAAAACTCGTGTTTTCTCTAATATATCACGATCCTCTACAATCACATTTTATGTTGCGTGGTATTCTCGGAAATCGTGATTATGGCGTCATGACAAATCATGATCTTCAACAAAGCATCCACTTCAAATCGTATTATGATTTTGCATTCTCTTGGTTTGATCTTCACTCATGTCCTCCTTCCATTGGTTCTTCTCCGTGCCCTAGCACGTTCAACACGCTTGTTTGTGTCTTCTTCAAATCGCAACTGTCCTCCTAGTCATGAAACCATGCCCTAGCTTTGTGCTTGGATTACCTCATGTTTTGAATCTCTTCCTCTCTATTCCATTTGTACTGGTATGAGAAATGGAAGGCACATTGACATACTCGTGTGTCCGTTTGTTTTTTTCTAGTGATAACTAGGGATAGGCCCTAGACCACAAAAATATAATCAAGAATAGATCTAGGAAACTTCCACAACGGGTATGAAGGGTATAGAAGTACCAAATACTAAAAAGAGAGAGCTAACAAGTCAAATAACAAGAGGTTTAGCTGAAAAGTAGATCACCATATTTAGAGACAGAGTAGAATATTATCATCCAATGACCAACACTACCAAGAGCTTCAAAGTGCAGGCTGAAACACCCCGTACTACAATTCTTCAAGCATTTGTGGGCTTAACCTCATCAGTACCATGCTGTATAGACTTTAGAAGCCCCAAGGGAAAATGGCATGCAATTGAATAGTCCATTGAGGGATCTTCTCAATTGTGTGTGCATTGTGATCCAAAGAAAAATGAGAGAGAATACATGGTTTCCTTGATGAGGCAAAGCCACTTATCCAAGGTCTAGTCACATTCGAGATGTGTGCAAAATGCCATTAAATAAAAAGCTCATCCATGCCCACGCCCAAAAACTAATTGGGCAATAGGGTTCAGCCCGAACATAATCCCACCGGCATGGTGAGCTCAACCAATCATCCTTAGCCCATATTAATACAAAATCTATATGTGATGTCCCTTTCTAGGGCTGAAACTGAAAATAAGGGTTTGGCCACAACCCTAAATGAATCAAATCTGAAAATACACCATCAACCAACAAGCATCAATCTGAAAATGATTGAAACACACTTAACCCTATTTGAGCAATCAATAATCAGTCATTTAGGGCAGCAAACTGTATAGGCTCTTCAAATCATCATACAACCATGCAATAACAGCTGAAAATGCTTCCAAATAATTATTTCAAGCACGGGAGCATTTAGCCATCCAAATTACATCAATATAGTAGAGGAAATAAGAGATTACACCCAACTACAATTAATTTTATGAGGGTTGCAGGGCAGCCACAAACAAGGGCCAAAAATAGCTCATAAACCTCTCCAAATTTCACCAAATTTTAGATTCCAGCCTTATAAAATATGAAGAACAATAATATCAACTCAAATTTTCAAAAGTGCCTAGATGATGATATCAAACCCTTCACCTAAGCAAGTTTTATATGATTAGAAGGGAAGAAATAAATATGAAATTCTTTTTAAAGCTCACTTGTGACCTCCGTATGAAGCTGCCAATGCACGAATGAGGGTTTCCGCCCCAAGTGTGATCTTATTGAAGGGTTTCGTCCTCTAATAGGTGACCAAGGAAAGGTTTTCGTCCTTCAATGGAAAGAAGAGTAGCTACGTTAACTCCAACTCCAAGTAAATGTCAAAATAGATAAAAGATGACAATCCTCCTCCGTTTGATCCTCCTTAGGTACCCCTTCTTTTGGTGCCAGGATGAATTAGAGGCCCAATCCTCATGGCTGATTGCACTTTTTAATCTTCACTTAAGAAGACCAACCTCATAATGAAGAAATAGAAATTATCCTTGCTTTGTTTGACAAGTCTTCTTCCCCTAGTCGAACCATTCCAATGCCATGATTAGTAAATAAAATAATTAATTATAAAGGTACATCACTTACAACCATGGCAAGTTCCCCTCCTTTGCTCCTTCCTTGATGCCCATAGGAAGAGGAATGGGCATAAGGTCTTCCATAGTGACTAGCTTGGAAAAGGGGACATTATAATCCTCCCTTCCCAAATTTGCTTGTCCTCAAGCAAATGCATGTGCCCGGATCCCAAATGAATCTCAACTGCTCCTTCTTTGATGTTCCTGCACATGAAGCAAACATATCAAAGGAAACAAGAGTGTTTAACAACACTTTTACAATCTCTTCATCATGCCTTAGGGACATGATAGCTAGCTCCCTTCCTTTGCTTGCCACCATCTCATAATTTCCATTCAAATGATGGATTCCCAAACTTCAATAATGTTGTCCCAAAAACAACTGTAACCTTGCATTTTTCTCTCAAAAATCAGAATGTAGGTGGCTAGAAACCACCTTAAATCAGCCACAAATATGCCAATGTTAGTAGTATCTTGGAATTTCTTCAACCATATGATTGGAAGCTCTTTTCCATGTGTCTTATAAGTAAAAAAGTGGTTGGAAAAGTTGTGAGCAACAGATGAAAGGAAAGTACAACAGCTGTAAGCATGACATCTCTCCAAACATTTCCACTCTATCAATGATATGGGGGCTGGAAACGAAGTATGACAGTCATGAATCACCTGATTTTTCACCCAATTTGGAGCTATGTTGGCTGAAGTAGTTGTCTTCTTCAGTTGAAACCATCTACCACTATTTTCCAATGATTTAATGTCCTCAAAATGATCACTCTTGCAGCTGTTCAAGTCTAAAAACAACTCATAATCTGATTTTATCAAAACCAGCAATTTAAAAATGGAACAGCTACAAAACTGAAACCTCTTTGCAAAATTAGGAAATGTGAGCATTGCAATGACTGAAAACACCTCTCTAAGGGCTGAAAATTTTCTCCAATCATTCATCAATTGAAAAATGCTCCATCCTTTGACTAACATTACTTGCTTACCAACTTGTATGTATACCAATGAGACCTTGTGGTGGCTGATTTGAATAATGACAACACTAAGTCTGAAATTTTGAGCTATAGTTCTCCAAAGTACACTCCTCGTCACCACTAACCACCCACATACTTTGTTGGTGACCTTTTGCATGGATACCCAACCATGAAGCAACTCTACCATGTTTATGTTGTGCTACTCTAACATTATACTTGGCTGTAATTAAAGACTTCCAATCTGCAATTATCTTAGATAAAGAGCAAAGATATGATTCTTTTGACAAAATACCTTCTACCAAATACTTGATTTGAGTGGTTTCCGAATCATACCTTGAAGTATTACTTTCTTTCCCTTATCCATGAAGCTTAACTCCATACTTTGGTAGTTAAGAGTGAGCTCTCCCAATGAATGTAACCATTGGACCCCAAGCACAAGATTTATATCAGCTATGCCAATCATATAAAAATCATCACATACCTCATGCTCTCCCAATGTGAAAAGGAGTTGGGGACACCTCCTTGTGCATGGCATGGAGTAGCCATCCGCTACCTTGACCGTGAAGCCTTTGAAGTCTTCCACCTTCAAATCCACCTTTTCCCTCAAGCTCTCATCAATGAAACTATAAGTAGCTCCATTATCAATCAAAACCGTGACTCCTTGTCCATGGAGGGTAGAACTTGGTTTCAAGGACACTCTAGGAGTAAATCCTTCACAACTTTTGTAATGTCCCCTTCCCCGCGTCCAAGGCCTGAGGACCAGTGCGAGTCCTAACCCTAGTCATGCCCAAGGGGTTACGGACACTATGGGTATGAATATCTAGTCCAGTTATTATTTTTTTCCATTGTGGGTTATAAAGTGCTTTCGAAGGGACTAGATGTTATGTTTTATCGTTGGGAGGGGCCACTTAACTCCTAATGTTCTAATTTTGCGTTGGGGTCACCTTTTTGGGCCAAGGCGCCTTGAAGGGGAAAAAGTAACTTTAAGTTACTTTATTAATTGGGCCCTCTCTAGGAAAGTGCGACTTGGGGGTTTTAGGGTTTCCTTGGCATGGAAAAGGTTATAAAAGGAGAAGAGGGGTGAAAGGATATTCATTCATGCATACACTTATATTTCTTTCATGTCTGCAACTTGTTTGTTTGCAACTATTTAGCTTGTGGAGTAAGATCCCACGGAACCCTAGCTTCGGTGGTGAGAGATCCATCCCTAGCTAGCAGGGCATTCTTCGGTAGTGAGAGATCTACCCTAGCTTGTCATTTGGAGCTGATTTCAGGGCTGTTTTACAGAGATATTTTCAGGGTTTTCAGAGATAGGGTTTTGAGGGTTTTGGTGAGTTTTGGTGGAGATTTTCAGCTGGTTTTCGGATCAGACCTACGGCAGCAATAAAGGAAGGGTTTGGCATCATCTACAGAGATTTTCACAAGGGTTTTGGTCATCTACCAAAGAGGGCGACTTGTTTGGGAGATTGCAGCCCTAATTTTAGGGTTTCCAGTTGGCCGTTTTCAGATCTGAAGGTTGGAAAGTCATCTTCTATATTTATATATGTTATTTCCCAAGTTTCATAATTTTTGCACTTGTAATCGGGAAGATATGAATTTTAGAAGTTTTCCAGCTATTTTAGGCACGCTGTAATTTTCTGGCAGCGTTATATTGACTGAAAAATTCCAAAAATATTTCCCTTGTGTTCTTTATATTATTATCTAGTTCTCTTTAAATTTTCAAGTGATTTGAGCGGATATTTTGGGAGTTATTCATATTTTACTGTTCGCTGCCCTAGCTGTAATTTTCTGCAAAAAAACAGATTTCTGTTCGGCTGTGTTTTGTCTATCTTTTGCATATTTTACAGTGATATCCTATAAGGGATATTTCAGTGGTATCAGAGCTTTTGTTCCTCCAGCCTGTTGGGGTTGAAAGATGGGAGACAGAGACAGAGACAGTGAAGAGATGGGAGTAGATCTGATGAAACAACTGTTCACCAACATGGTGAAGCAGCAGGAGACTACCAACCTCTATTTGAGCCAGCTTACTGAGAGGTTAGCACAGGGTAGGATTGAGGCTCATGCGGAGAAAGGAGAAGCCAACAATATGGGACAACATGGTAATAGAGGTGAGAGTGGACATTCGGGACAAGGGTCCCCTCATGCATCTACCAGGCCCTTGGGACTCCACGAGCCTTCTTTCTTGAAGGATCCGGAAGTTTCGCAGACACGACAGACCGGAGACGTTGTGGATGAGGAATCTTGTTGGGAGAAGTACCGGACATTGAGTGAGGGTTTCCGGGACAACATGCCATTTCAGGAGTATTGCAAAATGAAGATTGGTAGCAGGCCCAGGAGAGATTACCAGACACAGGTACCTGAGTTTCAGAGGAGATTGGGACAAATCTCTATTCCGCACTTCGATGGCTCTAAGAAGTGTACCGCCCAGTCTTGGATTCAGAAGTTGAAGACTTACTTCGACTTGAATCCCATGCGCGAAGAAGATGCAATTAAGTTTGCTATCCTACACCTCGAGGGAGATGCCCATGATTGGTGGCATCATGGATTGATCACACAGGGGCACATGCATATCACTACGTATGCAGATTTTACACAGAGATTGATGAGCAGGTTCGACAGGAGGGACCCAGATAGGCACTTCAGAGAATTGACCCATTTGAGGCAGACAGGTTCTCTAGATCAGTACATTGCAGATTTTCAGAGGTTATCAGTGATGGTATCTGATGTTTCAGAGATGAGGTTGACTTCACTCTTCATGGCGGGGATTGGTGGCGCTTTAGCAGGATTTGTGAAGGCATTTGAGCCTTCCTCCCTACATGAGGCGATTAGGCGAGCACGTGATTTGGAGTTGTCCACTCCAAAATCGAGGTTTCCCCCTCGAATTCAGCCTAAGGTATTTCCTTCGAGAGCTGATGGTTCACAGCCGAAGGGGCCCCCACCCAGGCAGGATACCGCAAGGAGACCATTTGTATCGAGAGAGGACAGGGAGGAGTTGAGGCGAAAGAAACTATGTTTCGATTGCCGCACACCATGGGTTCCAGGACATGATTGTAGAGGAAAAGGGAAGGCCCAATTCATAGAGGTCTTCGAGGAGAGCGAGAGGAGGAGCGGTACGCTCAGGAGTTAGAGGATGAAGATGAGGAGGCATTGGATAGTGCAGGGGTTGAACAGGAGGAGGAGACTTTTCCCCATGAGACTATTGCTACTTTGTCGAGTACCCCGAGGTACAAGGCATTCAGAGTTAGGGGAATATTACAGGGTCAGAGAGTAGTAGTACTCATTGATAGTGGGGCGACCCACAATTTCATTGATGCATCTTTGGTAGAGAAGCGGGGATTACAGGCAGAAGACTTTGAGGGTTTCAATGTAGTGGTAGCCAATGGTGAGTCCATGAGATGCATGCAGCGAGTTCCACAATTGAGTATCACCATGGGTAACCATACAGTCACTGATGACTTCTATGTGGTTGGTATTGGAGAGACCAACCTTGTGCTCGGTGTACAGTGGCTCCATTCTCTTGGAGAATTTCGGACTAACTTTCAGACGATGGAACTCAAGTTCAAGTCCGAGGGGAAGAATGTAACCTTGAGGGGTTTATCTTCAGAGGCACCCAGGGTTGTTTCAGCAAAGAGGATCGAGAGGATTCACAAGACACAATGGGGTTGATTGGGCAGTACGGTGCTTGGTTTCTACCAAGAAATCGGAGGATGGACAGCCAGAGTATCATGTGGATATACAGGGGCTATTGGACAAGCACGGTACGAGTTTTAGTGACATACCACAGTGTACCTCCGAGATAGGGGATTTGAGCATGTGATTGAGCTCGAGGACACTAGACCGATGAATTCTTACTCCTTACCGTCACCCCAAACGGTTTAAGGATGAGATTGAGAGGACCATCCATGAGCTTATTGACATGGGACACATTAGGCGAGTTCTAGTCCTTTTGCTTCCTCGGTGGTGTTGGTGAAAAGAAGGATGGGACCATGCGGATGTGCATCGACTATCGGGCATTGAACAAGAGGACAATCGAAACAAATATCCGATGCAGCGTATTGATGAGCTCTTAGATGAGCTACGAGGGCAATCTATTTTTCTAAAATAGATTTGCGATCTGGATATCACCGAGATCAAGGTTAGGGAGCGAGATGTGCATAAGACCGCTTTGAGATGCCATTATGGACATTTTGAGTTTAGTGATGCCATTGGTTTGTCAATGCACCGCTACATTCCAGTCTTGCATGAACCACGTGTTCAACCGCCATTTGCGGAAGTTTGTATTGGTTTTCTTTGATGATATATTGGTCTACAACAGGACTTGGGAGAGCCATATCCGCCACCTTGACAAGATATTGGGAATATTAGAAGCTAATTTGCTATATGCAAAAGCTTCTAAATGTGAGTTTGGCATGACAGAGTTGTTATATTTGGGATATGTGATTGGTGGAGGGGGAGTAAAGGTGGACAGAGAGAAAATACAGGCAATTTTGGATTGGCCTCCACCCAGGACATTGACACATTTGAGGGGATTCTTGGGACTGTGCACCTATTACAGGAGGTTCGTGAAGAATTTCTCACGGTTGGCCCCCCGTGATTTGACCAAGAAGGAGCTTTCGCTTGGTGAAGTGGCACAATGATTTTTTTGATCATCTCGAGGAGGTGATGAGTTCATGCCCGTCCTTGCATTACAGTTTTCTCGGCCATTTGTTCTAGAGTGTGATGCATCGGTGAGGGGGTTGGAGCGGTGCTTATGCAGGATAGGCATCCCATTGCTTACGAGAGTCGGAAATTGAGCCCCGTGGAGAGGGGGTACTCGATTTACTGACAAGAGAGATGTTGGCCATCATGCATGCTTTGGCCAAATTCGAGCAGATACCTTGTGGGCGGCGAGTTCGTGGTACGTACGAGATCCACAATAGTTTGAGGTTCTTTTTGGGGCGAAGGATCTCAACGACCGCTTGAGAGATGGGTGAACAAGGTACAAACGTATGACTTTGACATAGAATACACTAGAGGTAAGAATAATGTTGTTCTTTGATGCTTTATCTAGGAGGCCTTACCTTACTACTATGTTGAGTTCTATGTCCGAAATTTCAGCAGATTGGAAGGCTCACATACTTGTTGAGTACTCCAAAATCGGTTGCATGCGAGATCATGGATGGTATTATCAGATGACCCGATCTGAGGGTGGTAGATGATCTCATTTTCTACTGAGGATCGGATTTTCCTTGTACCGGGGTCTAAGATGAAGGACAAGATCCTTCGTGCAGTACATGACACACCACTAGCTGGACACCCCGGATATTTCAAAACATACAGGTACATCAGGGAGAGATTCACTTGGAAGGGGATGAAGGACGATGTCCTTAATCATGTCAGAGAGTGTATGGTTTGCCAGCAAACCAAATCGGAGCATTCTTTTCCTGCAGGGTTACTTCAGCCTCTTCCCATCCCTGAGCAAAAGTGGGAGAGCATATCGATGGACTTCATCACAGGACTCCCTATGGTGCATGGGCACAATTGCATTTATGTGGTAGTTGATCGATTGACCAAGTATGCACACTTCTTTTCTCTACCTAAGAAGCATGAGGCAGCTGACGTGGCTCAGGTATTTTATACAGGGATTTTTAGGCTACATGGGTTGCCTAAAAATATTATCAGTGACAGGGATAAGATCTTCATGAGCACCTTTTGGCAGGAGATTTTCAGACTTGCCGGTACCGAGTTGACTCCTAGCACGAGCTACCACCCTCAGACTGACGGGCAAACGGAGATTGTCAACAAATGGATAGAGGGCTATTTGCGGAGTTATGTGACCGGACATCAGCAGGCATGGATCAGATGGTTGCATATGGGTGAGTATTGCTACAATACCACATATCAGATGAGTATCGGCATGACTCCTTTCAGAGCTTTGTATGGATACGATGCCATGTCATTTGCTGATTTGGTATTATCAGATAGTCGAGCTCCCAAAGCTCGGGATTGGTTACAGGAGAACCAAGATATCCTGCGAGCTCTTAAGGAGAACCTCCAGAAGGCGCAGAATCAGCAGAAGGTTTATGCGGATCGGCACAGGATAGAGAGGTCCTTCGAGGCAGGAGACTTGGTGTTCCTACGTCTGCAGCCGTACAGACAGTCGTCACTCAAGCAGAAGGGGGCAGAAAAGCTGAAACCACGGTTTTATGGTCCATACAGGGTAGTCCGTCGAGTGGGTGCAGTTGCATGAGTTGGATCTTCCAGAGCACAGTAAGATACATAATGTCTTCCATGTGTCATGCCTTAAGAAGGCCCTAGGACAGCACATTGTACCTTCTACAGAGTTGCCACCATTGGATGAGGAGGGGAAGCTGGTTTTAGAACCAGACTCTATTATTGAGGTCAGACAGAGGAAGCTCGAGAGCGAGAGATATTACGAGAATATTTGGTACGATGGAAGGGTTTGCCTCTTGAGGATCTTTACTTGGGAAGGAGAACAGATTCTACAGACATCCTAGTTTGCATTTGCTTGGGGACAAGCAAATTTTGGGAAGGGAGGACTAATGTCCCCTTTCCCTCGTCCAAGGCCTGAGGGCCAGTGCGAGTCCTAACCCTAGTCATGCCCAAGGGGTTACGGACACTATGAGCTATTGGGTATGAATATCTAGTCCAGTTATTATTTTCCATTGACAGGGTTATAAAGTGCTTTCGAAGGGACTAGATGTTATGTTTTATCGTTGGGAGGGGCCACTTAACTCCTAATGTTCTAATTTTGCGTTGGGGTCACCTTTTTGGGCCAAGGCGCCTTGAAGGGGAAAAAGTAACTTTAAGTTACTTTATTAATTGGGCCCTCTCTAGGAGAAAGTGCGACTTGGGGGTTTTAGGGTTTCCTTGGCATGGAAAAGGTTATAAAAGGAGAAGAGGGGTGAAAGGATATTCATTCATGCATACACTTATATTTCTTTCATGTGCAACTGTTGTTTGCAACTATTTAGCTTGTGGAGTAAGATCCCACGGGAACCCTAGCTTCGGTGGTGAGAGATCCATCCCTAGCTAGCAGGGCATTCTTCGGTAGTGAGAGATCTACCCTAGCTTGTCATTTGGAGCTGATTTCAGGGCTGTTTTACAGAGATATTTTCAGGGTTTTCAGAGATAGGGTTTTGAGGGTTTTGGTGAGTTTTGGTGGAGATTTTCAGCTGGATTTCGGATCAGACCTACGGCAGCAATAAAGGAAGGGTTTGGCATCATCTACAGAGATTTTCACAAGGGTTTTGGTCATCTACCAAAGAGGGCGACTTGTTTGGGAGATTGCAGCCCTAATTTTAGGGTTTCCAGTTGGCCGTTTTCAGATCTGAAGGTTGGAAAGTCATCTTCTATATTTATATATGTTATTTCCCAAGTTTCATAATTTTTGCACTTGTAATCGGGAAGATATGAATTTTAGAAGTTTTCCAGCTGTTTTAGGCACGCTGTAATTTTCTGGCAGCGTTATATTGACTGAAAAATTCCAAAAATATTTCCTTGTGTTCTTTATATTATTATCTAGTTCTCTTTAAATTTTCAAGTGATTTGAGCGGATATTTTGGGAGTTATTCATATTTTTTTCTGCAAAAACCAGATTTCTGTTCTGCTGCCTAGCTGTAATTTTCTGCAAAAAATTCCAGATTTCTGTTCGGCTGTGTTTTGTCTATCTTTTGCTTGCATATATGTGTCATATGTTACTCCATTAGTTCTTCACATCATCACTATTTTAAGGGATCAGGTGATAAACCCCCTCAATTTTCCCATCGACTAATGTTTCAAATTTCTAGTTAGCTGAAAGTAATCATGAGGAACTAGAAGTGCCCTTCTTTTGTGGACATGCCCTTCTCGTAATGTCATCTTCTTTACCCTTATGCAAATATGATTTCTTTTCAACATTTACCCACAAGCACCCATTAGAACCAATGAAAAATTATTAAATATTAAAGAACTTTTACCTTGGGACTCATGCTCCATGATTTCCTTGGACTCATGCTCCATGATTTCCCTAGGCTCATGCTTCAAACTTTGATGTCTTCACGCTGCTGTTCTGAAAATCAGTCAAGAGCTCTACTTTGGCAATGGTGATGGGGGATTCTAGGGATCCCATGGGTTGTTCCCTCTCAAGGCCCAACAACTTTGGTTGTTCTTTTTCCTTCTTTGGCTCAAGCTCCATGATTTCTCCTCTTCAACTTGCACAATGGATTCCTCCATTACTTGCGGCCCTAATTTTTCCTCTTGTGTAGCTCGTGACCTAGGCTTGGGCCTTGATCTTACCTAGGATTGGGCCTTGATCTTCCCTTGCTTACTCCCATGAACTCAAAAAATGACATGGCATCACGAATCTTCTTCGGAAGAGCCCTATACTCATACCATGTAGCAATGTTGTCCACTTTGGATGGCTGAGTATTATTGACTTCCTTTGAAGAGCTCCTTCCACCATTTGAATCTTGAAGGGTATGGATCAGCTAAGCCATTTTATTGGCCAATCTTTCTTGCCCTAGGGCAAACCTTTTGAATCTAGCATCACCAAAAATTCTATTTGCCATTTATCTTCTTGCAAAAACCCTTAGGTTGGGAAGACCAAGCTCTAATACCATTGTAATGTCCCTTTCTAGGGCTAAAATTGAAAATAAGGGTTTGGCCACAACCCCAAATGAATCAAATATGAAAATACACCATCAACCAACAAGCATCAATCTGAAAATGATTGGAAACACACTTTAACCCTATTTGAGAAATCAATATTTAGTCCTTTAGGGCAACGAACTATATAGGCACTTCAAATCATCATACAACCATGCAATAACAATTGAAAATGCTTCTAAATAATTATTTCAAGCACGACAACATTTATCCATCCAAATTACATCAAAATAATAGAGAAAATAAGAGATTACACCCAATTGTAATTAATTTTATGACAACAACAGGGAAGCCACAAATAAGGGCTAAAAATAGCTCATAAACCTCTCCAAAATCACCAAATTGTAGATTCCAGCCTTATAAAATATGAAGAACAATAATATCAACTCAAATTGTCCAAAAGTTCCCTAGATGATATCAAACCCTTCACCCAAGCAAGTCGCCTAGGGTTAGAAGGGAAGAAATAAATATGAAATCCTCCTTAAAGCTCACTTGTGACCTCTCGTATGAAGCCACCAATGCACAAATGAGGGTTTCCATCCCCAAGTGTGATCCTATTGAAGGGTTTCGTCCTCAATAGGTGACCAAGGAAGGGTTTTCGTCCTTCAATGGCAAGAAGAGTAGCTACACTAGCTCCAACTCCAAGTAAATGTCAAAATAGATGAAAGATGATGATCCTCCTCCTCCATTCGATCCTCCTTAAGTACCCCTTCTTTGGCGCCAAGGATGAATTAGAGGCCCAATCCTCATGGCCGACCTCCTAATGCACTTTTTAATCTTCACTTAAGAAGACCGACCTCATAATGAAGAAATAAAAATTCTCCTTGCTTTGTTTGACAAGTCTTCTTCCCCTAGTCGAACCATTCCAATGCCATGATTAGTAAATAAAATAATTAATTATGAAGGTACTATTAGTGCAAAATCACAAAGCACCCCCGAATGTTTGCAACTCGGTGGATTAAAACTTTCAGGTGTGATTGCACAACATTGGACCATCTCTCAAGCCGTGGACCCGCAAAACTTGAGATGGACCTCTAGAGAAGGATGGTTCCCGCTTCCTAAACTACTCCGCCACAAGCTACTCTAGTGTAGGCAAACCTAATCTATCATAATCTAACCATTCCAAGGGGACAGGAGAGAGGGAGAGTGAAAGAGAGCCTACATTAAGCGGTGATACACCGAGAAAAGGAAGTGGTTGATCACGGATCCGACTCCCCGAGTGGAGAGAGGTGAGCAGAGAGAGGGGTGGACAAGATGCACCACAAACCAAAGATGAATGTCACACGGAACACCACTTCAAAACCCATTAAACACAACTCCTAGAACATGCAATAAACATCGAGTATGCACGGTATACCTTACTGAATGACGAGAGGCAAGAAGAGAACAAAATAAGCGAGGATGGGCAAGATGCATCACGAAAAAGATTTTATTGCTCCATAAGTCACACGGTACATCATTAGTGGGTCAAGAGGCAAGAAGATGCCGTTACAGAGCCATGAGGAGAGGCTTAAACTCCACATTCTACTCTAAAGAAGAAAGAGAGAGGGGGGCAGAGGAGAAACAATGACCAACCGTTTGAATATGCCCATCCTTTACAATATATAGAAGAATGAGAGAGAAAGAGAGGGAAAATTTGAACTTTGTTCCAACCACCCCTGCGATGCATTGAATCCTGCTCTGAAAGCTCAACCACCAACCATCAATGCCCCTTTCAAATCCGCCCACAATCTATCAAGTCTGCCGCTCTATGTTTGTTTTGCGTGTTGAAGAAGGAAGAACGACGGATCAAATCAAATCTGATCTGGTTGTTGAAGCAATCGGACCCTTCATTAATGGCATGAAAGACGCTTTCCTAATTTTCACCCCCTCAAATCCTAGCTAAAATAATATTTTATGCTTCCATGGCGTAGAGGATGTCGAGACCTTTCCAAAAAGTCTCCTTTTGCTCAAATCTGAGCTTCCAGTCAAAAGATATGGCCGTCTGAAGATCAGGGTCGCGGGTGCGCAATATTTAAAAGAGTCTGTCCATACCGGGTCCACGTGGCAGCCTCGTGCATCTTGAAGATTCGGCTCCTTCTTTTCACTCTTGAAATCGCTACTGACCGGGTGACACATGGTGGCTTCTACGGGCTCCTCGGTTTCCTTTGTATTTTGCTTGAGTCCCTCCCGTTGGCGGAGACACTGTGCCTGACCCGAGACACATGGAGGCTTTGCGCTTATTTGGAAACCCCCTGAGTTTTACTTTTGAAGTTACGCGGATGAGACACGTGGAGGCCTCCGCAGGCTTTTGGACTTTTCAACGGCCGACCTTACCTCCTCGGACTTTGACCACGTGGTGGGATGGCACTCGTTTGGGAACTGCCTTTTGGGCCGTGCCTTTGAAATTGCGTTGTTGCGACATGTGGTGCTCTCTGCGGCCTTGCTCTTTTCTTTGTATTTTGGCTAAGTCCCTTTTGCTTGGCGGGGCCATATGTCTGACCTTGGACATGTGGAGGCTCAACGCGCATTTGGGAACCCGCTCCGAATTTTACTTTTGAAGTTGCGCCGTGTTGACACTTGGCCCCTTCCGCTGGCCTCGCCTACTTAGACTTTTCAATGATTGCTTCTGCCTTTTCGGGCCGCGCTTTTGAAATTGCGTCGAGTCGACACGTGGCACTTTCCGCTGGCTCTGCCCCATTTTGACTTTTCAATTGTCGACTTTGTCCCTTTTCGGACCTGGGACATGTGGAAGCTTGGCACTTGTTTGGGGTCTTTGTTTTGGATCTTATCTTTGGAGTTGCGCCGATGAGACACATGGCACCCTCCACGGGTTTGTGACTTTTCAACGGCCGATGAGACCCTGCGGGCTCGTGGGCCCGTACTTGAAACCGTGCCATTTTGACTAAAGTGTAAAAGTTTCAAAGTCCCCGTAGACCCGCCGGCCCATATTCACATTTGGGCAAAATTTCCTCCGCAGCTACGCAGACCCGCTTTTGGCAAAAGGTCATCCTCGGGCCCGCCGACCCGCATTTTCCACTTGGACAAAAATAAATCTTTCTTGACCCGCGGGCCCGCAATTATACTTGTGCCCCTTTGCGAAAAGTGAAAAAGGTCAAAATATCTCCCGCCGCCCCGCCGGTCCGCAATTTTCCATGGCAAAAAATCTTCCCTAGGCCCGCCGGCCCGCTTTTGGCAAAAATCCTTCCTAGGCCCGCCGCCCGTAAATTTGAAAAATACGAAGAGTTAGAAGGACTTCTTTATATCTCTGGAAAGGGGAAGAAATTTCCTATCTGATGGAAATGCTTTCGGGGGCCTTAAGTGCTTAAAATATGTAAAGATTCGATTGAAGCACAAAAATGGGAAAATGATGTTAGTTGACCCAAAATAAGTGTGAGCTTATTTTGGTCAACAGTACATCACTTTCAACCATGTCAAGTTCCCCTCCTTTGCTCCTTCCTTGATGCCCACAGGAAGAAGAATGGGCATAAGGTCTTCCATAGTGACTAGCTTGGAAAAGGGGACATTACACTATAATTCCAAAGGATCGCTGCTTCAGAATCGAATTATCTCGTAGGGATAATCTCAATTGTGTGTAGAGTGAACCACCAAAGCAGCCCAAAGAGACAATTCATCTATCGAAATGCCTAACCGCATATTGAGATGTGTGTAGAGTGCCATAAGAAAAGATTTTCATCCATGCATAGGCCCATAATATATATTATATATATTAACCCTTATATATCCGTATGGCGAGGCCAAGAGTCTTTAGGGAAGAATTCCCAAGATCGACCTCCCTATGCTTGTGTTAAAAGCTCTCCAACCCAATTGACCCGCCTATAGGAAAAATACAAAAGAAAAATATAATTATTATTAAGAAAGACTAAAATATAATCCAAGGGCTTCCCTTGTTCATCTTCTTGTTGCCCACGGGAAGAATGGGCAAGAAGCCTTCAATGATCAATTCAAAAGGGGACCTTACACTTTAGAGTTGCACAACTTGTGTTGGGTTTGCATGGCTTGCCGCCATTATACGTTGTTAAGTCCAAGATTGTGTGGGCAAGGCAAATGCTACGCAACTCGTGGAAACTTGCATGACATGGGCAATGTTGGGCGACTTTGATGCTCTGTGCGGGTCGTGAAGTTTTGCATGGCTTGGATAGACTTTCACGACTTTCACAAGAATGATTGATGCATTGGTTTTTTGTGCGGATTGCCTAGAAGTGGTATGACATCGCACAAGTCTTTATTTACTAATAAGTATTTTTGGGTGAAGCAAGATTGTTCATGAACCCAAATGCTCCTGCATCAACACCTCAAGTAAGAAAAAACAAAAGCCCCTTCTCGAGCGGGTTTTGGAAGATTAGCAATGTAATGACCAAGTCTAGCAATTTTTGCTTCAGTAAGCCAAGATGCATTTTCGACTCCTCTACTCTCCATTTCACTAGATAATCTTTATGCCCCTTTCGCATGTTGTCTTCATCATGTGATCATCCAAAATGCATTCAATTTCCACTTACCCCTGCTCTAGTAGTTGGTGTCTCCAATCTACTTCTACATGGTCCTCTCCACTTGTCTTCTCAAAATACGGTATAGATCCGCTATATTAAAGATAGGTGAGATGTCTCCTTCTAAAGAGCTCTAACTCTTATGCGTTGTCTGCAAATTTCCTTAGGACTCTACATGGTCCAATTTTTTTCCACTTGAGTTTATCATATGTTACTCCCGAGAACTTTCTTTGTGTAGGTGCGCAAGACTAAATCATTAACCCTAATCTCCAAGTGTCTCCTCAAATCTGCGTATTCTTTGTATTCTATGTTGCTCTTCTCCAACTATTTGTGCACTTGCTTGTGCACCTCTTTCATATATCATGCGCAAGTCTTCTTCTTACACACTTCTTCCTTCTTCTTGCGGTAACTCTTGTCACTCCGCAACTTCTCGTGGACTTGTTCCATACACAATCTAGAAAGGTGACTTCCTAGTACTTCTATTTTGTTATAAGTGAACTCCACCTATGCATGCGAGAACTGAATCCCATGTTTCGCCTTCTTTCCTAGTAAACATCCCGAGCAAATTGCCAAAGTTTTTGTTGACAACTACTATTTGGCCATCCATCTATGGGTGATACACAAAACTAAACTGCAATCTCGTGTTTAACTTCAGCCACAACGTGTGGTAGAAGTGGCCCGCAAACTTGGTATCTCTATCAAATACAATGGTGCACAACAATCCATGCAGTCTCACAATTTCCCTAAAAGCAAGGTAGAAATATGCGTAGCATCATTTGTTTTCTTACAAGCAATAAAATGATCCTTTTTGAGAATTTATCAATAACAAAGATAGAATCACGACCCTTATGTGCGCGAGAACTGAATCCCATATTTCTGCCTTCTTTCCTAGGAAACATTTGAGCAAATTGCTAAAGCTTTTGTTGACAACTACTATTTGCCATCCATCTATGGGTGATGCGCAAAACTAAACTGCAATCTCGTGTTTAGCTTCGGCCACAACGTGCGGTACAAGTGGCCCACAAACTTGGTATCTCTATCAGATACAATGGTGCACAACAATCCGTGCAGTCTCACAATTTCCCTAAAATGCAAGGTAGCAATATGTGTAGCATCATTTGTTTTTTACAAGCAATAAAATGAGCCATTTTTGAGAATTTATCAACAACAAAGATAGAATCATGACCCTTCTGTGTTTTGGGCAATCCCAAAACAAAATCCATACTCAAATGTTCCCATGATTTCTCAAGTACAAGAAGTGGTTGATATAACCTTGCAGTTTGACTTTTCCCTTTCGCCAATCAACATCCTCTACATCTTTGCACATATCTGCGCACATCTATAGCCATCCGCAACCAAAAATATCCTTTTCCCAACCGCTTTAAGGTCTTATCTCTCCCAAAGTGACATGACATTCCTTTGTAATGCTTCTCCT
The DNA here is from genome assembly GCA_018340775.1 of Taxus wallichiana var. yunnanensis. Taxonomy (NCBI): domain Eukaryota; kingdom Viridiplantae; phylum Streptophyta; class Pinopsida; order Cupressales; family Taxaceae; genus Taxus; species Taxus wallichiana. The sequence goes on from CM031240.1 coordinate 652,846,081, forward strand.
GGATCAAATTTTACCTCATTAATCCCTATGGCATGGACAACTATGTGCTTGTAAATAACAATCCTTCCCGTAAGTAGTCGACCCATGGCGTGAGGTCGATGTTCATTGGTTCAATGCATGCTTTCCATACTCCTCCAAAATCTCCATCTTCTCGCGTAGAGCTGCTCTTCATTGCTTCAAACCTACTACACTTACATCTTAGTCACTAGACGCTTCTCTTACTCAACACATTTGCAACTCTATTTGATTTATCACTTCTATGCTTCAAAACAAATGACTAACTCTACAAGAATTCAACACATTTCATGTGTCTTTCATTCAAATCCCCCTGGCTATTGATGAATTGAAGTGCTTGGTGGTTTGTTTATAACACGAACTCTTTGGGCAACACGTAGTGCCTCCACTTCTTCAGAGCTTGCATAGTGGCATAAAACTCTTGATAATAAATTGATTATATTCTCCTCGCATCATTCAGTTTATCACTAAAATATGCGATGGGTCTCCCTTCCTGACTCATCACAACTCCGATGGCTATTCCACTAGCATTAGTAATGAACCCAAACACTTTATTGAAATCAGGCAAGGCCAATATTGGCTGCTCTATGACATTCTTCTTCAGTTTTTGAATGCTCACTCTACATCCGCATGATCCACACAAACTCATTATTCTTTTCATCACTTCGTGATTGGTGCACAAATCTCATGAATCCTCTAATAAACTTCCTATGAAGTTCGCGCCTCTAAGGAAGATTCAGCCTCCGTGACATTCTTGGGTGACGGACAATCCACAATAGCTCGTATCCATCCTCAACCCTTCTTGAGATATTACAAATCCCAAGTACACCAACACTTTCCGCATAAAACTGCTTTTCTTTAAATGCACTAAAGCAACTTCTCCTCTCTCACAATTGCTCTAACACTCCTCGCAAATGGACCAAGTGCTTTTATTGCGTCTTGAATGAAAATTAGAATGTCATCCAAATAAACAATGACAAACTTACCTAGAAAAGGATTCAACACTTCATTCATTAACCACATAAATATGCTTGATGTGTTGGTTAACCCAAATGGCATGACCAACCATTCATACAATCCACCCCGTGTTTTCAAAGAATTCTTCCATTCATCTCCTTCCTTGATTTTGATTTGGTGATATCCACTCTTTAGATCAATTTTTGTGAAGTACCTTGCTCCACTCAAATAATCTATCAAATCATCCATGTATGGTAATGGAAATTTTTACTTTAGTAATCTTGTTGATGGATTTGGAATCGGTGCACATTCTCTCTTCTCCTTTCTTTGGTGGCAATATTGTAGGTATTGCACATGGGCTTAGAGATTCAATGATAAACCCCTTCTCAAACAACTCTTGCACTTGCTTTCTCATCTCCTCATTCTCCATAGGTGTTAACCTATATGCGGCCTTGTTTGGTAAACTAGCCCTGCAGTATCAAGTCCATTTGATGATTGATATTGTGCATAGGTGGTAAACAATCAAGAATATCCTTTGACATGATATCTATGTACTCACCTGGCATGTCCTTTATCTTCTACGAGATCTCTGTTTGCATGGTGCAAAACATTCATTGTCACCGCTCACAATAGTCAGGAACTCCTTTCTAGAAATCAACAATACTTGCAGTCTCCTCTCCACTTCTACACTTGAGTCCTTCAAGTGTTTCAAAGTGTACTTTTGTATGTTTTTCATCGATGTGTAGGTATTTGCAAAACCATCATGAACCGTTATGTGTCATACTACCATGGCCTCCCCCAACACACATTACATACGCCCATGGGCATTACATCACATAGACCTCATCTTTGTATGTGCCAATCTTGATACGCACTTTGCTTTGCTCATTCACAAGCAATTGATGCCCCTTCAACAACCACAATACCTTATATGGGTTTGGGTGCACAATTCTCTTCAGACCAAGCTTCTCAACCATCTCATTAGAAACAAGATTATCAATGCTACCACTATCAATGATGACTTCACAACATTTATCTCCAGATTTGCAAATGGTTTTGAATAATTTCTTTCTTTGCACAGATACATTATTTTCTTTCGCAGGCTTCAACAACACTCTCTTCATTATGAGAGCTTCTCGACATTCTCGGTTCTTCTCGCTACGATTAGATGCATGGCTTTCTACGTCCATGTGTTGAGCAACATGATTGCTAACATCATTTCTCCTAACGCCATTGTTTTGCGTGGCTTATGTACACTTAAATGCACAATGTCTAGTCTCCCACAACGAAACCATGTTTTTCCAAATCCTCTTCCTCTTCTATGTCCTCTTCCTTTGGAAGAAGATCTACCTCCACCTCTCTGCGCATGACTTTGTTCATGCAAGCTACTTTTTCTCTTTCACTTACATGATTCTGTGCGTCACTGTGCAAACTTCCACCTATGTGCTGAACCTTTCCTTTTCCTTGTTGCCTACAAGTTGCTTTGTTGCCTTCGGGACAACTTCTCCTCCGCCTTCAACTTAAACTGATAGGCTTCCTCCACAGATCTCAACCTAACCATACTAAGTTCATCTTGAATGGAAATACACAATCCATTAACATACCTTGAGATCTTTTCTGCATCGTCCTCCACATGTCCAACTCTGATGTTGAGCCAACATAATTCCTCGATGTATTTTTTTCACACTTAGTTCCTTCGACGCAAGTTCTATAACTGCTTGAACAAATGGAACTAGTAATCCACAAGCATGAACTTAGCCTTCAACTTTGTCACCATTCGATCCCACTTCTTGATCTTATCTTTTCCTCTTTGAACTCTCTCGGTCTGCACATGATCCCACCACAAGGATGCATGTCCCTTCAACTTGGTACTCACAAATTTCACTTTCTTGTTATCTTCTACACTTTCATACTTGAAGTATTTCTCCATTTCTGTGATCCAGTCGATGAGATATTATGGATCTAAGTTCTGAGAATAACATGGAACTTCTATCCGCGGCTTACTTCCAATCCTTGTGGTCGTGCACAAAAATCAATCCTCTTGCTCATTTACATGTTCTGCTTCAGCTTCCTGATCCGCAGTTGCTTGTACTTCATGTTCATCATCACTTGAATATTGATCAACGAAAAATCCTCTAATGTTGCGCGGTCTCCATTGCCTCTAAATGGGAATGCATTCTTTGGATCACATCGGCAAGTCTGCAAGTCTTGGCACTTTGTTCGCTCTAGCGGAAAACTCTACTACGCACGCCACCTCTTCTTTCCTCAAAACCTCTCAACAACAAGATTTTGTGACCTACACCTTCTACCCAACAATCCAAAATGTTGGAAGATGTCTGCAACTACTTTCTACCCACACCCCTAGTATGGAAAGCAACAAATCTCAAGATCACTCACACAAACTAGATTGATCTCTATACCAATATCTTTAACAGGACTTCAAAATCCTTTCTTTGATACCAAAAATGATGCAATTGCAGTCATGGTTCCCAATGAAGGGATACCTTACACCAAACAACCTATATCAGAGTTAGATCTCACCGAAGCAAGATCTTAGGCACAACGCTTAACAAGAAAACAACAAAGCCTCCTCTGTTATTGCAAAAATGATTACAGACTTAGAAACAATGGCACAATGCTTCAATTACAAACTTATGACAAGACTCTGTAAGAATTCTTCTAAGAATTCTAATCCTAGACCTATCCTAAGCTTGCAGACTTTGCAGAGCTTCTATAGAACCAAACTGGCTCAACTTAGCAATCCCACACCAGATGCCTTCCCAAACTGGAGGATAGATGCCTCAGATGTTGATAGCTCCCTTCTATTTATCAATTTAATAGAAGTTCTGGTAGGAGAACAAAGATGCCTTGTGCAAGTAAAGATACCTTGCAGAATATTCACGTAATTGCCTTTAATTTGCCATTGATTCGTTCAGGAAGGTTCTTCTCCATTGAATCAAGCTCAATCAGATTGTTCTGCTGGTCCCTGGCTGTGAAGGACGGATCAAGAACTACGTGTGCCCCCTCTAATTGTATCGATGTTGATAGGAAATGTTGTCAAATGCAGATCTCATCATTGGAGCAAATAGGGTGGCCCCACAGAAATATGGTACTTTGCATCTATCATCAGTGTTTGGCGGCTTAGGAAGCTTTTTCTTGGCAAAGGTCAAACATCTACAATTTATGCAAGGTGTGCATGGCTTATTTTGTGCAAGGTCAGCACTACTGTAGCATACAATCTAGTGTTGTGCGGCTTGTGCCGGGATTGCGTGGCTCATCAATTAAATGCGGTTAATTCTAGTGTTGCATGAGACAGGCATACATTACGCAACTCGAGCAAGCTTACGCAGCATGGGCAATGTTGCGTGTCTTTGATGTTTTGTGTGGGTCATGAATTTTTGTGTGGCTTGGACAGGCTTCCATGAATTTCACAAGAATGACTAAGGCATTGTTTCTTTGTACATTTTGCTTATGAGTGGAGTGACATTGCGCAAGTCTTTATTTACTAAGTATTTTTGGGTGGTGTAGGATTGCTCTTGAATCTAGATGCCGCTACATCAATTATCAGGCCTTCAACTTCTTTGGAAATTCTTTTCAGGCAATATTTTCTATTATATAGGGAAAATGATTCCAAGCTCTATGAGGTTCATGCATTTATTTATGATTTCTTGCTCCTACATGCCTTCATTAATTTGAACCTCACGCTCCACCTTCACAAATATCTTCCTCATTGCCAATCATAATGGTCGCAAAGTTGCCATCTCCTTGGGAGGCTTTCCTTAGGCTCTAATACCACCACTGAGTAACCACAGATAACAAATAAAATGACCAATGTGCGTCAATGTCATCGACAATGTGTTATTATATCTCAAATATATAGGTTACAAAGTTGGTACAACTCCCTTAACAACAGTAACCGTTAACTATTCAATCACCTAGTAGTAAACCTATCCAACCAATCGATAGTAAATAGGTGGCCAATAATAAATACTTAGGATTAGATTAATATTCCTAACAATCATGTTAGTCTCTCCTTCTGCAAATGAAGCCATAATTGATCACCGACCTGAAAGCTGGGTGGGGTTTAGTGCTGATCATGGCGCTACTTGTTATTAACATTAGATTCTTGCATAATGGTTTGCACCTATTGTTGAATGTGCTGAATGCACTTAATGAACTTAGCGGATTTTTCAACTACCTTTTGAGCTGAAGGAGTTACTACTATTGATGGCAGTACAAGATAAGCTGCATCAATGGGTGCCAAATGTTGGAAACCCAAGCAAACTGAAAAAGGTTGTGCGATAGAGTTGTGCAGAGCCCTGTTGTAGCTAGGGTAAGTGAAAGGAAGACACACATCCCATGTGTTGCTTCCTAAAATTGTACAATTTGAGCCGATACACAATCATCCTCTACCGCTTTTGTTTTTCCATTAGTCTAAGGATGGAACGTGGCACACTTGTTCAACTTTGTGTCCATAGCCCAAAGTGCCTTCCAGAAATTGCTCAAGGATTTGGTGTCCCTATTAGAGATGATGGTGGATGGTAGTCCAAAATGAACCCGTACATTTTCAAATACAGTTGAATTGTTTCTAGAACTAAAATTCATTTCTGACAATGTGCGAGAATAGCCATTTTTGATAATCTATCATCCACTACATAAACACAATCATTACTGTGTGCTTGGTAGTAGGACATCTTGAGAGAGCCCAGTGGAAATGGATTCCCAAGGTCTTATTGAAACCAACAAAGGTGTGTACATACCTTGTTTCTTGTTGACCGATTTGGCTTTGACAAAGTGCGGTATCGGATTTGATGTATTTTGCAACATATGATATGAGTTGTGGCCAAAAGAATTAGTTCTATATTACCATGAGAGTCTTTTCAATTCCAAAATGTCCCGCAACCTTGTTGATATGAGCCTTCCATATTAGTTTTTGTCCCTCCACTTTGTGCGACATACATAAGTGTTTGAGGTGATATAGGAGTCCATCTAGAAATATGGAATAGACTTACTGCTATGCAAAGCTTGATAGATTATGATCAAGTGTTAGTCTCATATTTGCATGCAACATGCACAATGAGTAGAGCGTGAACTTGAGGTTGACTCAAACAATCAACTATTGGATTGGCATTTCCTTCTTATGCTTGATGTTCAAATGGAATTGTTAAAGATATGAAGACTATTATTGATGTTGTTCTTGTTGTGATTTGGTTTGTGTCTGCAAGAATTGTAGTGGCTTGGCTGATCTACGTGGATCATGGTCTCCTTTCCCAATATGTAGTGTTTTCAATGCTAACATGCTTGAACAACAACATAAAGCTCTCGGTCATATGTGGGATATCTCCTTATCATGGATAAGTGACTAGATGATCATGTTCGGTGAGGACTGCTCCAAGTGCATACTATGTGCCAAAACAACCACCTATTTTTCTGCCCTGAATCTGAAACCTACCTTGATACCACATGTAGCATACCTGCAACACACGAGGCACAACTTCTCAAAAGATATAAGTATTGGGTCACCCGCACACCTAGATAAGTGGATTGCACATTCAAATCCAAAACAATTATGGAGGAAAACTTCCTCAAATTAAAATGTGATAAACACTTAAGATTGTATTGATATGAAAATAGATTGATTACATTGAGAGGTACTAGACTATAGTAGTACTCCACCCATAGTTTCACAAAAATAGTGGTTTTCACCTACTACCACTAATTAGAGAATTCCAAGAGGTAGCTTGTTGAGCCGGATACTAACTAGAACCTAACATGTCTAAAGCCAACTACTAGCTAGAACCTAACATGTCTAGATAGACCGAACTTAGGTGGCTACCTGGGCAGACTGCTCCTGAAACGCCTAAGGCCCCCGTGCACCAGCCTGAAACGTGCAGTCTGGGTAGTGCACGGTGCATGCGCTATGGGTACGCTTGAAAACGCGTGGGGGCAGTGCGGTGCAGGTATGGTTTTGCGTGCACTGACTGCACTTCCGTCCCCTCGTGGGTATGTTTCAAGCGTACCATCAAAAAAACTTGCCAAAGATCAAGTTTCCTTTTTTGGCAATTCTTTCCTTTTTTGGATTTTTGGTGAAAAAATCACAAAGGATAGAAAAAAATTTGCCATTTTTGGAAAGGGTCCGGAAAGATGTAGCAATAAAAACTTGCATGTGCCATAACTTTCATTCTGTGACTCCGCTTCAAGTGTCGTTTTCTCAGTAAAAGTGTATATTTTCTCGAGCTCTACACATTGATGGCAATATTTTTCTTATTTTCATAAAATCCATTTTTGCACCTTTTTGTACTCAAGCAACTTCTTGCAATCTTCCGAAGAATCATGAGCTTTGATCGCTCAGTAGACAGTTAATAATTAAAAATACTTGGATAGCTTTCCAAAACTCGGCGAGTATTCTCTCGTGCTCGGACTAATCGTCCCACTCGCCACTTGGATCCATATTTTTCCCGCTTAGTTATGATGTTTCAGAAATATGTCGAGAATACTATCGTGGCTTTGAGTGGATCAAGGAAGGTCACCATGAACAATCAAAACTCCTTGAATCTTATCACAGTCACTAAGATAAATAACTGTGATAGAGAAATAATAAATTTCAATAAGTATGCAAATGCTTCTTTAAATTTATAATTTGTATACATATTTATATATTTATATATATATATATATAAAACGTACCCAAAAGCGTACCGTACCCAAGATTTTTAAAAATTTGCCGTATCGGCGCACTGCACTGCATACCCCTTCCCGTATCCAGACTATGCTAGGTGGCTACCTCTTGGAATGTTCTAGTTAGTGGTAGTAGGTGGAAATGACTCTTTTGTGAAACTACGGGTGGAGTACTACTATAGTCTAGTACCTCTTGCTGTAATCAATCTATTTTCATATCAATACAATCTTATGTGTTTATCATCTTTTTATTGGAGAAGAAGTCTTTCTCTATTCATGTTTTGGATTTGGAGGTGAAGTCCACTTATTTAGGTGGGTAGGTGGATAGTACCACTTGTTTGGTTATAGCTAGTAGCTGGCTTGACAAGCTACCTCTTAGAATGTTCTAGTTAGTGGTAGTAGGTGGAAACCACTCTTTGTGTGAAACTATCAATACAATATTATGTGTTTATCACATTTTTTTGGTAGTTTTCCTCCATTATTGTTTTGGATTTGGAGGTGCAATCTACTTATTTGGGTGTGCAGCACCCCCATACTTTTATATGTCGTGCAATTGTCTCTCATGTGTTTGTAGGTATGCTTTGCATGTGGTATTAAAGTAGATTTCGATTTTGGATTTGCAGTGCGAACACAACCCAATTTTCTACCTTGTAAATCTGAAACCGGTTTTGATACCACCTATAACGTACTTGCAAATACATGAGGCACAACTACACTCAGAGTGACCTCTGGCGGTGACTGGAAAATCTATCGGGTTTTTTTTTTGGTAACCGGAATTTCAATCACCCTCATCACCAGGGACGGAAATTGATGCCTCTCAATTTCCTAGTCCTACACATAACATTCAACATACACATGCAAGAAACAAATAATATAAAGCATGAATTAATCAAAGTTATCATTTTGTTATTTTATCATGCATTCTTACTTCTTAATAAAAAACGGAATTAACTATACGAAACCCAATTTTGCATATTAATTGTTCACCCAATTAACTAAGGCATTGTAGATTGATTCCTTAAGCATGTGAACTACTTAATATTTCTTTCTTTCATTATAAACAAGAGCAATACAAGAATGTTAAAGTGATGTTAATTCCTTATTCACTTGTTCAATTGCATCTTATTATTCCTTCATAATTTATGACTTCATTAATTGATAAGTATATTATCCATAAACATGTGCAACTCGTTTTATTTGTTTAAGCATAATGGTAGTAATAAACCAAATGTGGTTTGCATCATATTCATCCATTAAGTTAACCAATAAGAAGCAATCCGAACGTCATGAGTTTGCATTTTTCCATTAATAATCAAGTGATACAATATTACAAAGTTTACATCATAATATAATTACACAAATCCATTGTACATAATGGTTTTCCATAGTTTTCATTAAGGTATGCAAAGGTTACATTTCTCTTGCCTCAATAAACACGAGTCTTAACTTTTTACAATGAAAGAGTTACATTTTGAAGTATTCAATTTAAAATAATTTTACAAATATACAAAGGTATTACATCCAATTGTTTCCAATATATATATATATATATATATATATTACAATAGCATATATACGATCACACACATCATGTTGCCGTTTGTCGAGATCTGTCATGAAGTCTACTTTGCACCATTGGGGGAAAAGAGTATCATCGGAGTGCTTTTCCCCAATCATGAGCCTTACGGTTCCACACACACTTTTCACCTGATAGTGGCTCTACCCTTCATGAGAAGGAAGATTGGTGTCCCCATATTTCATCTTGAAATTTGAGACTACCCTATCCGAAAAAATTTCGTACTTTTAAAATAATGGGTCATTTTGTGTTTTTATTGCCAGAAAGTTCCTATAATGTGTCGAGATATTCCCAAGGAGCCATATTATCCATTTTCGCCAAATACCCAGATGCCTAAAATTGTTATATTCTGTCGTCGGGATTTGCCTGTGGGAAATTTGTATTTAATTATTTTGAGCCCCGTTTGAGGCAATTTGCGCTCCGGTTTAACCCTGTTGTGATCGTATATATCGTTATTCCAGTATACCAGTAGGGTTTTAACCAGGAATGAATCCTGGGCTTTATTTGTAACTTCTGGCAACGTTTTGTGTTTTTGTGTTTTTCCCATTTCGTTTTCTGTGAAATTTCTCTGGATCAATTCCTTTGCCGGTTTGGCCTGATTCTTGGCCTGGAGTATCTAGAGATCACATACACACGTTGTGCCAGAAGGAATTCGCCATTGGAGGTCTGGTTCACTGGGAAAAGACGAAGTCATGCACCAAAAAGCCTCTTTTGGGCTGGCCACATTTTTGAAAAAAAGGTTTGAAGTAGATCATGGGATTTTTGTTAGCAGCAAGTAGGTGGGATTTTTGTATTTGCCTAAAGCAGGGTACTTTTTCCATGGAAGCAATGCCACTTAAGTCACAATGGGAAAATTAGAGGCAGCAGGCAGGCGGGAATTTCTTACCTGCCTTGCAGGGTAAAAATTCCCATTGTGGAATAAAAGAAAAATCACTTAAGTGAATCATGGGATTTTATTACTTGCCTTGCAGGGTAAATAATCCCATTATGAAAGTCAAACGACTTAAGTGAATCATGGGATTTTCAGGGCTGCCTTGCAGGGTAAATAATCCCATTGACATCTGACTTTTAAAAATAGAAATTCTTTATTCCAAAAAGTGCGACCCACCTTGGGTGAATAATAAATGCATTAAATAAATATTTGTTAATATTTATTCACCCAATTTTGGCGCCCAGGCTTGTGGAAAAGTCAACAGAGGGTAAAGGACAAAAGGTGGTTGAAAATAGATCGTTTCTTAAATTAAATAAATAATATTTATTTAATGCAGCCCCTTTATGTCAAAAAGTGCGCCCCTTTTGGGAGAGAAATAATACTTTTAAAGTATTAAATGATTAAATTAATTCCTATTTTCAGTGGCTAAGGTCAAAGCATACTGTGAGGCTTGAGTTAAGTGGAAGCAGAAGTCTAAAATTAAATAAATTTAATTTATTTAATGGCAACCATAAGCATGCACAAAATAAGCGCTCCATTTGAAGAGTGAAGCTTATTAATTAATTAATTAATTGCTAGGAATAAGAAAGACATTAATTAATTATAGAATTATGAGGATTATATAAGCGAGGGGCTGCCATAAGGATGAATTAATTAATTCACAGGCAGAGAATTGCAGCCTAGAGGAAAAGTGCGCCCCATTTGAAGAGGATTTTTGCTCAAAAGAAGGTGAAATTAATGCTGAAAACTTCCAATATTGGCGCACAGGTTGAAGGAGGTTGATTTGTGTCTGGATAATTGTTTGCATAAGTGATACAGGTGCTCAGGTGAAGTTGGTAAAATTCATGCTTGCTTTGCATGCAAATAAAACATCAATTTTTGGGGCAGCAGGCTTGAATTATGCAGATTTTTATGATTAAAATCCACTGTTCATGGTCCGGTTGCCATCTTTGTCTGAATTAATTGTAGGAATTCGTTATAGGTGCTTTACAAAAGAAAAGGAGCTTAAATCAATGTCCAATACATTGAATATATCCTCCGAATCTGAAGAATTATCCAGATCTGCACTAGTTTTGAAGAATTCCTGAGTAAGAAGAAAAAGAATTGTTCAGACAAAGATTGCTCCAGCCATGGCAAAGCGGGATGAAAGAGAAGGATCAACAGAATCATGCATAGCTTCCAGATACAAATCCGAACTAGAATTGCAAAGGCTTCATCCTCTTGTTTCGAATGTAGCCCGTGAAGAAGTCAGTGCATGGAGAATTCCTTCTAGGATCTTGTGCAGGTGCTCCCAATCTTCCAATTGAAGCCTTCATTGAAGTTGCATTCACCCGGAGCGCTTTCCAGAATTTTTAATTGCTCATATGCAATTAAAAATAAAAAAGATGAGTTATTTATGGCAAGCATTGCACTGATGCATGTATTGGTGAAGAACTGCAAAAGCTTCAAGGATGAGAAGGAAGACAAGTCAAAGGCAATACTCGCAAGCAAATCACAATGGCTTGCATAGATCCATTCCAGATCCAAATTAAGCTTCTAGATTCACTTGCTTCTAGATTGAGCCTCTTCCAGCATTCAACTCGCTTCCCGAGTTTGGTGAGAATCAAGGCAAAAGAATCATTGCATGCGGATATGAAAAAGACAGACTGCAGCTTTCCTCTTTCTTCTTCTTTCTCTTATTTCCTCCGACAAAGTAATTGAGCGATCAATTAAATTATAAAACTTAAGTGATCGGTTTAAAAGCCATTACTTGAAGAAGTCAATTACTTGGAGATAGGTGGCAGACATGCGAAATAGAAGGTTCTATTTTCAGTTTAAATCATGCATGTCATGCAAAGAGGAATTCCAGGAGGGAGATTGCCAGTTGTTTCCTTTCCCACTTCCACATGTGCCAGTTCAACTAAAAGCTTCCGACTTGTAATTGCCCCTCTACATTCTATAAGTAGAGGAAGAACCTTCGGGTTAAGGAGGAGAATTTGTAAGCAACATTCTTGTGTTCTAGACTTTGTGCTGAAACCCTTGAGAGCCACTTGAAGCAAAGGAATATACAGGAGTAGATTTCCTGGAGAACTTTGTGTCACGGTGTATTTTGTTTCTAGCTTTTATATCTTAGATCTTTTAATAAACTTTGTGTTATTTTAGATCTAGATCTAGAGCTGCCTTTGCTTATAATTCTGTGTTGATATCTATTGGTTTCTTCTATGTGCATGCAATCAACTCTGTTATCTATTGATTGGGATGCACATCTTCCCATTTCTTCCCCGTGTTTTATATAATTCCCTTCTTTAAATATTTCTTTTCTTAAATAAATTACTTACTTGCTGCGTAATCAGTATAGCTATGGTTCATGAGATGAACAGCTTAAAGTAAAACCCTATATAGATACTAGCATACTTTAATTGACAAATCGACAATGGAGCCTCACCGATAAATGAGGGAGATTTATTTTATGATTGCCTAAGTTTTATGCTATGTAGAAAATCTAGCAACAAAGATGCAATAAATTGATGCAATAAGAGAGAATACCATGTGTAAATACAACCTCCAAAATCGGAAGATCGATGAACTGGATAGGAGTAAATATCTCCTAGAATGATGATAAGTAATGATAATGCTTTTATCTTAGAGACTTAGGATGACAATAGGTTCACATTCCTAATGAAATCCAACAACGAACTAGGGCATGTTAAGTCCTACCCGACTCCACATAAGGGAAGACTTTGAGTCTATCTGCAGTCCATCCCTACCCCCTAGCACTTGTCATATGTGAACCACTGCATTAGGTTACCCACCCATCTATACAGGTCACTCCCTAGTTCATGTACACATCTCTTAAGTTACACCCTTTTTCCATATGCAGCTTTACAACACACGACATCTCTGTCTCCATAAAACAAAGTGGGCAAACTAGAAATAGAACACAAATAACATTTAACCTTATCCGAGTGTCCCATACCACCCATTCACATTAATGTTATAAGGATTCTAATCCTAGTTTGTAATCCCCAAACAACACAATACAAGCCATAATTAGACGCAAACAATCCTAACCTTCTTGTGCATCCCATACCACCCAAGAATATCATTATTGCAAAAGTCCTAAATTAAGTTTGCTATTACGTACAAGGGACTATAAAGTGTCCGTAATAGTTTCCATATTCAAATCTTTTAGTTTTATGTGTTCCAAGGTTTAATAATACTTTATATAAGGTTTAAAGCGATAATAAACAATAAAACACCATGGATAATTTATTAAAGAGAAAAGCATGTTACTTTATAATCTATATAGGTACATAATCGGATCTTAAGTCTGATAGAGAGGATAAATTCACTCTCTCTCTATATGTATTTAACTCATAACCTATAACAAAAGTCTTCTTTGAACATGTTATCCTAGGTGTATAAGTCACATTGATTGTCTTAGGATCTTACTTCGGTTCTGGTTTACAAGTCTGATTCAGTTGACGATTCATTCTATATTATGACAGTGGTTTAATTCATAACTCTATGGTTTAAAATAAAGTTCATGGTTTTTCCAACATTCTTTCTATCAAAATCATATGTAACAGTTACTGTTTTCACCTAAGCACAATCATTCAACTCCTATGTTTTAATAAACTGAATCCATCATGAACTATTGTTATTCTCCTTAATGTTTGCAGAATCATCTTCTATCTTTGAAACTGACTTCTAACAATAAAAACAATGGATATCCTAGTGTTAACTTATTGCCTAATCTTGATAAGTTGAAACATTATTCTTTCTGGAACTGATTCCTAAAATTGACTTCTCATTCGGGGTTGAAAGAGTTTCTTGTCATCTTCTAAAAGATCAAACACGTGTCTTAACTGAAAACTATTTTCCATCGTTTGTTTGGATGTATTCTATGGTTCATGGTTTCACTGTTGCTATTTACAATGTTTAGCACATATTTTAATGGTAATCTGCATAATGATCCTTCACATAATGACATGGTTAAGCAATATAACAAGTTATAGTCCCGACTTTCTGTCCTGACAGACCTAAATAGTCCCCTGATTAAACCAATTCTATTAAATGTCACCAACTAATCTTCTCGTTTTCTTTAAATTTTCACATATGTCTATATGTTTCATAATTCAGAAGAATAACAAGAGTTTACATGAAAGATATTGAACCTAAGACTTCTCTCTATTTTCACTGCCATTCGACCCTATTAGTGATCTCTCGGATTAATCCAAATCTTAAAGTTATTGTCAAGAAGAGGATGAAATTATCCCGTTTCCTCTAGTACCTTGCTCTAAATCATTTGGCTGGGCTGATTACGTTACATTTTAAAGTGACTTGATCAAAACTCATCACAGGTTGAGTCTCAGTGATCTAACAAAGCCTTATAAAGAGTTTAAAGTTCACAAATGACAAGAGTGATAGCCAGGTCCATGGTTATTCGGTTCTATCTAAGAGGCTTAATCAAACAATGAACAAAGTTTAGCTATTGTGTTGTTCTATCCAAGCGGTTTATCAATAAAGCTGAGGATATCTGAACACTACTCAATCCACATATAACTAAGAGTTTATCTATTAAGCTAATTCTCATACACAACAGTCTACAGAAGCAAAAACAAGGATAAAATAGAACCTATTAGTGATGCTAGTTTTCTTTTTCCTCTAGCTCTGTTTCCCTGTGCGAAGTGAAGAATTCTCAATTCATTTTTCTCTCTCTCGTTCTCTTTGATTCCTGCCTATGTTTCCCTTCTTTCTCTGCTCACAACGTAGACTATTTTCTTCTTCAATTCAATGCACAGTTCGACTGAGTTTTTAACAATCTCCCTCTCTCTCTGTCCAGACTTCTCTTCCATTCTCCTTAGTTTTCACAAGTTTTATATCTCTGTACTTACGAGTTCTCTGTCTCTGTTCTTACTAGTTCTCCCTCTATCATGTTCTGTGTTATATCCCCTCTTTTTTCTGTTCTAAGCTTCGTTCTCTAATTAATCCTCCACGCTCTGTCACTTAAGGATTCCCTGATTTCTAGAGTGTGGCCTGGAGATGCATTCCACTGTCTCCAGTTAGTTTTGACTGGTTTTTCTAAAAATAGCACTAGTTTAATTTGTTTTGTGATCGTTTTGAAACATGGCTATATTCTAGCTGATAGACCGTTTCCATGGTGTCACCGTTTTGCTCTAAAGGATTTCTGTTAGTGCTCAATAATAGCAGTCATGACTGTGTGAGTCCATGAGCCCGACAACCTCTTCCATGTTTTCATTTTAATCCACGAGAGTGCACACCATGATCCCATTGTCGTAAGGCGACTAAGCAAACCTGTTGCATAAATCGATATTCATATATATATATATATAAAACAAGGCTAAATCACAACAAAGGGTTCTATAACCTCAACTTACGGTTTGACATCGTTTCTCATGTACTAAACACACATGGAAAATTCTCTCTTATCCAAACCCATCTTTAGCATCTTTCTGTCTCTTCTCAATTATACCCTTCTTGAGTTGTAGAACATTTGCACACAAGTAGACAAGAATACCCAGTGCATTATCCATTCCAATATAAATCAAATCAATTGAAATGAACTATAATCAGCATATATATATAAACAATAATCCCAAACTATAATCTGAATCAAATCATCATTTACTGCTAATCAAATTAATGACAATAATTGTTTTAAATCCCAAAACATGTCATACATGATAACTGAATCACATCAAGGTAGTATATCAAATCAAAGCAGTATATCATATGCCATATCATTGTGGCACAGCCACCAAATCATCTAAAAGTCTCAAAAATAATAATGTGCAAATATGGGATGTGACATACTACACAAAATATAAAAGTATGGGGGCACTTGCACACCCAAATAAGTTGATTGCACTTGCAAATCCAAAACAATAATGGAGGAAGACTTCTAAAAAGTGATAAATACTTAAGATTTTATTTATATGAAAACAGATTGATTACATTGAGAGGGTACACCTTGTATTTATAATAAAATGTGTAACTTCCAATACCTAAATCATATTTGTATTTCACCCATAGTTCCACAAAAATAGTGGTTTCCACCTACTACCAATAACTAAAACATTCTGAGAGGCAACTTGTGGAGCAAGCTCCTTATTCACACACAACACTACATAGATTAGGAGCTTTGTAAAAAAATAACTCATTAACATGATAGAATATAGTGACAAAAAAGGGTTGTGTTTTGGCACACAATAGTGCATATTCATATGCATAAGTTTCTATCTCAAATGGTTGCTAAAGACCAAGTAACACATGCACTGACATAACACAAAATCCACATTTCAATTCTTCAAATGCTTTGTTGTACGACTGTCCAAGTGAAAGTTGCTTTAGCACGACCTCTAATAACTTGATTCAGAGACCAAGTTACATGAGATAAACTAGTATGAATCTCATGTAGAAATTTGCTAATCCCAAGATGTGAAGGTTTGTGAGATTGTTTAGTGTAGACCATTTTTGGATGATGTTACTCTTGGACAGTTACATATGATTTGCTCGTGTCCACAATGTATCCTAGATATTTTATCTTGTACATGGAAAATGAAAACTTCTCTATGTTAACATACAACTTCTCTTGTTGCAAAGTGTGAAGCACTTGTTGAATATGGCGCAAATGCTCATCTTAAGTTTTCTTGAAGATTGGGATATCATTATGGTAGACTACAGCAAATGAAGTTGTGGATGGCTGGAGGATGTCATTCATCATCCGCATGAATGTTGCAGGTGCATTAGTTAACTGAAAGGCATTGCCAACCACTCAAATAGACCTTGCTTGAATTTGAAGGCTATTTTCCATATTTCTAAGGGTTCAGCATTAATTTGATGGTACCCAAACTTAAGATTGACATTGTTGAAGAACTTGGCATTGCGGAGTTAGTTTAAAAGATCCTCTTTTCTAGGAAGAGAGTAATGGTTCTTCAAATTCACCTTGGTAAGAGCTTTGTAATCAATGCACAACCTCCATATGCGATATTTCTTTGGTATGAACACAATGGGGCTACAACAAGGTGACGAGCGTGGCCTGATGTGTCCTTTATCTAAAGGTCCATGGATCTGCCACTTGATATCTTTGTTCTCGAGAAATGATTTGTGATATAGAGAGGCATTGGGTAGAGGTAGTCCTGGAATGAAAAAAATAGTATGCTTTATTGTGCAATACATAGGGACTTCTTTTGGTGACTGAAATATATCATTGTATTCGTCTAGCATGTTCAACTGCTGTAGGTTTGTTGAAGGAGCCGCAGCATGAGTTTGAACAGCAAGGATGTTCTTACGTTGTGGTCTACATTCAAGAGCACAAATTTCTTACTATAGAACTGACTAGCTTCTTGCTTTGTTTGATGCCAATGAGTGAAAGCTTAAGAATTGCTTCTGGTATGTTTTATCTCGTATGCCAACATCTATGATGACATTTCTTGGATTTGTTTCATAGCTTGCATGCTGATGAAAAGAAATGGTTGCCTATGGAAAACATCACACACCTCTAATGGTGCTACATCATAAAGTCTGCATCCTGAAGAGGCTTGATTTTGTACACTACATGACACTGTTGGATGATGCATTTCTTAGAGATCAAGTTGAATCACCCAATGAAGCGTGGTTGTGGGCGAGGGTCAGTGCAAGTTTAATCTTCAGACTGCTTCAGGAAAAAACTAGGTTCTTCTGACTTTCTTTGTCAAGGATTAAGTGTATTTGTCGTCAATTAACCGATATTTAAGAATGGAACAATCTTTCAGTTTCCTCTAAATCTGAATTGGAGGAAGAATCAATGTTCATGGTACCTACCATAAGCCCTAGGTTCAAAGTCCAGGATCTTCTTACCGTTATTAAGTATCATAGTGGGATTATCTGCTGCTTCGACTTGTGCAACTAAAGCATTCCTACCGCAAATACTCTTCATTAAATTGAATGTTGGAGTTGTGAATTGTGCACCAATTTCCAATTTTGGACTGCTTAGACTGATCATTTGACAGCATGTTCTGCTTTTGAGGATGGTGCAGAGGGCCATTCCCTTGTTTATAATTTGCTTAATGCTAGACATGGACTTCTTAGACCGTGTCCTATCCCAATACTTGGAATCTTCTTTCTTAGGTTTTTTCTTGGCTTTTCCATCGAATTTGTAGGATTTTTGTTGAGAAGATATGTATAGGAAATCCATGTCAAATTGGATGTATGGTCTCAAGCTTGACCTATATTTCAAAATGAGATTTTGTTAGATTCTTGAACATTCAATTTGGAAACCAAATTGTGAAAGGTGTTTATGTAATCCTTGAAAAGATTGATCACGACATTGGCACAATTGTGAAAACTTGATGTTTTGGTCATCATAGTTCCCAACATGATAATATGCAGCTTTCAAAGCTTTTGTGAAACCATTCCAGGTATCTACAGAAGATTCTAAGTCATCATCGTCATTAGCGGTGCAATAATTATCCCACCATTTATTTACTGATTAAAAAACTCTCAAAAGGGCGAAGGTAATCTTTTCTTTGTTGGAGAGTTGATTCACTGCATAGTATGAACAGATTAGATTCAACCATCCAGTATATTTGCATCTGTTTGCCTTCAATATAGGAATGTATAGATTTGGTTGTACCTTATACGGTATTTGACCTCCGAAAGGTCAATGTGAAGTATTTGTGTTGGAGCGAGCATGAACACACTTAAGAAGTTGAGCAAAGTGATCTATGATTCTCACTCTTTCATGTGTGGGGTGTTCTTCCAAATCTTGTTGTTTCCTTTGTAAAGCATCCTCTATCATTTTCTTAAGCATTTTTGAAGTTGATACCATTGAAGTTAATTTTTCCATCCGAGGATGTGAAAGAAGGTATGGTGAAGGGTTACGAGTTTCAAGCCCTAACTTCATGCAATCGGACATTGTATGAGTGGGCATACATGAAAGGAACGAAAAGAAGATTGTTCCAAGCCGCGATCTCAGATGATAATAGCACACCACATTAGATTTGCAAGACAAAAGAGCTAAAATACCATATATGGAAATCCATCATAATCCATAATGCTCAATACATTACAATAGAATGACTTTAATTATTCAATAAGAAAGATGTACATATAGGAGGGAAGTGCAACTACTACCTACATCAGTGGTGAAGAACTCCCACTAACGAATCTCGGTAGTTAACTCCAAAAGACTAGTAAACTCACTCCACATAACCGAGAAGCTAAATTAACACAACTAGTAAGCTAACTCCACACAACTAGTACACCTAAGCAAGCTAACTTTGACAAGTGTAGGGATAACACAAGTGTAAGAATTATCCGATAAATAAATAAAAGGATAAATAATAACCTACACTAACACTTTTACTAAGTAAGCATAGCTTAGGTGGGTGGAAAAGGTGGGTTCCCGACAACAAGGCCTGATGAGGTACCCACGTACAATAATTGGGAAAATTGGACACCGCAAGGTACCCAAAACCAGTAATAACAAAGTAGAGAGCAAAATCCTGCTGCAAGATATCCTCAGAAGCTCGGCTCCAAAAACTCGTACAATACTTGAAGAAGTGTGGTGCACACTATGGTCTGAATCCACTACTCGATCATATAACTCAAAAACAACTAACACAGGCTTCACTAGAATAGCTCCATGCAAGGAGACTATCAATGGAGTGATGTCGAAAATGCAAAAACATCAAACATAATTTGATCAACTGCTACAAATAGGTGTGCCACGATCCAAGAACAACCAAGACAACAAGGCAAGGACACGAGATCCAAATAAATAGGAGTGCCACGATCCAAGAAAAGCCAAGGTAATAAGGCAAGGACACGAAACCCGAAGAAGCAGTATCAACACCACACCCTCTCATACTGCTGAATGAGTAGAGTGATACCATAGATTTGTATGAGTTGCCAAAATCAACTACTCGAACACTGACAAACTAACATTGGGCTCCACCAGAATAGCTCCCCCACAAGAGAGATTGTCACCATGTCAAAAATACAGATCCAAAATATCTCAACAAACAAGAGAGATATAAATGTATACACTCATAGATACAAGAATGCAATACCCAAAAGTTTAGGACGTCGGGCTCAATCGAAATTGCGTCCACAAGTGATCACAACACCCTCCCGAATTTGGCACTTTATAATTAAGTGGATGTAAATATTACAATGAGTAACAATACCTTTTACCTTTGAAATATGTGTATAAAAATGTTACCAATGCGTAGATCTCGAAAAAATACACAATTTAAAAAAAAGATCACCTTAATCCGAGCTACGGATCAAAAGTTATGAGCTCTACAAGGTTTTGCTATTAAAATAATATTTTAATGCTTGATCTTTTTAAAAGGTACATGTGACACCCAAATGTCCAAAGGGTAAAAGAGTGCATCCACATGATACATGCTTGTGACTAAAGGATAAAAGTCTACTCCCAAAACCTAAATGTCCAGAGGGTAAATCATTACATTCAGAGGTACACGTTAATATCCAATGGATAAAAGAATGCACCAAGAGGGTATAGATTTGCGTCAAGTGGATAAAAGACTACATCCAAAACCGAAATATCCAGAGGGTAAAAGAATGCATCCTAAGGTACACGCTTATATCCAATGGATAAAAGAATGCACCAAGAGGGTACAAATCTGCGTCCAGTGGATAAAAGATTGCATCCAAAACCGAAATACCCAGAGGGTAAAAGAATGCATCTGGAAGGTACACGCTTATATCCAATGGATAAAAGAATGCACCCAGAGGGTACAGATCTGTGTCCAGTGGATAAAAGATTGCATCCAAAACCGAAATATCCAGAGGGTAAAAGAATGCGTCCGAAGGTACACGCTTATATCCAATGGATAAAAGAATGCACCCAGATTTGACTGTCTCAAAACATGGTCGAGTTTACAGTCGATTCTAGGGTTTTGGCACCTTCCAAATCCAATTCCGCACTCTGTTTTGCATAAAAATGCATGTTGCAAAAAATTGCTAACAAATTCCATATACATGAAAAAATAAACCCTTGCTTGCAAAGAAAAACTTACTAGATGTCTACATCATCTATCGCTCTGATACCATGAAAGGAACGAAAAGAAGATTGTTCCAAGCCGCGATCTTAGATGATAATAGCACACCACATTAGATTTGCAAGACAAAAGAGCTAAAATACCATATATGGAAATCCATCATAATCCATAATGCTCAATACATTACAATAGAATGACTTTAATTATTCAATAAGAAAGATGTACATATAGGAGGAGGGAAGTGCAACTACTACCTACATCAATGGTGAAGAACTCCCACTAACTGATATTGGTAGTTAAGTTAACTCCACATAACTGAGAAGCTAACTCAACACAACTAGTAAGTTAACTCCACACAACTAGTACACTTAAACAAGCTAACCCAACAAGTGTAGGGATAACACAAGTGTAAAAATTACCTGATAAATAAATAAACTAGTAAGCTAACTCCACACAACTAGTACACTTAAACAAGCTAACCCAACAAGTGTAGGGATAAAACAAGTGTAAGAATTATTTTGATAAATAAATAAAAGGATAAATAATAACCTACACTAACAATACAGACAAAGAAGGATTCATATGAAAACTTCAATACCATTAGGATATGCTATGAAGTGTGTATCCTTTGATACCGTTGATCCGGGGCCCAAGATGTACCGGTGGATAGATACACTTAGTGGATTAAATTTGCTATCGACAAAAGCATATATGAAATGATAAAAGCAGAAAGATATAATCGAGTGCTAGGAGACGGGAAGAAACAAAGAGAACAATAGACATCGTGCTAGAACTGTAAGTTGCAAGATTGTATTATGAAATAGTTTTGTACAATAATCCGAGAGGTTAGACGTGTTACAACATGTCCAACTGCTATCTTACTTCCTATTCTATCTGTTCTTATTCATAGAATGGAAGATTCAAGAATACACTAATGTACAAGTGTGAAAGATGAAGGGACTGTTGAACTGTTCCAAGGATGGCAACCACTCTTTGTGACTGTTCCGATTCTTTGTTTTTTCGATTTTTAAAAATGCTGCTACAATTCTGCACAAAACAGTGTTGACACTATTGGAGTTATGCAACATCAATGAAGAGGATTTAGGACTTTGTGATACAACCATGTGTGCTTGGGATGGTCATGAAGCTGATGGTGAAGACAACACATGGTGCAAAGGAGCACCATCATAATGTGAGTTCCTCAAAAACCCAAGTCTCCTAGATCATTGGTAGTCTATGCAAAGTTGCCATGTCCCATCCATTTTCTGGCTACCATAAGATATGGCTCTTGCCTGAATGTAGCCCTTCTAAATCAGCTCTTGGATATATCACCTGGTCTCATCATTCTTGAACACTGATCGCATGTACACTGGTCCATTTGGCAATGGAGTGTCGGGGACCAACTCAATTGGGTGTTTCACCGGACACAATAGAGGTACACCTGTTGGCGAGACAAAGACATCTTTGTAACAGAGAACATCTGGTATATTTTTTTCCATTGTGTTGTTTGGCTTGCTATTATGGCACATGTAGTTGCTGGGATATTCTAATCCTTCTCAGCTCTGATCATGAGTAGCATGTATGTCTTGATCTCGGGGATTCTCGCGTCAACACCTCTTTGCAGTGATCAAGCCTACTAACTTGATAGGGTCCACTTATGATATCTTGCAGAGCTTTTCACCAAAAGTAACGATGACACTCTTAAGGCCCGGTCTCATAGACACCTTGGCACTTCCATAGATAGGGTTGTTCGAGAAGTACATCACAGACATCGAAGGGTGCCACATCACAGATCACCTCATCCTTGAATGGCTTGATAGAATAGGGCAAGTGGCATTGTGAACTGATGCATGTCTCTGTTCCAATTCACCCATTGAACAGAGTAGGGTTGCAGGTGAGGTGTTCCTGGCAGGTTCACCTTCTTGACTACATCAAAAGAAACCAAGTTTCTATGATGAAGTGTAGAGCCCTTTCACACACATTTGTGAGTTGAAGAGGCGCTCCTCATCCTCCTATGATGAAGGGATTGCCCATGTAGTGGTGATGGTGGAGTACGGATCTGCATCCATAATCTGATTCCCTTCTCTTTGCAAACATGAAATTGTAGTCATTAAGGTAGAAGTTTGCATTGAGTCTGGCTCCAGCAACTATTTCATAAGTCTTCCTAGCCCGAGATTCACTTGTATTGTGCCACTTTCACTTGTGGTTCTCACACGACATGCTAGTGTTTTTATGACATATTCTTCGATGCATGCTTCTTGTCTTGCTTCTGCTGTGGTGTATCTTTGTCTTTCTGCTTTTTGCCAGATTTAGTGCCAGCCTTCACTTTCTTTGGACATGACTTGGTGTGAAAGGAAATTCTTTTTCCATGTTTGAATTTTTCCCCAATCTTGACTGCATCCTAATAGGCTTCTCTTGGTGTCCTAATATCTGCAAAAATTCCATTTCATCTTGGATGTTTTTGTATTTGAGAACTCCATGCTTTTCATTGTCTCATGTATCAACTTTCTCCGACAAGGCATGCGACTTGGTGTAGTCTTGCATTGTTTGGTTTTTAACCCTAACACAATCCATGCAGCTTTTTGAATTGGCCATCATAATTCTTTGGTGAATATTACTATCTAATGGTCTCTACAAATAATTCCTAGGTTTTTCTATGGGCCCTTTCTGGTTGGTTGTTAACTCATCATCGCTGCAAATCAGCTTGAATGAAAATCTTTGGCTATTTGCAACCATACAACATTACTAATCCATAGTTTCTCAATGGTTCCTTGCAATTGTGAGCGACAACCTTTGCAAAGCTGTTCTTGATAAGTGCCCCTCATAGTCTATCCTATTTCAAAACAAAAATGAAATTATAAGCGAACAACTGAAAGCATACCTCGAATACCAACAAAGGAAGATGCTTGGGATTACCACATGAATGTACTGTATGCCAAGCTGCAATTCCAACTCTACTTTGCTAGGTTTGCCAATGCTTTGCAACCCACTCCTACAAAGGCAATCTACATGCCTCTAACTTGGTACGATCTACATGCCTCTTCCATCTTGCGATTCTTTTATTCATTGATAAAGTGATTGCTTACTTTGGTAGAAGAAAATGCATGCATGACATGGGTCTTGTACAGCTTGTCCCAACTCTTCCTGTAGGTAGTATTTAATCATCTTCTCCTTTTTATGCCAAATATTGATGTAGTAAATTCTGATATACGTTCCCAAGGTCTCTATCTTGCACATACCGACCTTAGTATTTCATGGTTGAGTGTTCCAACCTTCTCTCTATGGCCGATATATTGCTGGTACACTTGGATTGACCACCAATGTGCATGATACAGCTGCTTTGATGCTGAAATCAGTTCTGGGAATGCATGCTAAAACCATTGCCAAGTTTATTTGAGCTTCATATGTGTAAACTATTTTGATAATCCAATCAATTTGAATGTATCTCTTTCCAAGCTTATCCTTGGAAACCAGACAAATCTTCTACTTAAGAATTCAAGAATGACTTCTTATCACCACCATTTTGCTATGGATGAGGGTATATCTCTAGAATGTGTTTCCTTGCTTCTTCCTTGGAGCTTTGTTTGTACTGCTGCTGCCTTTTGGAATGTAAGTACATTGGCGGCTTCTTTTCCCTTTAATCTTGGTTTCTTTTTCATTCTTGGATTGCTCATTTTGATTCTTGTGATGAAGTTGAGGACATAGTTTCCAACACTTTTCCTCCCAATTCCCACTAATTCTGCAATGATTACAGTAATTCTTGCTCTGCTCTTGGAAACCACTTCTTCTTCTTCTTGACAGCAGTAACTTCCCAGTGTTTTTCTTGTCTTGCTCTCCTTTTGGCTTGAAACAATGGTTCTTGCAGCTTTCCTTCTTCTTGGGGTACGTTAACTCTTTGGTGATGATTGTTTTCTCAACACGTCGATACAACGGTTACTTGTTCCACCAAATGAGCATGGATGGAGATTCCAAGAATCACATTACATGGCCTCTTCTTTTACAATGGAATCAATGAAAGACTTCTTTGAATACCTTCCTCAGCTGCCCTTTTTGCTTGCTATCTATCTTGCTTAGACTTCCAAGTGGTTATTTCTTTCTTACTGCCCTTTTTGAGTTTGAACAAGGGTGGTGAAGTTGTGATGCATTGGCTTATCCTTGTTCAAGGATTAAAGGCTGCCCTCTTTTAGAGTTTTTGGCATGCTTCGTTAGCCTTATGGAATGGTGGCGAGCTACCTCCTCTTCATTGGAATGTTGTCCTTTCTTTGGAGATGCTTGACCTTCACTCTTGAGATTTTGCTCCTTATTATTACCTCCAATATATGATGTCCACTCTTTGATGTGGTATCATATTTTTCTTGAACCTCGTAGAGAAGTGATCCAGGTGGTGTTGACACCTCCTTCAAATATATTTTGACGAAATGGTGGCTGGGACACCTTTCCTTCGGAAAATATTCTTACTTGGGCTGCTCTTGAGCATTTTCCAACCTCCTCATTGTCACCAAAATATTCTAAATCTTTATATTGTGACCTAGATTCAACCACGATAGGATTCTTCATTCCTTGGCCATTATTGCCAAGACTTTGGCTCCCATAATCCATCTTCTTGAACATCTTTGAGCGTATAGCATGCTTTCCAAAACTACCAGGGACTCACATATTGTTTCATTGGAAGGAAGAGTAGATGCATATGTCCATCATAGTTTGGACATGATTTGTAGAGACTTTCTTGCCTTGAGTAAAAGTCCCTCATTCCTCTTACAACTATTCACACTCGGCTTGAGTCTAAGCAACACACCTCCTTGGATGTCAATTCTTGTTTCAACTTTCCTATGACTTGAGAGTTGTTTCCCTCTAGCTGGTTCATTTGCTAAGAATGAATTTCTTATTGTCTAAGCATCGGGCTCTATTCTCCACCTTTTAATGGCCTAATAAGGAACTCGTAAGTAAGGTTGGCCAATTTGTTTACAGACCTTGATTCTCTATTTTCAAATGTTGTACTTTATTTTTTCAGCTTTTGGTTCTCTTGAATTTGTCTAGTGATTTCTGTAAGATTTGAAGTCTTTCCCTCTTTAAAGCTTTTCCCATGTGGGTGTTGTATTCCAAGTATGGCCCTCCAATTTTGTTTGGTCAAATATGAAAGCTATGGAAGTAAATATAAACAAAACCTTCTTCAGTCTGGAAAGACCTTCCATAAGCACCGAGGAAGTCCGATACGAATACAATTTCTAATTTCCTTGGATATTCCAAGGGACAATTTACCCAAACAAATCTTTTGCTTAACTTCTTTTGTACTTTTAAAACTATTTTTAAAAGTTGTAGTATACATGGATTGTTTTTCATTTCCATGGGTAAAACCTAGACAGATCTAGATACGGGTGCGGAGTGCGGGGTAGGCGAATGAACGGGTAGCAGTGCAGTGCGCCGATACGGCAAATTTTTAAAAATCTTGGGTACGGTACGCTTTTGGGTACGTTTTATATATATATATATATATATATTTATATATACATGTATATAAATATATAAATATGTATATAAATTATAAATTTAAAGAAGCATTTGCATACTTATTGAAATTTATTATTTCTCTATCACAGTTATTTATCTTAGTGACTGTGATAAGATTCAAGGAGTTTTGATTGTTCATGGTGACCTTCCTTGATCCACTCAAAGACGATAGTATTGTCTAACATATTTCTGAAACATCATAACTAAGCGGGAAAAATATGGATCCAAGTTTGCGGTGGGACGATTAGTCGAGCACGGGAGAATACTTGCGAGTTTTGGAAAGCTATCCAAGATTTTTAATTACTAATTTGTCTACAGTGATCAAAGCTCATGATTCTTTGAAGATTGCGAAGTTGCTTGGTACAAAAAGGTGCAAAAATGGATTTTATGAAAATAAGAAAAATATTGCCATCAATGCGTAGAGCTCGAGAAAATATACACTTTTAGAGAAAACGACACTTGAAACGGAGTCACATAATGAAAGTTATGGCACATGCAAGTTTTTTGCTACATCTTTCCGGACCCTTTCCAAAAATGGCAAATTTTTTTCTATACTTTTTTTTTCACCAAAAATCCAAAAAAGGAAAGAATTGCCAAAAAAGGAAACAAACAGTCTTTGGCAAGTTTTTTTTTGGCGCTTGGAAACATACCCACAGGGGCGAGTGCGGTCCGGAGTGCGGCAAAACCGCACTGCACCATACCCCTATCCCTGTGGGTACGTTTCCAAGCGTGCACCTGGCATCAGCGTACCTCGTACTAGTACAGCACTGCACGTTTCTAGGTTGGTACGGGGGCCTTAGGCGTTTCCAGAGACAGTCTAGGTAAAACTCAATTTACAATAAGAACATTGAAAGAAATGCAATGGAAACACACATAAAATACCCCCAACACTTTAGAAGACAACAAATGTACCTAGGCAAAACAAATTGTAGGAAAACACTTGCTTGGAAATGGGCAGTGCCATACATTTCCTTATGCTTTGATCAATGTTTACAATGCATCTCACATAGAATTTGCACTCTAATGGAGTCTATGGACCCCGTGGTGATGATTCAAACCTCCTACAACCTCCTTACTCCTGCTACCTCGTTCCTCTTGACTCGCTTTGGAGCGATGTGAGTCGACTAGGGTTAGAAAATTCAAATAATTAATTCTCAGCCTTAAACCTCTTTCAAACCCTTGGAATTTCACCTTCACAATATACAATAAATTTCTGAACATGCATAGCCCGGAAACTTGTCAATAAACCCTCATAAAATATTATTTAACTCCTCCAATCAAGTCGATTTGACTTAGATAATTTCCAGCAGTTAAAATGGGCCAAAACACCATCAAAGCATGCACCAATACTTGGAAATAAATGCAGAAATAAATCAGATCTGAAAGCTCATTCAAAACACCATGAAATCATACCACATAAACCTCTAACCAAGTCGATTTGGGCAACAATAAATCTGGAAATAACCAACAAGCTTTAGGCACATATAAGATCTTCAAATGATGCAAATATCACCCCCAAACAAGCTGATTTATATCAGAATAAATCAACAACACATATGCTTCATAAAATCATTATTTAAATCTCTATAAACATGCAAATCATCTCCCAAAACAAGGCGCTTTTCAACTATGATAATAATATGCAAGAAACTTATCAAAATAGCTTGAAAGGTTAACACACACTTCACACTTGGGTGGTGTTAATAAACACCTTTTATTTTGTGATCATGAGTGGGCATACATCCCTCTTCAAGCATGAAGATAAGTTTCAAAAACCATCAACATGCAAAAAGGGGTGCCCATCATCTCTTTTATAGATTTGTCCTTGTGCAATCTCCAATGCTTTCTCTCCTTTTTGGTGCCATCTTCTAGAGAGGAGAGCTTTTAATTTTAAAATGGCCTGAAAGTCAAACTCCAATGCAAATGTTAATTTCCCAAAGTAATATTTGAAAATAAAATACATGGGAGAATTAAATATAATAATTGATGCCCAAAAAGAATCGACCTTTGCCAAATAAAGTCGATTTGCCCATAAATAATAATTAATTAATTCTAAAGGAAATCGACTTGCCTTTTATTTATTTTCTTTTCTCCAAATAAATCAATTTATTTCAAATGATATTTAATTGGCCTATAATAAATCGATTTCCCCCTTTTATTTTGACTTGCACAAAATAAATAATATTTTAATTTTTAATTCATTAGCACAAATCAATTAATTATCCTTTAATCCAAGGGGAGTGGATTAAAGGCTATTCAACTTGCCTCAATTAATTATTGCTTGGAAAAGGGGACATTACATTCCAACCTTTCCTTTTCCACTTTTTATTCCCTTTTCAGAACATCAACATAACGAGACAATTTTTCGGCATTTTGGGATATCAAATAATTGAATTTTGAGGTGATTTTTAATGGGTTTATGGGAAAGTATCTAGATGCTACACACCAAAATTGGGTAAAAATGACATCACATGGTAGATTTATGGTCAAAACACGTTTTGGTGTTATCTCTGTTTGAGGGGTTTAAATGGATGATTTTGGGTCTTATTTTCGGTGGGTACATAGAAATGGATGCCAGCATGTCTTAGTTAAAATTTCAGGTCATATGGACCACATATGATTGAGTTATAGCGAAAACATCACTGATTGATTCTTGTTCATTTGAGGGGTCAAACAAATGAATCTTGACCTGAAATTTGTTTGGAGCCTTGGATAACATATTGGAAATACACCTATAAGTTTTAAGCTCATTTTGAAACCATATGAATACTTTATGGCTTTGCCATCTTCCACCTTGCTACTTCGTCTATACCATGTGCATTGTCACTTGTCTCCTTATCTACAACTCAGTTGAACATATTGACCCTTTACAGTACGTAGACATTGAAGAAAACATCTTACAATTTAAAATAAGCATGAGCAATCCTTGCTAAAGGATTCTAAAATATTGATTCAATTTGGGTGTTACGAGTGATTCTAGGGGAGTGCTTCACTTCCTTCTAGGATTAGCCAAGCTAGCCCCATCAACCCCAGACATTCTTCAATGAGCATTATCAGCTCCTGCGTTGGCCCTTTCACAGTGATAGACAATGACACAAATGATACCTCTGTCCTAGGTATGTTCAGAGATAATAAACAGATTTTTGGATTAATTGTGTACTAGTTTTTACAATCTATGTCTCAGATCCAACCTAAGATCCATCATTAGGAAGGAAAGTGTAAAAAAACACACAGTCAATCCAAAAATCTGTTTATTATGCCATGGACTGTGAATGCATTAAATATTTGATGGTCAAAGATGTTTGATGGGAATGCCGTTCAGTCTTTCTAAATTTCATCAGTCCATGCTCTTTGGGGGTTCTTGCCCCCTGCATGGCTATTTGTATTGGTACCTTAACTATATGGGTTGGGGCTTTACTTCTATGGAATTATCTGTCATTTATTATTTTAGTGATTCGTAAAAGGAGGCAAATTAGCAGGGGCCCAACCTTGTTACATCACAAAAGGCCTTAAAGCCCAGATATAGCCATAAAGCTTAGAAAGAGACAAACAAAAACAGCTGCCCAACAACATAGAAACAACAAAAAAACAACCTACCAACTGTTAGGAAAATTATTTAGTGCTCATGTTAGTGAGAATATATTATGGGTAAATAAATTGTAAATTAAATTATCTATTGTAAGTAAGTTGTTTTAACAACTTACATAGGTAATTTGTTATGTGAGAGAATCGTGGGTGAGTTGTTTGAACAACTCCTTGATTATAGGAAAGGAATTTCCTATATATCTGTAAGTTGTCCTGAATGAAGATATTAATTAGAATGTTTGCTCTGTAAATCTGCTGCAGCTCTGTCACCAACAACACTGCAACAACAAAAAGACAGACAAAAGGGGAACTAGTGTGACATGCCAGATATAGCCACCTTCATGTTAAACACGGTGGCCTCCAAGTCTTTCAAAAGGACCTGAAACCTGTCCCTCTTACCTCCAGAAGTATAACCTTTAGTTCTCTTCTTAGGGTGTTCAAGGATCTCTTTGCCAACAAGCATATCGTCGAGTTTGATTTGAGAAAGACAACATTCCAATGATAGCTTACTGAAATTAACTATAACATTAATCTTATGGTCAAAAACTTTGTTCTCAACAACAAGATTTGAAACCAATTCTTTCATCTTCATTCTGTGAGGAGAGAAGTCCTTACCTTGCCCTTTCCTAACCCGGTTCAACCCCTCAGTACCTTTCCCCATAGCCAGCAGACTACTAGCAAATTTAACATCCAAGCTGTCCCTCACATTGGAGCCTTCCCCATCCTCTCCCACAATCCTCTCCACCTGAGCAGTTTGACTTCTCAAAACCCTTTGAGGAGGCAACCTGTTTTCAGGAGGCCTAGAAATGGGACCCCCACCCGCATGGGAGTTCTGAAACTTAATCCCAATGATAGGCTGAGGGATACTGTATAGCACGTGGTTGTGAATAAGTAGGATTACAACTTGGTGTAAAGGCAACACCTTTTTCCCCAACTGCACTTCCATTATAGAAGCTTCCATAGAATGCAAAATATAAAAAGGAAGACTTACCAGAATCTGATGTCTGAAGTGATTGAGCATCACCAGATGATGACCCTTGACAACTTGATATCTCCCATCCAGTGTGATGTATTTGATCACAAGCTTAGCCACTTCATCAAATGGCTTAGGGAGGGAATCCCTCAGAAACCCACCTTGAAAAGGACAAATGAGCTCTCCTCCTGAAAAGCTTTTTTCCTTCTTCATCCTTATCACAAATTTTCTTGAAAACCTAAAGCCCTCTCTCTTGAGACCAGTAACATTGGCAATTAGTTCTTCAGTTATTTCAATACTAAGCCCCTTAATGGAGACCCACCTCTTTTTCCATCTCTTGGCAAATTCTCTAGAAATGTGGGGGTCATAGCCTTCGGCCTTCTCCATGAAAGCAAAAATCCACCCGCTTGAAGATACCCCCATAGTTCTGCATCTTCCTTCCATTCGTTATTTTGGACCAGCTCCACCTACAAAGATCACCCTTGATGGAAGAATGTCATGTCCCTTTTGAAGGCTGATCTTTCTTAAAGACCTTAACCCATTCTTCTCCCCGTGGGTCTAAGGAAGGAAGCAAGGGGAAGACTTTGATGATATTTTGTTGTTATTTAGGTAGTTTTTATTTTTACCATGTATTGCTATTGGGAAGCCTAGCACTCCAATAGAGAATTTAATTAATTAGAAAATAAAGTATTTGAGCATGTAGGCTCCAAATACAAATTAGATTATTAAAAATTACTTTTTAAAGTCGGCCATCATTTGAATTGTAGCACCCCTTATTGTTATAAAAAGAGGTTGCTTGACCAATTGAGAATCATGTTTTGGTGAATTTTTATATCTTGGTAAAGGTTTGCTTGTGAAGCACCTTTCCTATCTCTCTCAAGGACGAAAACCCTTGATTGAGGAATCTCTCAAGGACAAAACCCCTTGAGTGAGGGCTTGTGGAGGACGAAATCCCTCTCACAAGAATTTATGTATGCAAGCTGGTTTGGAGAGTAATAAATTATCATTCTCTTGCTTGATTATCTCTTTTGGGCCAATAATCTATCCATTTGAAGTGGGTCAACCCACTTGGGAGAACTATTTGGTATGTGCTGATGATAATTTGATCAACTTGAATTTACTATCTTATTCTCCATAATTTTAAGAGCCAAGTTCAAAAGTTTCATAAATTTTGGAAGTGATTTGCTATCTTTTCAAGCTCGTTGAAGTTCACTCGTAAAGGGTTTCAAAAATTAATTATTTTCAAGTTCAATTCTGATTTCTAATAGCTGATTGTGTTTGCTGACGATTTTTAATATTTTTTGGCATAAGAATCAAAGTGTTTTGGCAAGGTTTGACCCACCTTTGAGGGGTTTGACTTCCCCAATTGGGTCGCTGCCCTAGTGGGAAATAAATTGCAGGTTTTGAGGGTTTCAACAGTCACTTCCAGCCACCCTCTAATCTGATTACAAGTTTGATTTCTCAGCTCCTTGGTCATTTCCTAAGTCCCCCTAAAAAGGGACATTATAGTGGTATCGAGCATCATCCTCCCAACTCCGTGAAGCATGGAAGACAAGTTAGAAAGGTTCAAGAAGATGCAAGAGGAATTAGTAAGGTCAATGGAAACCCTCGCCCTAGTTGTGGAGAAACTTGTTGGAGCTAGGGCAATCAAAGAAGAAGCCACTCCAAAGTCTTCCAAGGCTCTAGATTTGATGGTTCGCTATAGAGCTCTTCCTGAGAAGGTCCAGGATGCCCTCCCTTTTGCAGTGTTCATAGAGTTGGAAACAAAGAGAGTTGGAATTGGCACAAGGTCAAAAACCCAAGCAACAAGGAAGAGGTCAACACTCCATAGGGCACCCACAAGTGAATTCCACTCAGCCCAAGACTTTCTCCCTTGAGCTTCCTTATGACCATAAGGACACCACACTCAAGGGTTTGGACACTACATATGAAGAAGGGTTTGAAGGTAGAGGTTTCTTAAGTTCCCATGACAAAATTTTGAGCCCTAATGGTCACACACATGATGGAGAAAAATCAGCAATCAAAGAAGGAGATGGAGTCATTGAGGAAGAAGATTCGGTGGTCAAGAGATCTAAGGCCATGGCACTAACACCCATTGTTGTTCCGAAAGTCAACATTATGAGGTAATTAATGATCCTTGTTTGGTTAAAACTGATGTTATTTTAGCATGTGATGAGTTCAGGGTTGAAAGGATGCATGATGAGCAAGAGGGTGAAGAGAAAGGGATGGTTGGAACCCCTTGCCCAAATAGACATGATGACAGTAAGCTTGTTGGACTGTTCCGAACAACAGTCACTAAGGAGCAAATTGATGGTGGTATCAACAAAGAACAATCCCAATTTTGTCATCATCCTAAGAAAGATTTACAAAGGACCTATGAGGATGACATTATGGAAGATTGTATCCATGAAAGAAGGGTACCATTGGAATATTTTCTGAGTGTTGTTCCTAACTCAGAAATTCTGAGTCATAAGAATGTCATGGGCAGCCCATGGTATGAGGATATCTCAGTTTTTTCCAATATGTCATTTCAGATTTGTTGTCACCATGGACAACTGGTTAGGAAGAGTAATCATATTTCATGTGTGTTGTGTCCTCCTATGTCACCACTGATTGGATATCATCATGCACATCATACTTCATGGGATGATGAGGTAAGAAGTACTTGTAGTAAAGAGCATATGGATACTTGGGCTCAATTTCAAGGTTGTTTCCGCATGTGGAATATAGGTGCTATGTTGAGCTCTACAAAAAGAGGAATATCTGATTTCAAAATCAATATGGAGGGAAATTCTATCATGATGTGTTTGGGGCATCAAAGGCATGATGGTGATTCTGATTTTCCGTTTCATATGTGGTTAACCCATGGTTCCATGAATATGGAAGAGCTAGAAAGAATATGGTGGAAGGGCAACGCTCTTACTATAATGTGTGGCACACATACTTATCACCCATCCCGGGTGAAGGGTCTTCTTCATGACCAAAGGGTCACCATGCTTGTAGAGAGTGGCGATACGCATCAATTTATTGAAGAAGAATTGGCAAGAAGGATGGGGCCAAGTAAGGTTGGTTTCAAAGGATGGGGCCAAGTAAGGACGGGGACTATGGAACATCTCTCCTTTGCACAAGAAAGATACCCCAGCTCACTATTTCCATGGAAAGGTATGAACTTTGTATTGACTTCTTTGTTTTAAGTTCAGCTGAGGCACATATTGTTCTTGGGGTCAATGGCTCCAAACTTTAGGGAATCCACCCTCAAAATTCACAAGAGGGGGTTGAAATTCCACCTACAGAATGAAGAGGTCAGAATTCAAGGAATCAGGAATGGGAAAGGTAGGCATGTTGAGCAAGGAAAGACTGATTTTATTTCCTTACCAACAGTTCGGAAAGGACTGATCATAGCTAAGTGTGCAAGGAAGAATTTGGCAAACAACATCATGAGGAGGTATAAAATGAAAATTAAAATATGCAGGGCTGTTATGGGAGTTTTCTTAGTTAATTCCTTTCATATTTCAAACATTTCACGGGGCTCTCTCGGCAGTTGTTCAATGTGGGGGCCGTCCAGTTTTTGATGAACTTGCCCTTGCGTCTTCTCTCTACTCTCGGAAATCTGCTGATTCTACACACATTTACGGGACCTTTAACTTTTCTTTTCGTGTCGCCCACCATCGACAAAGATGAAGAAAAGGACGGAACTGGAGTTATAAAATGAAAATTAAAATATGAAGGGCTGTTATGGGAGTTTTCTTAGTTAATTCCTTTCATATTTCAAACATTTCACGGGGCTCTCTCGGCAGTTGTTCAATGTGGGGGCCGTCCAGCTTTTGATGAACTTGCCCTTGCGTCTTCTCTCTACTCTCGGAAATCTGCTGATTCTACACACATTTACGGGACCTTTAACTTTTCTTTTCGGGTCGTCCACCACCGACAAAGATGAAGAAAAGGACGGAACTGGGAGTTATAAAATGGAAATTAAAATATGAAGGGCTGTTATGGGAGTTTTCTTAGTTAATTCCTTTCATATTTCAAACATTTCACGGTGCTCTCTCGGCAGCTTGTTCAATGTGGGGCCGTCCAGCTTTTGATGAAGTTGCCCTTGCGTCTTCTCTCTACGCTCGGAAATCTGCCGATTCTACACACATTTACGGGACCTTTAACTCTTCTTTTCGGGTCGTCCGCCGCCGACAAAGATGAAGAAAAGGATGGAACTGGATCCTCTGTGGAGACTCCTCCAACGCGGGACGAGCTGGACATTCCTTCTGTGGCCGATTTATATTCCGCAGGGGTGAAATTTGTTCCCACCGATGGAGACCTGACCACAATACGCTTCGACCAGACGACCGCGAATTTATATCTTCCCAAACTGAAGCTGGACGCGAACATAGAGGTCATTCTTCGAAATCTGGTGGCTTTCGGCGTGGGCGGCACTGGTGCACCGATCTTCACCTGCTATACGGACTTCATGAACGACATGATCAACACTGAAGAAGATGTTCGGCTGCTGAGAAGAGCGGCATAAGAAAGGGCTGTTATGGCTGTTTTGGCTGTTTTGGAAATTAAAATATGAAGGGCTGTTATAGGAGTTTTTTTCCTTTTATAATTCAACAAAGTGGGGCACTTAGTTTCTATGGTGGCCTTGAAGCAGATCTCTTATAATTCCTACTCTTCTACCCTTTTACTATATCCCCTATTGTTTGTGATTTATTGGACTATGATTGAGTAACATGGAAAAACTCGTGAAATAATTACTAGAGTGTTTCGATGGATTATGATTGAGTGTTATGGAAAAACTCATGCAATAAACACTAGTGTTTCGATCTGCATTAATTATTGTGTATCTTACCTGATATAGAAATTTGGCTATGTTCAGGTTTTACATCACTTGCCATCAAATTAATACGAGTTTTCTTTGCATTAGACAGTTTGCAGGCCATTAATCTTTGGGGTTTGATAGCTACTACTTTTTGGAGGTCTTCTTGGTCGAATTTGGTTCACCGACACTTTTCCCGAGTTTTGGGTTGAGTATTTATAAGTAAAATATTTTCTAGGCACTGGATGAGTCTTTCTCAAATTTTAAGAAACAAGTTTTTAACTTTGAACTTATATATTGCTGGAGATAAGATGCCCTCCTATGTAAGTAAAAGGAAACCAAATGTTTAAGAATATCGATTTTAAACAAAATATAAGATGTCTCATTGGTGGCTTTATTGGAGCAACTACAATTCTGAATGACGCGACAATCATGAGAGTTAAGAGTTAGATTTCAGGGCCATGCATGCATTATTGTATAGACTTGATGGTAAGCAAGAAAGTGGAATGGACTTCAAGGATTTGGGAAAAATAGGTTATGACAACCCTTCAAAATCTTCATTTCCACCAATAGGTATTAGAAAGGTCAACATTTAATCTCATTGGGGTGGGGCAGGGGCTATCACATCCTTCGAATTTCAGTAATCAAGGCAAATTAGTTTAATGTTTTTGATGCTCAGTCAATTTTAACATAGACTTACCATCTTTTAATGCACGAGATTGTACCATCAAGCTTAGAACTTGGTCCAATTGCTATTCTGCCAACATTTTCCCATGAATTTGATGAGACTCCTTTTATAAGTATTTCTATCTTTGTAATTGTCTTTTCTCTTTTTATTTTTGCACGTGCTTGGCCAACATGCATGCTCATTATTTTGCAACTATTTAATACAAGCTAATGACAAATATAAAACACTCAGTTTTGGAAGTTATCTCTTTGTTTATCTGCTGTTTGTGTGTTTTCTTTCTAGCTTTTCAGAGTGAGAACCACGATGTCATACCAATTGTCACCAGAGACAGACAATAAGGCCATTTCCTATCAATTTTTATTGCTGTCTAGATTTCAGAGAACAGAACTCTTGGCTTGCACTCAGATGCATTTGTGTCTTCCATCCAAAATCTAAGCCAATTCCCCTGTTTCTTCTTGCTGCCCCCTCTCCTTTTCTCTTAGCAGACATATTTTTGTTTGTGATAGACAAATTTCTGTTCATGAGGCTGTGTAGTACCATGCCTGATGGCACCACTTTTACATATGTTGTTGGTTCCTATTTGGGTTATATCTGTCACTATTCTTCCCCTGACACTTAGTAGTTGCAATGCATTTCTGACTTAGCTTGACCATACACTTGTATTTTGCAATAACATGCACAACAAGATACGTTTTACTTTTGGCTGCTTTGTTTTTTATTAGCTACTTGTGACTTATTTCCTAGTATGTCATGCTTATCAATTTGGACTCATTTGGAGTCAATTCAAAAATGATTCTTTTAATTTATTGAGTTTTACAATATTTTAATATATTTGAAAATACAATGCCTATAGTTGATTTAATTTAAGTTCATATCATATTCGAGGTACCATGATCCTATGGGGTGCATGCACAGATTATAGGATCCATACCACAACCCTTCTTGATCTGAGGGGTCCATAGCTCTATTTTGTTGAATGACTCAACTAAGTAGGCAGAGGTGCACCAGACATAGAGGGCAGTTTCAGGGAAAAGGATGTCAAACTTGTGATCCTTGTGCAAATTGTTTTCCAATGAATACTTGCAAAATCACTCTCGAGATTGTGAATGTTTGGCCATTTGATCTGCCCAAAATTCATATACTGTATGATCGAATCAATGAGTTGGAGACAAGATGGTATGTGAGAGAGCATGTTTGATGGCATGCAAGGGATACTTCACCCTCATCTACTGGTATTATGATGTGGATGAGACATTTACTACTTCATTGACCAAAGGGGGTAAAAATATTAATTTTATTGGTTTCAAGACACTCAATGCTTCAAAATATAAATATCCATACTTTATGTTTATCATTATCATAAGAAAGGTTAAGATCTGATCTTGGGGTATGACATCCCATGCTTGAATGAATATATGAGGAAGAAAGTCTTCCTTTCTTATTTATTGAATCTATGAAATTCTTCACCCAAAGAAACACTTATTGAAAATGAAAATGAGAGGATGGGCTGGTGTTCCCCATAGAGGAAAGCCGTGCAATTACTCCATTGTAGGAGATGGAAGAGGAGAAGGAAGGTATATTTTCCCCATTCCTACATTCTCAAGGGTTGCATCATTCTTGTACTAACACATTGGAGAGGAAATATGAGTGCACAAATGTCTCGTGGAGTTTGAGCTGATTTTGAATACTTGAGGAGGAAGTTTTGTAGCCATTAGAGTTTGGAGAGCAACCTTGCACATAGCCTTGAGCAAGATACACATGGGAACATATCTACACCTTGTTCCTTATTTTCATTCTTCTACTTCATAAGAAAAGTAAAAAAAAAAAATTCAAATTCATGTATTAGGAAAAATTTCAGAAGTCGGTAAGTGTGTGAGTTGGATGGGTGCTTGCAATATGAGATGGAGGGGAGTAGGAAAAGCACACTCAACTTAGACTGTTATTTCATTCTTGCATTTTCACATTTTGGGAAGAGAACATGAGAAAAATGTTCATGAGAGAAGTGCTGATTTCGTGAGCTTGAGAAAGGAGAAATTATATAAGTTCGTAGGTTGGAGAGAATGACCCTTGGCCATGGATTGTAGTGGCATCTCTAGAGAAAGTCTAAAACTCTTTCCCCTTCCCTACTACCAAGAATCTCCCCACAAAAACAAGTAATTTCTGATTTCAGTTTTTGTTTATGCTCCTAAATTTTCTCCTCTTTTCTCGGAGCCATGGTATGGTTTGATTGGAGTGTTTGAAATCCATTATTTGGTACTTTGTTGTACATTTCCTCTTCTTGTTGTATGAATGTTTCTTTTATCATGTTCATCTTTTCTTGCAAGCACCATTTCTTGTGTGGAAGGGATGTGGAGGGAAAGAGAGGAATGCAGAAAGCGCTGGGAATGGGAAGGAAGAATAGAAAATATACTTTTTATTTTGTGAAAGTAGGAATTGGAAAACTAAATTAGCATCATGAATGTGCTAGGGTTGCTTCCTTTGTAGCGTAACCTTCACCTTCATACAATTGCATTTTATTTAGCCACAAGAGCCACATTTTGCTTTCTGTCTCAGTAAGAGAATCCCTTGGTGTAGGACGAAAAACACTCCTCCGAATTCTCCCGAATTGACTGCTTTGGGCATGGGATCGAATGGGTAAGAAATGACACTCATGCCCTACTTTTACATGCGTCATAATCTCAAAATTTGACCATTCAATCCTTTCCCTGATGATGGGTTATGTAGAGAGATTTGAAACATCGTACTCAAATAATTACCATGCAGTTTATCCCGTAAAATCTTCTCAATGTAGCATGTTGTGATTCATCTCTCAATTTTTTTCGGTCATATCTTCATTTCAATGATTAATAATGTACTTGGTTGGGTTCATTACATGAGATTTATGAGAAAATGAGGTCGAAAGAGTGGGATCATCTATGTTATTTAATGAACCTCCTTATTGTTGATTTTTCCGATTAATTTAACGAGTAATCGATCCTAAATTACTTCCGGATATAAGGAAAGTTCCAACTCTTCACAAAAGAAATTCAATTTTAATTTGTCTAGAAAGCTATCTCTTTTCTTAAAAATCCTTGAATCCCCTAGCACGAAAGGGGAACGGGTATCATGAAAATTAGCCTCATGCCAAAATTTCCATAGGAATCCAACAATAATGTTCTCCATACTTGTGAAGGATCTCAACTTTGAGCATTTCAAATGCTGATTTCTTTGTATGCATGCACATGAATTGTCGATCCATTTTACCTCTTTCATATTCAATCTTGCTTGTCCTCTTTGTAGACAATGGTCATGGACATTAAATCAATTTTGGGGCGTAATGCATGTTGCAAATAACATTTCGATTGACCTTGAGAAGTGAAAATGTAATGCCCCTTTCTAAGGCTGAAATTGTAAATCAAGGAAATGACACAAACCCCAAGTGAAGTAAATTCGGTTTTTTATAACAACAAATCTAAAATATCAAAAACCCTAGCAACAAATTGTATAGGGACTTCAACTCACCGTATACCTGAAAATGCTTCTAAATAATTATTTCAAGCACAACAACATTTGTCCATCCAAAATACATCAAAGAAAGGGAGAAAACAAAAGATTATACCTAGATGCAATTAATTTTATGACAATAGTAGGGCAGTCACAAACAAGGGCTGAAAATGATAGATAAAATCCTCCAAAAATTACCAAATTGTAGATTCTAGCCTTACAAAATATGATAAATGTGAATATCAAAGAATAATGAAGTTATGTGCCCTATAAGGCACCCGAATTCTCTTCTACCCTAGTCGCTCCCTAGGAGAATGGATTCAAACAATGTCAAAAGTTTTTGTATGGCTCTTCCTTGATGCCTTAGATGCAAATCAACAAGATGGTCTTCAACATCACCAAATTGAAGGGTTTATGTCCTCCAATCTCCCACAAGGAAGGATTTTGTCCTCCTTAGATGCCACACTAATGGATTGTCGCCCAATAGTGGAATGGACTACGAGCAATCAACCATATAGACCAAATATAAAGTGTATATGCCAAAAGATGATGTGCAAATTAGGCCCCTAATGTTAGGAAATTAGTGCTCACATTATTGTTTGTAATAGTTAAATGTAATATTCATATATTACATTAGTAAGTTAGTGTATGAGAGAATAGTGGTGAGTGATTATAGGAGAGATTCCTAGAGAGATTAGTGGGATAATATTGGTAAGCCTCATCTCCTTGTTTATAGGAAATGGAAAGGCTATATATTGTAAGCTCTCTCATCATGTAATTGCTCCAAATTATTCAATCAATAATATAGTGTGTTTATTATATTTTTGCTCTTATTTTGTGTTTATGTTATTATCTTCATTCTGCAACATTGTCTCTTATTGATTTGTACAATTATATAATGTAATTGTTGCTTATTTATATTAGATAAGCTATCAATTTCACATCATCTGGTATCAGAGCAGGCTAGGAAAATTTATGAGATTCATTGCAGGACAAAACCGCAGCCTCTAAGATGCAGATATGAGAGTTTTGAAGCTTTCATTGCCATTTTCGGAATTCTGATCTGAAAAAAAAACGACTGGTAATTCACGTTTTTCTCAAAAACCCAGATTCAAATTTTCTGAAATTTTTTGGGTTTGTTACTTTGTATTTTTTAAAACTTCTGTCAAAAAATTACAGAAACCCATTTCGTATTTTACGAGAAATCGTGGAAACAATTATTACGGTTTCTAATTATTCTGTAAAAAAAAATAGTGACTGATTTCTAGCAATTAAAATCTGATATGCTTTATTATTTTGGATAAATATAAAGCTGATTATTATTGTAAGGGTGCATTATCGGTTGAAACCGACACCTAATAGAATTGTAAAATGAGCCTCAAAGACAAATTCAGCTGAGTTAGCATCATCATGATTGGAGGCAGGAGGCAAATCTGCATCTCTTGTTAATCACCAACAAAGAGAATGTTGCATTGTATTGGTGATATTTATTTTCTGTTGTGTGTTTCATTTCTGGAAATAAACTTGTTAAATCAAGTACATGATTGTATCACCTGCATTAGTCAGGATGTGATGGGGGTTAAAGGGATACTGACATTAAATGACATGGTTTTTGGTAAACCAGTAAAACCAATTGGTTGTTGGTAAACCATGGATAAACCTTCATCTGGTTTTATGGTAACCATGGAAAAACCATACTTAGGTTTGTGAATCCTTGGAAAATCACACAGTCATTGTTAGATGCAGTATAGGATGAAACCTTCCCCATGTTCACACTAAGGGGGTGAATGTTAGGAAATTAGTGCTCACATTATTGTTTGTAATAGTTAAATGTAATATTCATATATTACATTAGTAAGTTAGTGTGTTAGTAAGATATTAATATTGTTATATTAATATCATATTAGTGTGAGAAAAATAAAAGATTGTAATATTATTAATATGAGTCATAAAACAACTCATTATTAATAATATAGGATATTGTATTAGTTGTGAGTTTGTTGAATAAACAACTCATGTAGATTATTGTGTGTGGAGATATTGGTGGGATATATGAGAGAATAGTGGTGAGTGATCATAGGAGAGATTCTCTAGGAGAGATTAGTGGGATAATATTGGTAAGCCTCATCTCCTTGTTTATAGGAAATGGAAAGGCTATATATTGTAAGCTCTCTCATCATGTAATTGCTCCAAATTATTCAATCAATAATATAGTGTGTTTATTATATTTTTGCTCTTATTTTGTGTTTATGTTATTATCTTCATTCTGCAACATTGTCTCTTATTGATTTGTACAATTATATAATGTAATTGTTGCTTATTTATATTAGATAAGCTATCAATTTCACATCACCTAAGACTCCTCTTATACTCTTTGGTTGGCACTAAGAGCCATAAGGTGTAGACCGACCTCTTAAGCTTGCTTTATCTTCTAATTCCATGTTGGGAATCTTCCCAACTTTGCTAACCTCTTAATGATCTTAACTTTATCTTTTAATTTCATGTTGGGATCATTATAATCCAAATTGACCCACCTCATGGAGTAAAACACCAAAGAAAAACATTAATAACAATAAATGAAAATAAAAATGAAACCCAAGGACTTCCATTGTGCAATTCCTTCTTGGCCACGTGAAGAGAAATGACAAGAAATCTTCCATTGGTGCTATTTTGAAAAAGATGACATTACAATCATCCCTTCCCAAAATTGCTTTCCTTTAAGCAATTGTAAGTCGTCATGCCCAAATGCCATCATACCAAGGTGAAGGAACATATTGTAGCATTCCCATAGTCTAGATCTCTGCTCCTATCAAATGAAAGAGATTTTGCCCAAACAAACTTTGATACCTTTTGCCCCTTTTTTTCCATTGAAGTCCCCTTCATCTTTAACTTCTAAAACAACAATAAAAACTTCTTTTCGTATACTCAATCGTATAAAAGCCTTCCAAACCGCTGTAATATTAGTCATAAAACAACAAATTAATAAATAATCAAAGAACTTGACAAACTAATCCATGTCACAATGTGGCATCGTCATTCTTCGCTCCATCCTTGTCAATTAAGGTGGACGAACACCGCATATTTCCATATACAAATGTA
Organism: Taxus wallichiana var. yunnanensis; assembly: GCA_018340775.1. Lineage (NCBI taxonomy): Eukaryota > Viridiplantae > Streptophyta > Pinopsida > Cupressales > Taxaceae > Taxus > Taxus wallichiana. The sequence continues at coordinate 652,889,396 of CM031240.1, forward strand.
ATTGAAATTAGGTCTAGGATGATATAAATGATGACAACAATATCAATGATGGTAGTTCGCTTACAACCGCCATGAAAATACCTCCTCTCTCACTTGGGGTAGACAACCCTCATTCCTCGACTCTTGATTACATTCTTCACTCAACAACAAACTTGATCATCATGCAAAACCGATCCAAACAATTAGAGTTACCTTGCTTTAGTGGCCTCCTTGGCTGTCCAAAAGATGGTCTAGGATGTCCTCTTCCCGTTGTCCTATGTTGGGTTGTACCTTCCTCAAAGCCTTTATATTTTACCCCAATCCAAGTATTAGAGGGACCTGTTTCTATGCAAATTAAGACCTTTGCACTCACAAAATTGCCATCCTCCATTATGACATCTTCATCTTCAGTGTAGTCCCATATTCTTCATAACATGTTTGGATGGATAAATAATGCAGCTACTCTTTCATCTTTATTCCCGTGCCTACACAAAGAACAAACACATTAAAAGAAACAAGAGCTCTTAATATCATTTCTTCATGCCTCATAGATATGTGAACTAGCTTTCTTCCTTTGCTTGCATTTTTCTCAAAATTCTCCTTCATATGATGGATTCTTAAAGGTTCATTCATGCTGTCCCAAGTATGGCTGTAGCTGTACCATTGCAATTTCTCGCTCGAAATTCATATTATGGTGGCCGGAAAGTCTTCTAAAACAATGACAAACAATCCTCATTGATGGAGGTGGAAAACCCTTCCTCATCATGGACTAAAAAGACTTTGGTGACTATCATAAAAGGGGTTAACAAGCGGTTCTCATGTAGACAACAACAAAAAGAATAGGATAAAATCTGTTACACTTCAAATTCTTAACAAAATCACCCATATGGTGATTGAAAATGTTTCAACAACATCAACACCCTCAAGATTACTCCCATGTATGGTCGAGGCTACATGTAGGGCTACAAATACAATGTTGGGCAAAATGAAAATGTTGATAACAACAATATTAATTTTTATGACATGTCTTAGAACCCATAAAACATGATTTCTACTACTTACACTCGTACCACCAATTTCTAGTTGGGTTACAATGCTCGGGGCAACAAGATAACATCCATCTTACTCACTTCCAAATGTAAAATTTATGAAATCAACATCCACTTCCATTGGAAGACTTCTTCTAAGAGCATGTGCATGGATTAAGAGCTGAAAATCTCTATGATACGAATGTTGTTTTAAAACTTAAAGTGTGGTGGTTATCTTACCATGTGCAACCCATAGATCTTGCCTTCTTCTGGTAATTCTTTCCATTCTCTTTGCTGTGTAGCAACTTGAGAATCTCCTCTTGTCATGCTTTGAAGCACAACCTTTTGATCACCAAGTTTGATTCTCAACTCCCTAGCTTGATAGTTTTGGTTAATTTCACCCAAAAAATGCATTCATTGAATCTCAAGTATCAAATCCGCACTCTCCAATACCAACAACACAAAAATCATAACTTACCATGTGCTTCCCAAGATGAGCTTGAGTTGTTGGAACCTTATGGTGCAAGGATGATGATGCCATCTCAGAGCATCCCATCCTTCATAAGGAAGTTCAAATGCACAACAAACTCCATATGATTTCCCATAAATTTATTTCTAACCATATGCATGAAATGAAGCACTCACTAGCCATAATAAGATGGAACCCATCAAGACTTACCTTCTTTGTAACTCAAAGGATCCATGTACTTATCAAATCCCTTTTCGGAGGCTAAATTTTGAAGACCTTAACCCATTCTTTCCCCGTGGGTCTAAGGAGAAAAGCAAGGGGAAATCTAGATTATATTTTAAATAGTTGTTTTCATTTATTATTATTTATCCTATTGGAAGCCTTTTTGCTCCAATAGAGGAATTTAAGTAGTTTAGTATTAATGGTATTGTGAGCATGTAGGCTCCAATAACCTTTTAATATTTAAAATGTAATTTTACTTAAGAGGTGACTATGATGTAATGATTGCTTTAAGCACTCGTAATGCCTATTTAAGGAGGTTCTTAGGGCATTAATGAACATGTTTTGGTGATTATTCTTATTTTTGTTAAAGTTGGCTAGTGTAGCCCTTTTATTCTCTCTCAAGGACGAAACCCCTTGGGTTGAGGATCTCTTCCAAGGATGAAAACCCTTGGTTGGGAAACTTGTGAAGGACAAAAACCCTTCATGAGGTTTTGATTGTGCAAGCTGGTTGGAAATGCAATAAAGGATCTTTCTCTTGCATTTGTGGTCTTCTTTGATGCAAATTATATTTATTTCAAGTGGAGCAACCTATATTGAAGTGGTGATTTGGTATGTGTGGTGACATTTTGGAAAATATGAAATTATCATCTTATTCTCTATATTTTATTAAGCCAAGTTTTCGAGTTTGGTGAATTTTGGTGATGTTCTACTATTTTTTGCAAGCTCGGGAATGTTCGCTGGTTAGGGTTTCATAATTAATTAATTTCACATGCAAATCTGAGTTCTAACAGCTGCAATTGATTGATAAGGGTTTCCTATTAATTTTGGCACAAGTTTGAAAGTATTTTTGCAAGGTTTATCTCCTTTTCGAAGGGCTGTTCTTCCCTAGGAAGGTCGCTGCCCTAGGAAGGGTTTGAGATCAGTTTTTGCAGGGTTAAAACAACAGTGTTCTAAATTTGATTTGGGAGTTTTTTCCATTTCCTAAGGCCCCCAAAAGGGACATTATAGTGGTATCATAGCTCTTTTCTTCTAGCATGTGAAGCATGGTAGATGATAGTGGTATTTAATATTACTAGAGGAGGGAAAAGAAGACAACAAAGTCTAGAGAAGAAAAATTGGAGACGATTATGAAAACACAAGAAGGAATGATGGAGGCATTGAGTCAGCTTACCCTAGCCATCCAAAAGTTGCAAGGTGGTGGTTCGGCCAAAAGGAAGAGTCTTCCTACAGCCCCTCGTGAATCAAAGAAGGAGAAAATTCCTTTTGCAAGGCCCTACAAACCCCAATTCGTGGCTAAGGAGGAAGTCACTCCACAAGGGAGCCCTAGACAAGCTCATGGCTACATCACATTGCTTGAAGAATACCGAGAAATGCTGGAGTTTCGGGAGGCAATGTCTCTCACAGATTTTGTCAAATTAAGGATGGAAGAAAAACATTACCGGCAAGGAACCCTAGCGCCAAAAGGAGAGGTGCAACATGCATTGGGTAAGATGAATCTTCCTACTTTTGATGGCTCTACAAAGGGATCAACTAGGGCATGGATCCAAAGACTTGACACTATACATAGAGAAGGGCTTGAAGGTAGAGGTTTCTTAAGCCCCCATGGCAAAATTTTGAGCTCTAATAGTCACACACATGCTGGTAACAAATCAGATCTCGTGTCTTGAAGGAAATGGAACCATGAAAGAGGGAGAATTGGCCCTTACTCCTGTTATTGTTCCGGAGAGTCAACATCATGAGGTAATTATTGATCATTGTTTGGTTAATATTGATGATGTTTCAACATGTGATGAATCCAGGGTTGAAAAGAAGAGTGAGGAGCAAGAAGGGGAAGAGAAAGGGATGGTTGGAAACCATTTTCCAAATAGACATGATGACAATAAGCTTGCTGGTCTGTCTATAACAACAGTCACTAAAGAGCATAATGATGATGGATTAGACATGGGTAAGAGCTATGAAGACATTCCAAACACACATGAACAAGGTATGGAGGTAGTGCACCTTTCAAGCAACTTCCAAGTCATGCATGCATCAAGACAAAAGTCGCTTTAGGCTCAAGGACTGAAATGGGGTTGATAAGGGGTAACCTTCTTTCCAAGGCCAACAATATGCATGCAAAGGTAACTACTTCCTCTTTCCATTTGGTTTGTAATCTGTCTTATATACTTGTGTTTGGGGAAGAAATTGGGGTCACAATGATGCTTGTATTGACGATATCATGTTGGCGAGAAAATTTGTCTGGTGGACAAACTTGTGGATTTCTTGCCAACGCTATGGGAATCTAAGTCCCTCTACTTAACCAATGCAGCTGCCGTATGTGCATGTGTGAGAAAGTGTGGATTTCTGTGGTGGTCTTTCGACCGGGATCCAATAGGGGCACTCCACTGACCCTGCGGCAAAGCTAGCAATCTCTTGCTAGGGAAGTCTTCGTCTGTAGAGCGGGAAAGGGGAGTGAGAAAAGAGGTAGGAGAACTAATGTTGCAGATAGAAAATCAGATTCCTGCACACACACTAGTTAGAAACTTCAACACATGCATTTATCGGAAGAAACAACTCTGCGAATAGCAACAAGACCAAATAGAATTCACTGATCACCAAGTATTAAGAAACCCCTTAGTCAAAGAAAGCTAGAAACTCCTTGTATTGATTGCTCAAATCAAAGTTGTACATAATGTGGGAATGGAAGAAATTTGAGAGGGGAAGAGAGTAGAAGAAAATGGCTATCTCCTTTGCTTTCTCTAGGTACAATGCACTCTTGAGTCTACAAGATCAATTGCCAACCCTTTGAAATGGGAATGGCTTTACAATTTATAGAATAGAATGTAACTCTTCATTTTCCTCATGACCTTTTGAATACCTTAATATGACTTAAGACTGTTCATATTCCACTTCAAATATTTAAGTCCCTTTTATAATAGCAATGCGACTTAATTTACATTATGTTTCTAAAGTTGCTTAAGTCATATTAAAAGTGCAAACCCCAACGCGAAATTAGAATATTGGAAAGTGAGAGAAAGTTGGGGGAAGAGGAGAGAGAAAGAGAGGGAGAAGAAGAAGAGGAGATGTCGTTCCCGATGAAGTCCGTTGATCCTCGTTGATGGAAAGCTCCAAATGCAGTGAAACTCTGAATCTTCGAACTCCTTGCACACTGTAAAATCCTCCAAATTATCTCACGAACGCTCGCTAAGTTGAATGAACTAAGGTGGATCTTGAATGCCCTGTGAAAAATGACTAGGATGCTCCCGAAAAATGATGTCCCCCTAAATGATTATCCTTATACATCCCATTGTGCCAAAACTTCTCTTTGAGTGTAACTTACTATTTTTAGTAAGTGTGAAAAAAGCAACTCTCTTGATCCTTTGCTGAGTGTTGTGACCTTGATTCCCCTTTCTCCCTGCGTTCCTCACTCCTTTGGATCAAATTTCTATTTTTAGCAGGTGCTCGAGGGCACACTTACTATTTTTAGTAAGTGCCAAAAATGTCCGTTCTGGTGGATTCTCAGCTGTAGTGCACCTCCAATGTCTTCGTCTTCTTCGCAGGTTCTTCTATCGATGACTTTCCCAAAATAGTAGTTCCTATGTAGTAGACCTACTATTTTTAGAAAGTTTGCCTCTGGGAGTCGATTGACGTGGAACAAAGTTTTTTGATATGGGTTTTTTCCCAATATCATCCCTCTGAAATTTCGGGCCCGCCCGCTTAATAATCCAGAGATTTTAAAGTTTTAATTTTTGGAGTCGATAAAGGTTTCCGAGTACGATAGCCATTAATGGACCTCAAAATTGTAGGTCTGGTTTTCTCCTCCATTTGCGAAGAAAATTGTATTTTTGATGTGGGTTTTTTCTTCTGGTGCTTCACGTGCAATCTTACTTCGATTCGACAACCGGTTTGACGGAAATCCCACTTCTTTCTTCGTTGAGCCGGAAAGGAGATTTCTTCGTTGTGGATGCTCTGTCGCACATGGGGGAGTTTGAAGGTGTCTTCTTGATGGCCTTGGGTAGAGGAATGAGCAGCAAAATATATCTTGTTGTTTCATGCATCTGTTTGGGAGATTTCTTCAACTTCTCATTTCATGGCTATGGAGTTTTCTCCGTTTTCTCCTTTTGTGCTCCATGCTTCTCCTTCTATGTTTGATGAGGATTCCTTCTGAGACCTGCACATTGCTGTGGGGAATGTGTTTCAGTTCTTGGGTTGAGCAGGTTTGAGTATTTGCAATGGCGGAGTGATGGAAGAATGTTGCAGAGGAAGTATGGAGGAATGAAGTGCACATATAATCGCAGAAGTTAGAAGCGGGAAAAAGTGGCACTTGGAAAATTTCAAAAAGATATGCACAGGTAGGGCTTGGGCGCATTTTTCCATGCTTGATGTCCCTGACCTCAGGGATGTGAGGGACATCAATTTCTACAATGAGCAAGATGGCAACATGTGGCACTAGATCTAACGACGTGGAATGAAGGAGGAAAAAGTCGATTTGAAGCACTTTGAAAGGAGGTCACATGGGTGTCCAAAAGACTCCTCCTGAGGGGCAATTTTTCCATGTCCGATGTCCCCACCTCGGTACATAAGGGACATCAGCCCTGGTGGTCCGGAGGTGACACGTGACGCCCGATTTGGCGAGGAATGCACGCTCCAAATAAGCACCTGGGGGCTGAACTGCGGTCACGTGAGTGTCCAGAAGACTCCCTATGGGGGCTGGGCATTTTTCAAGGTCTGATGTCCCCCACCTCAGGTGCATAAGGGACATCAGTTTCCACGGTGGTCCTGGAGCTGACACGTGGTGCCCGATCCAACGACAGGGGATGAATGCTCCAAGAATGCACTCCTGGAAATTTGTGAACTATCAAGTCCCAAGGTCATATGAGGGCCCTGAGAGGTCACATGGGGGTTGGCCACATTGTCCAAGGGCTGATGTACTTAACCTCAAGGACGCTCGGGGACATGAAACCTTGTCAAGCTCATGGTGTCGACACATGTCCTCTCGAAAAAATGACTAAGTCTTGAACTGCGTTTGAGAGGGTAACTTAGAATGAAGATAACTTGAGCTCCCGATGGAATTTATTGGTGAAATTTTATATGATCTTGACTGGAAATGGCATTTTGAATCCAATTATGGGGGTTTCATGTCTTGATTTGGCCATATGATCCCTGAAAATCAGATTTTTGATCTGGTACTCCACTTGTGCCTGAGAAAACTTCTTGTCAATCATATGCACCAAGGTGTTGTGAAAAATATTATTTTACCATCATGTAGGTATTAGAATCCTCTTTCCGATGATGTTTTGTTTTACTTCTAAATCCATCCGAGCTCCCGAAATCTTCTTCTGAAGCTCAACAGTTGTTTTAGGCCTGTGTACCGCCTAGGCTTGTGAACCTTGTTTTTTACTCAGACTGCTCCAAGTCTTGCAGAACTTCCCCAGACCTTCCAAAATCATTTCCATGATGTTCCAAGGTATTTCATTCGCCTCCATGTTGATTTTTCTCTTGTTCTACTCTAGGGGGTTGAATCTAGTCCTGGGAAGGCCAACTGATAGCCCTTCCCAATACTGCCAGAAGATAGCATCTTTTTAGAACTCCCTAAAATCACCTAGGTGGAATGAGTGCACTTTACTAAATCACCTAGGGGACAAATTTGACATCAAATAGGGGTGATCAGACTGATGGATTTGACTTGGGGTGCCTAGGAATGAAAAATTTGCCATAGGGGTATAGTTGTCGTGCTTGGAAACTTCCAATTTCCCTATTGCACATTTTCACGACAATAGGTACCTTAACAAGTCTTTTATGGTCAAGCAGATTTGAAGAAACTCTCCATAAAAGACAGGATAAGGTGGCTGGACTGTCCCTAACAACAATCAAAGGGAGGTCATTTGATGGAAACCACAACCCTAACAAGAAGCCAGAAGTTATCCAAGACAAGCACCGACAAGTGTGGAAAGGAAAGATCCCATCCGGCGAGGAAACCAGGCCAAGGAAGAGTGCTGATTTGAACTCAGAAATTCTGAGTCATAAGAATGTCATAGGCAGCCCACGGTATGAGGATATCTCAGTTTTTGCCAATGTATCATTTCAGATTTGTTACCATGGACAACTTAGTTAGAAGCAATACTCATGTCTCATGTGTGTGGTATCCTCCTATGTCACCGCTGATTGGATATCTTCATGCACATCATACTTCATGGGGTGATGAGGTAAGAGGTACTTTTGTAGTAAAAAGCATATAGATACTTGGGCTCAATTTCAAAGATGTTTTAGCAAGTGGCAAACAGGTGTTATATTGAGATTTACAAAGGAAGGAATACCTGATTTCAAAATCATTATGGAGGGAAATGATGGTGATTCTAATTTTCAGTTTCATATGTGGTTAACCCATGGTCCCATAATAATGGAAGAGCTAGAAAGAATGGAATGGATGGGCAACATTCTTACTATAAAATGTGGCACACATCACCCATTCCGGGTGAGGGGTCTTCTTCATGACCAAAGGGTCACCATGCTTATAGAGAATGACAATACACATCAATTTATTGAAGAAGAATTGACAAGAAGGGTGGGGCCAAACAAGGCTGGTTTCAAAGGCTTCATGATCACCATAACTCATGGAACATATCCTCTTTGCACAAGAAAGATACCACAGCTTGCTATTCCCATGAAAAGGTATGAATTTTGTATTGACTTCCTTGTTTTAAGTCCAGTTGAGGCACATATTGTTTTGGGAGTCAAGAGCTCCAAACTTTAGGGGAATTTACCCTCAAAATCCACAAGAAGGGATTGAAGTTCCACTCACAAAATGAAGAAGTCAGAATTTATGAAATCAGAAATGGAAATGGTAGGCATGTTAAGCAAGGAAAATCTGATTTTATTTCATTATCAGCAGTAGAGAAGGGACTGATTCTAGCTAAGAATACAAGGAGGAATTTTTCAAACAACATCATGAGGAGGATAAAGAATGAAGAGGAAATGAAACATAGTCATTGGAGCAATCATGTCCATACATGTGCAAAGGAAGATTGTACACTTCTTACATATTTTAGAATGGATATAACAACTGATTGCATATTCTCAGTTTCTCTAGAGCAATTTTCAGTTTCTACCACCTTCCAATCATGTGTGGATGTCATATTCAAACAACAATCATTACTCGCAAAGAAATTCAATTGTGGATTTGGTTTGACCAAAATTTTGTATCAAGGATATATGGAGCAACAAAGGATGCATTCCATACTTGGTTGGCCTCCTCCCATCTCCATTTCACAACTTAGAAGGTCCTCGTGGGTCTAAGAAGGGCTCTTCACATCTTGTTGCCCCTCTAACTGATTTAACTAAGAAGGGGGTACTCAACTGGTCACTTCTAGCTCAAGAAACATTTGATAAACTCAAGAAGGTGCTGTACTCATGTTAAGTACTTGTTGTACCTAATTCTTCTTTTCCATTTATGGTGGGATTTGATACATCCGATGAATCAATAGGGTTGTTCTAATGCAAAATCAACGTCTTATTGCATTAGAAAACAAAGAACTCAAGAAACATGAGCTAAATATTCACATTTATGATAAGAAGATGATGGTCATTATGCATGCCTTGTTCAAATTTAGGCCATATATTGTTGATGGGTGAACAAAATACAAGCTTTTGGTTTTGACATCAAATATGTCAAGAAGAAAAACATTGCAGCAGTAGATACCTTATCACGAAAACCAACTCTCCACGAGAATCAAGAAGGAACACAAGAAGGATCCACACAAAGAGGAGTCAAGATTTAGAGTAGCGAAATTCATCATTGCTTGAGGACAAGCAATCTTGGGAAGGGGGACTATCATGTCCCTTTTTGGAGGCTAAATTCTGAAGACCTTAACCCATTCTTTTCCCCGCTGGTCTAAGGAAAAAGAAAGGGGAAATATGAATTATATTTTAAATATTTGTTTTCATTTATTATCATTTATCTTATTGGAAGCCTTTTTGCTCCAATAGAGGAATTTAAGTAGTTTAGTATTAATGGTATTGTGAGCATGTAGGCTCCAATAACCTTTTTAATATTTAAAATGCAATTACTTAAGGGGTCAGCGATGATGTAATAATTGTTTTAAGCACTCCTTATGCCTATTTAAGGAGGTTGCTTGGGCATTAATGAACATGTTTTGGTGATTATTCTTATTTTGGTGAAAGTTGGCTAGTGTATCCCTTTTATTCTCTCTCAAGGACAAAACCCCTTGGATTGAGGATCTCTTCGAAGGTTGTAAAGGACAAAAACCCTTCATGAGTTTTTTTATTTTTGAATCTGGTTGAAATGTAACAAATGATCTCTCTCTTGCATTTGTGGTCTTCTTTGATGCAAATTATATTTATTTCAAGTGGAACGACCTATGTTGAAGTGGTAATTTGGTATGTGTGGTGATATTTTGGCAAATATGAAATTATCATCTTATTCTCTATATTTTATTAAGCCAAGTTTTCGAGTTTGGTGAATTTTGGTGATGTTCTACTATTTTTGCAAGCTCGGGAATGTCTCATGCTAGTTAGGGTTTCATAATTAATTAATTTCACATGCAAATATGAGTTCTACAATCTGTAATTGATTGATAAGGGTTTCCTATTAATTTTGGCACAAGTTTGGAAGTATTTTTGTAAGGTTTATCTCCTTTTCGAAGGGTTGTTCTTCCCTAGGAAGGGTTTGAGATCTGTTTTTGCAGGTTAAAATAACAATGTTCTAAATCTAATTTGGGAACTTTTTGTCATTTCCTAAGGTCCCACAAAAAGGGACATTATAATACTCTTAGCCACTTAGAGTGTTCTTCACTTTATCACCCTTTCCACTATGTTGTCTATGATGACACAAGTATGACAATGATACTCGAGGAGGCCAAAAATCTGAAATGTGATTTTCAATATCCTACCTTGGGTTGTCCTCAGCTTGTCCATCTTCTTTTGCCGAATGAAGCTTGATTGAGATCTCTTCATATTCAACTAGTGAAGCTCTTCCCACCTTGAATTCATCCATATTTTGTTGGCACATGCATGGAGCATCTTCCTAGTTCTTGCCAAAGCCATGAACACCCTCAACTTGACTCTTATGAGCTGGTGTTTTGAAAATTCCAACAAGTTGAACATCATCATTATCAAGAGGAAATTTAGCTTCAACCACTAGATTATCTCCACAATTTTACAAATCAAATTTTCCTTCTTTCCTTGGCTCATGCTCCATGACTTTTTCCTCTTTCTTTGGAGATTTTGCTGCATCAAAAACCATTTTTGGTTATTCATTTAGCAACACCTTTCCATCTCCTTTAATGTGGTCTTCTTGGGACTCCACCTTAAAACCCTCTTGCAGATTTGATTTTTCTTTTTCTTCTTTCAAGAGAAACCCTTTGGGTTTGGTCATGGAAAATTCTTGTGGTTCAGGGCTTAACCATAACATCTTCATCCATGTTCTCGTTGTCCCTTTGTTAGAGCCATCAAATGTAGAGAAAGAAATCTCGCCCAACACATTTTGTACCTCTTTTGGTAGAGCATTTTGTTTTGGCTCCGACTTAGACCTTCCTTTTCTTATCCCAATGAACTCGGCAAGTGAAATTTCTTTCCATATCTCCCTTAGAAGTGCCATGTATTTCTCATAACTTACTGCAATTATTTTCCCCATAGAGGGCCTTGTTTCGACCTTCTAAGGGGGTTTCTTCCTCGAAGGAAAAAATTCCCAATGGTTGATCCGTGGGATGATCCAAAGGTCTTCCATGAAGTTTTTTTCTAGATGAGCTTTCTTATCCATTATGAAACCTAGGTTCATGAACTCTCTGAAGGGTTAGGGCTAGCAATTCCATAATTTCCATCAATGTCACTTTCCCTTCAATGAGCTTATCGATCTTGGCTTCTTGTAGATCTTGGCGAGACATAATCTCTTCTTCTCTTGGCTGGTATGATTTATTTTCTCTCTTCTAATAGCAATTGAAACCATGGTTTCCTTCTTGCATGAAACCCTCATGATGGGAATACCGAAGCTTTGATATCGCTGTAATGTCCCTTTTGAGGGATGAAACTGTAAATCAAGGAAATGACAAAACCCCAAGTGAAGTAAATTATGATTTTATAACATTAGATCTAAAATATCAAAATCCCTAGCAACGGATCAGTATAGGGACTTTAAATCACCATATAACCACACAAAAACAACTGAAAATGCTTCTAAATATTTAATTCAAGCACACCAACATTTATCCATCCAAATTAAATAAAAAAAATGGAGAAAACAAGAGATTATACCCAACTGCAACTAATTTTATAAAGAACAACAGGAAGCCACAAACAAGGGCTGAAAATGATGGATAAACTCCTCCAAAAATTACCAAATTGTAAATTCCATCCTTACAAAATATGATAAATGTGAATATCAAATAATAATGAAGTTATGTGCCCTAGAAGGCACCCAAATCCTCTTCTACCCTAGTTGCTCCCTAGGAGAGTGGCTTCAAACAATGTCAAAAGTTTTTGTATGGCTCCTCCTTGATGCCCTAGATGCAAACCAACAAGATGGTCTTCAATGAGAGTCTTCAACACCACCAAATTGAAGGGTTTCCGTCCTCCAATCTCCCACAAGGAAGGGTTTTGTCCTCCTTGGATGCCACACTAATGGATTGTCGCCTAATAGTGGAATGGACTAAGAGCAATCAGCCCTAGAGACCAAGTATAAATTGTATATGCCAAAAGATGATGTGCAAATGAGCCCCTAAGACTCCTCTTATACTCTTTGGTTGACGCCAAGAGCCATAAGGTGTAGACTGACCTCTTAAGCTTGTTTTATCTTCTAATTCCATGTTGGGAATATTCTCAACCTTGCCAACCTTTTAATGATTTTCACTTTACCTTTTAATTTCATGTTGGGATCATTATAATCCCATCCGACCAGTGCTTGGGAGTACAACACCAAAGAAAAACATTAATGATAATAAAAGAAAATAAAAATAAAACCCAAGGACTTCCCTTGTGCAATTCCTTCTTGGCCACACGAAGAGAAATGGAAAGAAGTCTTCCATTGGTGCTATTTTGAAAAAGAGGACATTATAGAAAACTTTTCATGTCCTCGCAACCCCATGGACCCTTCTACGCTTTTAGGGATGGTCACAGAGAACAACTGGATCTCGGTGGGTGTTGTATGGATGAAGGCTAGAGTTTCTCAATCCCTTTTCTGCGCATTCAAGCACCTCTTTGCCAACCTTATTGCATTTTTCATTTGAAAACAAAGTTTAGAGGCATAAGTTTCCTTAATCTAATAAAGTACAAGAGTGGCGATGAAGCACGTTATCCACATTAAATGGGATTTTTACTTCCTTGCAGGTGGAAGGGTTAGAATTGTCATCGCACTTGCGTATAGAATTTATTCTTGCTATATTGTTTTTACTAGGAAAGGGTAAATAGTGCTATATTAAAGTGCATGCCCCTTTTATATTTCTTTATTGGGACCACGAGATGGAGAGCACAACCACTACTTCTCTTTGATCTTCTAGCCCGAGCCTTGATACAAACATTTGACATCGCTGGTCACCTTCCATGGTTTCTTACTTTTTTCTTTGTCATCTCGCATGCTTCCTTGAGATGTGTTTTCCTCACAAGACTATTTGCATTCAAACCTAGTTCTAGTTTGGGGTTTAACCGCACTAGGTTTACCCTCTTTTTAATTTATGTTTCTTCACATCTTAATGCTTAGTTATTTTCCATAACCTAGGTCCTTTTGCCCTACTATTCTCTATTATACTTGAATGCAATTTTTGAGTCAAATTCACCTCCTTTTGGTCATTTATAAACATTATTATATTTCCTTTCTTTGGGGAGAATTGTATATTATGTCCATTAGTCCATATCTTGGATTAGGTTGTAGGTTGAACACTATTGTACATTGTGGGCTCTAATGTTTCATGATGGTTGGGCACCGTGGAACATGCTTCTTAGCATTCTTTGTATCTCTCTACCTGTTAATCCAATATATGGTCTAGGATAGGATTTCAAAGTTTTAAGGCCTAAATTAAAATGCGGAGTTAGATATGGCTCTTTTTAGCATCGCTTTGTATTACTATTCCCAAGGGTAATAATTTCCTTAATGCCCAAAGAAGCATAAATTTCACTCTTGGTGTCCATTTGAGTCAAACTAATAGTTGTTTCCTAAATTTTTGACCCTATTTGAGTTGTTTGTGAAGACAGCTTTGTGCTTTAGGGAAATTAGTTTCTTCCCTTGGGGTCGAGACACCCTCTTAAATTTGATGGATATATCTTAAGATTTAGGATTCATTTTATACTATGGTTTAAAAACAAATTATAGGGGTTCTTATGTGTTTCCCATTGGTAGCATGGAGTGGGTGTCTTTGTAGGTTGAAAAATTTGGCCATTTTTTTTTTATCACAATCTCCATTTTTCCAGATTACATTTGATGAATGTATCTTAAAGATTGGTTTTATCCTTTGGTTTAAAAACAATTATAGGGGTTTTTGTGTGTTTCTATTGGTAACATAGAGTGGGTGTTACATGATGAAATTGTGGCCATTTTGATCACAATTTCCATTTGTCTAGGTTGCACATGTAGAGTTCCAGCTTCTAGGCTCAAACCATTTTAGATGGTGTCTTCCATGTTCATCTCAATTCAAATCATTGGACTCTAATAGTGGTGATATATATCTATTGCATTCCCTACTTGCACATTAGGTTGTCGATCTCTTGATATCAAAGCTCCAACTTTGTTTGAGGTTCAAAAGTATTTGATGGTGCCAACAATTGAGTTATGTTCACCAAAAGTTAGATTGGTAGAGATTTCGTTGAAAACAACTTGAAAAACCTAATTTTACAAAATTTGGATGAACTTCATTCTTTATAATATACCCTTTTTCAAGCTAGTTCGTTTTGGAGACTTTGAGCCCATTCCATTTTTTGTGGGCAAGAAGGAAGTGACCAAGGAAAATTCTGTCATGTTTTTCATTCTTTTTTGTGAGCATTTACATTATTCTTTCATAGTTTCTTTTATAAGGAAGGTCAGCTAGATTGAAGAGGTGAAAAGCCAAAGATAAAGTTAAAATCACACATCCTTATGAGGTTGGTTATGGGGGAAGACTCCCTAATTTATTTTGGTTCCACGAAAGGGATATAAAGGGGGTCCGTTGGACTCATTTTGGGCATCTATCTTGTCATAAAAATATACTTGCATGATTTTCGAGTTGATTGCTCGATTCCTTTCCTCTAGAGGGTGAAAATCCTTTGGTTTGGCATACAAGGAGGACGAAACCCTTGTTCAAATTGAAGAATGAAAGCTCTTTAATTGGTGGTTCCTAAGGTCTCAAAAGAAAGTGATGTTGCTAGTTTTTAGCTAGAGTTTGATAGAGGAAGAGCTATTAAGGTTTTTACATCTATTTTGGACCATCTCCTAGGGTAGTGACTTGGTTGGAGGAGTTGAGTGCCTTCTAGGGCACATCTTGGAAATTGGAGTTGATATTCATCTTCCGATCATAATTTATAAGGCTAATTTCACACTTATATGATATTTTTGGGGATTAGAGTCTCCATTTCCAACCCTCATTGTGAGTTGTATTTTTGTTGTCATTTTTGAAATTACATCTGGGTATAATTTCATAATTTGTAGATGTTTTGAAGTACTTTGGGTCTATGTTTATTCCATTGATTGAATACAATATTTAATAGGATTTATACACCTATTTTCAGCTTGTTTGGAGGTGTTTGATGCCCTAAAGGTGTAAATTTAGTTTGCTACAAGGGTTTCATATATTTTCAGAACTATTATTAGAAAAATCATATTACTCTTATTTGGGTTTGTGCTATTTTCCTTTTTTTTTTCAGTTTCAAACCTAGAAAGGGACATTACAATGGTATCAAAGCATTGATCCTCCTAGCTGGAGGGTTTAATTAAAAAGGAGTAAATAAATGGTAAACATACATTTTGATGATGTTAGGGTTGAGAGGTTTTTCCTAGGGTAAGAAATATTGGCAAATAAGACGACATAGTTGATCCATGCTATGCAAAACCTAAATAGCGAAATAAGCTCTTCAAGGGAAAGCAATAATATTCAGCCACCAAGAATCTTGAGCGACTCTTCATCTAGGTCATTCCAAGATACCTTCCTCCCAAGAAAGGAAGTCATTCCGGTGGTCAAAACACGAAATTCAGTGGTTCATGACATTGTGGACAACTATGAGGAGTAAAGGGATCTTCCAAAGAAGATTTGTAATGCCATATCACTCGTTGAGTTCATAGGGTTCAAGAAAGGTAGAGTGGGAATTGGACCAAGGTTAAAACCCCAAGCTATACCTAAGGAAAATGGGAAAGATGTTTCAAACCTAGGGGAAATAATCCCTCCATTGTGATTAAGGAATAAAAAGAACATTTGAAGTTGTTGGGCATAGAAAGGGAACAACTCATGAAATCACTAGAAGTACCTATCGCTCTTCTTAGGGATGAGCCATTGACTAATTTTCATGATAGTAGTGTGAAGGGGCATGTGTTTGATGAAGAAACCATGAAGCATGAGCCTAAGAAAGAAGGGAAATATGATGCACCAAATTGTGGAGGGGAATTGGTGGTTGAATTCCAATCTCTCGGTGATAATGAGAATACCCAACTTGCTGGAATTTTTGAGAATAACAGTCAATTAGAGGCAAGTTGATGGTGTACATGAATCCAACAAGAACCATGAAGATGTTAGAGATATGTCTCAAAAAAATAGGGATGAATCCAAGGTGGAAAAAACTTTGTTGAATCTAAGGTGAAGGAGAAAACTGATCCCAACTTAGAAATTATGAGTCACAAGGTTGGAAGTGTAGAAGATATCTCAATCATTCCTCATCCAGAATAGGAAGGTGAACATGTTGAAGATAACCTAAGGTATGACAATAATGATTTCATTTTAGACTTGTTAGTTCCTCCTATATCGCTGCCATATTTTACTCATCATGGGAAATACAATCGAAGCATGTTAGAGAAAACTATGGGCATGTTTATTCTTCTATTCAAGCCCAAGATTTCTCGGGCATGGGTGGTCTTCAGAAGATCAAGGTAAATATCATTTCTTGCACTTAGATTGAAAGGAAACTTATGAGAAATCATAGAGGGTTTGTTGTGCATTTTAACCACATGGTGAAGGATCAATGCTACCGGTGAATAAAACACTCTTGGGAGATGAAAACACTCATGAAGACAAGATCGTAGGGAATGGCTAGAAGAAGATAATTCCATTTGGATGCTTAAGGTGTAAATATGGTAAACAAACTAGATGTTATTTTCAAGATTATATGAATCAACTTGCTATGGTTTTTGGGACTAAAGTTACTTTCAAGATTTCCACTTGGATGTGTATGTGAAAGTTATGGATGATTCATCCACCGAAAATATAAGCTCATCTGCATGGATATGAATTCAGCTTGCTACAAGGTATGAAATTATTCAATTTTCATGAACCAAGGTGAAGTAATGTGTCATGTTATTGTTCGGGATTAGTTCTCTCAAAACACACCTAGTAAGAAAACCTAATGACACATGGATTCCATGGGCATTTTGTGGTGTAATCCATCTTACTAATATGATAGAGATGAGTTTGAAAATGTGAATCATGAACCCCACATCATTATGGGAGATGTCTTGAATCTTGTGGTTGTTATTTCTAGCTAGTTCCACATTCTATTTGCAGCCACCAAGTGGATTTTGATCATAAGGAAGTGGTGCTCTTCAACTATCACAAGATGTTTGTTGGCCACTACAATTTTGAATTTGAGTAATGAAATGCAATGCTACAACCATGATGGGATATTCTCCCAAATTTCATCTGTTGGACTATGCATATCATGTTTGAACAACAATAGAAGGGCATGTTTGAAGACATTATTTTCATTTAAAATCGTGTGTAAGAGGGTTCACTCATTGAGATTAATTAAGGTCCATGTTCCAACATATTTGGTATTGTTTGGGAATAAATTTCGGGCAAAGTATGACTATTATACTTACGTACTAACATTCATAAGTTCTTATCCGAACCAAAATTTAAAGAGATTAGTTTGGGGCAGCTGGGAAGCATCTTTTGGAGGTCAAGGTAATCATTATGAAAGTTGTACCTTTTTTCATTCGCTGTTCGCAACAATTTCAGCTCCATATCCATTTTTTTAACAACTAGAGATGAGTATCTAGCCATGAGGATGAAGGGTTTCCAATCTACTATCAACATTGATGTGTTTTCAACTATCATAAGAAGGATCCCAACCACTATCCTTCTAATTTTTAGGGACAAATGAGTACAATTGTGTTTGGGATAGCCCAAGTGAATTTTTGAACATCCATCACTTGAGGGGAGAATATGAGATGATTGCAAGAATTAAAAGAGAACTTTCCATCACATCAATGAGGCATGAAGAAGCAATAATGAGGGAAACTCTTATTTTCCTTAAAAAGTTTGTTTCATGGGCAGGTATAGGTATTAAAAGAGAAGAGCAAGCTGAGTTTGTTTCTCATCCAAACAAATGGGGGAGCATATGGGATTACAACCGAAGACAAAGAGTTTTCGGTCCTTTTATGGGGTACCTACCACCTACCACCTCTGCATAAATCACATTACTGAAGCTTGCATGGGTTTGCCATATTTGTATCATTTCTATATTGTTGGTAACAATATTTTTAGTCATGAATATTTGTACACGTGCAATTTAAGAGGGTTTCCTTGTATGGTAATGATAGTGGATAGGATCTACTAGTGAAGACACTACTCACAACAATCCTAGTCTGAATTGGATGGAATCCCAAATGATTTATGGTTGTTATGACTTATTTTCAACTTACATGCAAGTTGTGTTGAAAGATGTTCTTATGTTTGGGTAGAAGGCTTCATTGAGGGAGAGCATATAGATATGGGTGATGGAAGGAGTAGAAACCATGATCATTATAGGTGGTAGAGTTGTTCCACTTGATAACTATGGGACTTAGTTGTTTTTGTATGATGTTATTTGGGCATATGAGCTCGTGCATGTATAAGATCCAGATTATTGGAGCATTCAAGCTTGTAATTGCTCGAGGGAAAGTAATTTTGGGAGAGGAAGATTGTAATGTCCCTTTCTTCAAGCTAGTTCATTTTGGAGACTTTGAGCCGATTCCTATTTTCGTGGGCAAGAAGGAAGTGAAAAAGGGAAGTGTTTGCCATATTTTTTAGTCTTTTTTGGGAGCATTTACATTATTCTATAAGGTAGGTTGATTGGGTTGAAGATTTGAAAAGCTAAAGATAAAGTTAAAAGCACACATCCTTATGAGGTCGGTTATGGGGGAGACTCCCTAATTGATTTTGGCACCACCAAAAGAATATAAAAGGGGTCACTTGGACTCATTTTGGGCATCTATCTTGTCATAAAAATATACTTGCTCGATTTTTGGGATGATTTCTTAATTCCTTTCCACTTGAGGTTGAAAATCCTTTAGTGTGGCATACAATGAGGGTGAAATCCTTCTATTTTCAAATTGAAGAACAAAAACTCTTCAATTGGTGGTTCCTAAGGTCTTCAAGAAAAGTGATGTTGTTGGTTTTCAGCTACGGTTTGATAGAGGAAGTGCTAATAAGGTTTTTACATCAATTTTGGACCTTCTCTTAGGGTGGTGACTTGGTTTTAGGAGGAGTTGAGTGACTTTTAGGGCACATCTTGGCAATTGGAGTTGATATTCATCTTACTCGTAATTTATAAGGCTGATTTCCCACTTTTATGATATTTTTTGGGATTGGAATCTCCATTTCTAGCCCTTATTATGAGCTATATTTCTGATGTCATTTATTTAATTACAACTGGGTATAATTTCATAATTTGCAGATGTTTTGAAGTGCTTTGGCTCGATGTTTATTCCATTTATTGTATACTATATTTAGGAGGATTTATACACCTTTTTCATCTTGTTTGGTGGGTGTTTGATTCCCATAAAGGTGTAGATTCAATTCACTACTAGGGTTTCATATATTTTTAGAACCCCTATTATAAAATTAAGATTACTCTCATTTGGGTTTGTGCTATTTAATTTTTTCTAGTTTCAACCCTAGAAAGGGACATTATAGTTTCCAAGTACAATGCATCCACATCCATACTAGTTACTGAAACTTCTTCTAAATGAGGTCCATTCATACTCTTATAGTGGAATTTTTGCCATACAAAAGTCATTGCAATGTGCAAATTATTATTTTTATCAGCCTTTTACATATGATGAAGATGAGAAACTATCTTACAATGCTCTCTTTACCGTTAGTTTAAGCCATCTAGCTAGAAATTTGGATCATATCAATTGTAACGGATTTGTTAGTGATCACAAGAGTCCATTTCCATGAATTTTATTAGTGGCCCCATAACTCGGTTCTAGCAAGATTATATCTTTTTGGTTGTGGGTCAATTTTCCAAACTCACAATATTTTTTTGTGTGCACCAAGGCATTTGATGCTCTTCAAGTTGTCAAATTTTTCTACAAGTACATTTCAAGTAACTCCGGGCCACCACTCATTACAATTTCTCCAAATGAGATTCCGGTTGCCCTTCTAGCTCCATATATGTTCCAAAAATAGGAGTAGAACGATGTTTCCTCTGTGTAAATTTTGACCAAGATTCACACTAAAGTTCATCAACATTCCCCAATAGAATTAGGCCAAATTTAAAGCACTTGATGACTATCATCAAACACCTAATTCTTTCTAAGTTAGTTATCGTGTTTGGTTTCACTTCAAGTAAATAGAGGTTTCACATCAAATAATATCACAAACTAAAGCCCATTAGATATGTGTGCCTTACACTATTCTCCAAGAAGATTTACCTAATGGTCTTTGTTTAGATATTCCACCACAACTTGGCATCTACGATGACATTGTATGGGATATCTTCCAGATTCAAGTTGTACAAGCTATCTTACTTGGAGAAGGTTTCCATCACTCATCGGTTATCATTCTAGATTTTCAACAACTGTTGGTCAAGAATATAGGTTTCTTGATGTTGGAATTGCATCAATCGAAAGAAGCAATCTACTACTTACTTAGTCTACTGCAAATTTTCTCTCTTGACACAATCCAAATGGTTCTTTTAGATCACAATCCCAATAGTTGTGAAGTATTTGCTACTAAAAACTCAAATTATATGCCATATGTTGCCAACTCGGTGAACATGTTATTGAAATTCAACATACAAAGCTAATTTTAAATTTGAGATAAATTAAGTAGCTGCCCCATGTATTTAATATGTGGAACTAGAATGTGGAATTATAATGTGTGAATGTGTAAAATTTATCTACAAACCCATATGGATTACAAATGCTTGAAGTATTGATCTATTCCAAGAGTATTCATATCATGCCAATTATCATAGGAGACACTAAGATATAGATATGAGAAAAAACATGGTAGGATATGGCTTGTAAGGTCGGGGTCATGGATGTATTCATGGTAAAAAACAAGTTTTTAGTTTTTTCAACCTTAATACATAAAATGAATTAATTTAAAAAAATCACACAACCCTAAAAATTTTGCAAGATTTGAATCTTCACGTGATCATCCTATCCATCTTGGGAAAGAATCGATGAGGGAACAAGCACAATCAACCCAAATACTCTTTATTTGATCACTTGCATACAAATATTCAATTATGAACAAGGAACGATTGTGAGAGTAAATCTAAATCCCACCACAAATCTGATTTCAGTTTTGTGTTGCTATAAAACCATAAATTAAGATCAACATCTCTTGATGCACATGCATGTGCTATTTTAATGATCACACTAAGATTCAAAACTCGCTACATTCTCCCATTAACAAATTAAACCCTAATTTTGATGTAAAAATAAAATTTAATATTTATAATAACATTTATGACTTTTCATTTGGCATTTGGTTGTCAATATAAAAAATTATCAATAACATTTTGTGGTTATTTTGATTTCTATATACATACTTATACGGTTAGATCCTGTTTATCGGATATAATTTATATATTGTTTGTATTTTGTATTGTTGTATCTTGGGAGGGAAAATTTTGATTTATCTACGTATATTATTCTTCGTATCTAAAACATATGGGCTACATAGGAAAAACATGAAGGGAAAGAAATTCAAAGGCGCACACATAAGAATACTCACGAGAACTGTGGGAAAAATTTAACTTGGGATAGGGCCTTATGGCTTCACTTGAGCTCAAAGAAACAAGTTCTGATGGGTATATAGCGCATATGTGAGCAAGTACATGCGCAATTCACCATGGACTACCTCCTTATACATCCTACAATGTTCTCCGCTTTCCTCTCCGCGTTTATTCTTTGTTATCGAGTCTTAATCGCTGAAATATGAAATAAATCCTCTTATTTATAGATTAAGCGTCAACTAGGAAGTGAAATGACACCAATAGTTTTTCATTTTTCTATTAGGAACTCCAATGGAAAGAGAAATGATCATAAGAGACATTGATGAATCTTCATTTGCTTCATATTTTGTCTTTTTATGTCCACTTGGAAATTGTATCAACATAGTATATTGAAGATCATACATTGTGACTAGATACACATTATGTGCAAGATATTTATATTGTATTTACACATTTAAAAATCCATTTGGTTCATACATCCCATGTGGATAGGGTATCGGTCACCAAAAATTACTTCCACAGATCGAAGATAAATATTATCTTCCCATCACCATTCTTGAAGTGTTTTCTTTTGCACCTTCTCCTTCCACTCCCTTTTGTAATGGTTGAATGAATTTCTTACACCTTGCTCTATCCACTCACTTTGGATTGTGAGAGACATTCTTCTTACAAAACACTTGCTATTTTCATGGAGAGTATGCCATGAGAAATTTTATAGATGAAACATTAAAATTGTGACTCATGTCAAAACATTTGTGTTACATAAATTTTATTGTTCAAATCATCTTTGGATATTCCTGCTTTCTACAACTCTTGTCAAAGTCGATTATACATGCTAAAACCTTTATCCATGCCCAAAATACATGCTACAAATGTTTTCCATGTGAAGGTATACCTGCTTCTGACCTATTACCATGCCCAAAGTGCATGCTAATAGTTGCCATGTGAAGCTATGAAATGTCCCTTTCTCCAAATAACATGTCAAAGACCCTTAGCCCAATTCTGTTTCCGGCGGCTAAGGGGGTGATAAAAAGGAAACTACAATCTTAATAAATTATGATAAAGTGCATAAAAATAAATTCGATAAAAAAACACTTATATTAATTTATTAATGACTTTTTAAAACAAAATAGAAAAGATAAAGTGAAATTAGAAAAAAGAAAAAGAAAAGAAGTCACTTTATGTTTTGATTTCCTCTAGGGAAAAATGCTACCCATGTTGGGAAGAAAAAATGGCAAAAAGAATTAAATATGGTAAAATGCATTTTATTGGTGGTTGTGGGTGGCCACTAAGTCAAGATTGTTTATGAAATCAAGTGTTCTTGGCTTTGTAAATGATCTCTTTATTTTATACAAATTTTGATTTTTTTCTGAGCTTGAGAGCTTTGCAAAATAATTTCTAAGGACGAAAACCCTTGGAGATTATCTCTTGAGGATGAAAACCCTCTTGAGATCTAGAAGGAGAACGAAAACTCTTTTTCTATGTTGTGAGGATTCTCCATCCAGAGGTTTCCATTGAGGATCAAGATTCAAGGAGTTACCTGTGTTTTCCAAAGAGTTTTCTAGCGGTATGTACAAGGGTTTTAAAAGAGAATATTGTCACTTTTATTCCCTTAATTTCCAACAGGATTATGGGTAGAACGACCTACATAGAGAGTTGGTTTGAAGTGTTTTAGAGCTGTTTATGATCAGATTTGGGTTATTGTTTATAACTCACATTTTTGGATAGTGAATCAACCACTTGGTGTGAATTTTGGCTCAAGGATATTGTACTCTTCAAATGTGTCTGAGGATAGCTATCGTAAATTTCTAATAAATAATTCGATCTTGTTATTGATGCCCAATCTGGTATTTTCCTTATGAGTTTATCTTTATTAAATTTACTGATTTGTTTGAGCGGAAGATTAAGTGGTTTTGCTTCTTATTTGGTGAATTTTCATTCCTATACCAAGTCACATTTTCTCGGGGCAATATTTAGATATACATGTAATGAATTTTTATGTATCTTCTAGATATTGATTTTTATTTGGGATTTGTGGGAAATCCACTTGGGGTGAAATATGTCCATTTGAGGACATTACAATGGTATTAGAGTAGTGTATTCTCCTGCATCATGAAGACGAAATCAATTTTACATGAAAGAGCATAAGAGGAGCTATCTGAATAAAGTGTTCACTAGAGGCAACAAAGAGTTGCAAACCTATTGGTTAGATACTCAAAGAGATCTAAGAGACTCAGTCATAGGAGCCATTTCTGATTTGAGAAAATCTATATAGGGGAAGAGTACTACTAGACCAAGCTCTCAAGGAAATCAAGGCAAAAATGGAAATGGAAGCTCTCTTGGACCAATCAAGACATCTACCAAGCCTCCACATCAGATTTTCAGAGCCAAGTTTCTCCAAAAGGAGGAACAACCAATTGAGGATGATGACATGGAGATATGGGGAAAAGAGTATGCAACACCCAATTCCAAGGTAATAGCTATATTGAACTTTGAGGAATTTTGTGAGTTGAAATATAATAAAGGCACTAAAAAATAAAAGATCTCAACAGTGAAAATTACAATGCAAAACTTTGAGAGGAAGCAACCCATAAAGTATTCCACCATGCCAATTGAAGGAGAAGAATCCTCTGAGAAAAAATGTATGACTTCTAATGAAAAAGTGGTAGAGGAGAAGATCAAGAATCTTGAGCCCGAGAAAGAAGAGAACTACAATCCGTAAGTTGATGATAAAATTTTAGTGGTGAAGGCCTAAATTACAAATGATGAGGACTACTTTTAGCTTGCACGCCTATTGGCGAAATAATTTTTGCTAGGACAAATTAGTTGATTTTCACCAACACTCTAGGACAATGTCCCTTCATTTGAAAGGAGGCTTCCTTATTATATGTAAATAAAAACTTTATGGTTGGATAATAGGCCAGGATCCAACATGAACACTCCACTACACCTGCGGAAAATGCTTGCAATTTTGTGCAAGGGAGGAATTTGCAAGGAAGGTGAAGTATTGTGAGTGGGAAATTAGGGAGAGGGATTAATATTGCAAGTAGGCTAATCAGATTCTTAGTTTCATTAATCATATATTATCAACATACAATTGGAAAGAACAACAAATTTGCTAATTATATCAAGACAAGATAAACCATGAGCATAAAATCTCATTCATTTATTCATCCAAAAAAACTGAAACACCTTTCTTGATTGGCATTTTTATAAAGCTGCAACATGAAATAGGGAAGAACATATAGGAAGGAAAATAAAAGTAGTGTTACATTTTCTTATTCTTTGTAGCCATCTACTCGTGAATTCACAAAATTGACAACCCCTCGATGTGAGGAAGTCATTGCAATATATAGATTTCAAAAGAGACTCTTCACCTACCCCCACATGTCTTTTCACTTGTCTTTTACAAATTGTGACTCTTTGCATTCCTAGGAAAGAAATTAAGTTCCCTTTTTATTAATTGAGGGAAAATTATTACAATTTTCAACTATAGTCACATCTTAATGAATAAGATGAAAGTGAAAAGTGCACCCCCTAATGAAGAAATAGAATGTGAAAGAAGAGGGGAAGGGGGGGGAAGAGAGAAAGGAAAGAAAATAGTTACTTGGATGAAGAAAATGCCACCTATCTGCCGATGGAGGTTCCTCTAATGATGGACTCTTTGAAATTTCTTCTGGAGATATTTTGATCCCTTTGAATTCTTTACTATATCGTGCCGCTGTAGGTGTGCAACTTTCTTAGCCCGAGGAATGTGCACAAAGCTCAAAGAATTGACCCAATTTTCAGAGATAACATTGATGTTCTTGCATTCCATGAACCATGAATGATGTTATTTTGCTCGGTTTTGATATGGCTGCCCTTATTTTAGCACGAGACTCAATGTGTCCTCCTTGAAAGAGAATGGATCTCTGGCCTCCTTCTTGACAAGATCTTCAAATGGCTTCAACATATCATTAATTGAAGTTTTCTCATCCACTATTGGCACTCCAAGTTTCTATATCTCAACATTGACATACTCTTGCATCTTTGAAATATATTCCTCATATGAATCTAATTCACCAAGAGCACGGTTTATCATTTTGTAACTAACAACCATGGTTCCATCTCGGACTTGAGACAAGTCCTCAGATGCTGAATTAAATACACCCTTGCTCATCAATAGAGAAGAGTTCACCTTATCCATCTCAATGACTGGTGGAAACACCTTGTCCCAATATTCCTTTTCTTTCTCAATTTATTCTCTAGTAATTCCCACTTTTGTATTGTTGAACTTATGTACTTGAACAATGAAAGGATCTCAGGAAGTAATATTTTACCTTTTCAAGAATCTTGCTTACCCATTTATCATTTTCTTTGCTTTGCATGGTGAAACCTTGTTCCTTTCTGATGGATTTTGGGTCAAAGCTACTGATGGGAGTAACTTCTTTGGCCGAGAGATATGGAACATTTGGATCCATGAATGTTTACACATATGAGGTGAGAGTTCTTATATGGTCTTCTAATTGATCAATTATCTCATTATACTCTTGGTTTCTCGCAAGAAGGTGAGTGGAAGACTCCTTAAACAGATGAGCATCTCCCTCATGTGTTGTCGGTCCAAGGGGAATGGTGATGATCTCATAATTAGATGGGGCCATATCATTGATAGGATTGATGAATTTAGGCCAGATGCCTCCACATACTGGTTTCCCAAAAGTGCCACTAAAAAAGTGGGAGACACTTTGAGATTTCTTCCCTTTCTTTGCTTTCACTATTGTAGATATAACCTAGAAATATGGGATCACCACTTGTTGGACTATATGAGTTTCTCCTCCAATCATATCATGTACCCATGAGAATGTTTCATTTGCTTCAGGTTCAATGTTGGGCATGATGGAAGTTTCTTTCTTTGGTTGAGAAGGTGCATCCTGGGCCGATTGAATAGGTGCAACTATGGAAGAAGAAATGCTCTGAGTTATTTGAAGGATCGGTGGTTGAGGTAGATCAATTTCACCTTGTTCCATACCTTCTTCGGGCTCTTGAGTTGCTCTTGGCTTCTTGTGTATCCTCCTATAGTGAGTCGGCTCAGATTCCATTGACTTTCTTTTTGTGAGCCTTTTAGAGTGGGCAGAACTTGAAGCTTTCTCATTACCTTCGAAGCGGAGAGAGGAGATGTCTGTTTCTTGAGATCCTGGAGACCTCATGACTAGATGAAAATAAATATTTTTTTTTGAACCACTCTCTAGATCTTGAATCACTACCTTAGTCCTTTCGTAGATATCCCTCGATTCTCGGATGCTCTAAGAAACCTTTGGGAGAGGTGAAGCTTTCACAACTTGATACTCGAGGTCATACAACTCAATTCCATCATCATTGATTCCCTCCTCAAACTAATCAAAACTAAATCTCTCATTTTCCCAACTAATGTCATCCTCATATGATCCCTTTCCCTAACTTCAAGATCATCAGAACAATTCACCCAATAGTCCTCAATTTGTGGAACATGGTGCAAGTCAGGGATATGGAACATATTGAGAGTGCTCCGGATATCAAAGTTGGCTCTCGAAGTGTAGGAGTAGAGATTCAACTGTGAGAAAGAGGATTCCAAATTTGATGCATCAACAAGAGACTTGCAAGAGAAAATTCCCAAAGAGATAGGGAAAGACACACCTTTCTTTTCTTACTTTTGAGTTTTCCATTGATATAGGAAAGTTGTCTGCAAAGCTCAAACATGATGATATTTTCACTGAGATATCTTGGAAGTTTTCGAGAGCAGAGGTCAAATCCAACTACCCTGATGTACGAGAAAGTGGAGAATTGTGTGAAGAAAGAGCCGTATCTTTGGATCAAAGTGACAACTTACGTGGATAGTCTCGATTTCAGGATTTCCTTCGAGCGATCTCACGACATACATGGTGAATGCATCATTCACCCTTGATGATTATTATATTTTAGGGTCAATTGTGGATATCTATTATAGGTGGGGGCCTTTTAAGAGATGTTCTATGTGAGAGTTAGACCCTTATATGATCTCATACTGGAAAGAGAATACATCAAGTATGATGTCATTGTAAATTTCCTGGTGACTAGAAGTTGGAGAAACTGGAAGTGAAGATTATCACTGATTATTTGACCCCAGTCAATCATTTTTTCCCTTAATGATGGTAATGATGAACAATTCCATCCAATCCTGAAATTTTTGGTGGTCTCCTCTCCCATCACCCTACTCAATAGGATGATAGCATCCGAAAATCCTTCATGAAACTCATGCCTAGACCAAGAATTTGGTACATGAGAGGGCTTTCTTACTTGCTTCAACCATGACCCCAATGCAAGCCCTGTAGGTATGAATCCATATTTGACCATTCTCCTAATGTAAATTCTTTTGGGATGATTACCATGTTGTTCCAAGTTGGGATATGCATACTTTGTGATATTCCTTTGGGAGTGAGTACTGCCAAGATTGAATTATCCTCCACCCTATATGATTCTCGTGTTTGATTCATAATGTTGAGAAAGCCATCACCAATTTTGTTCTCTAGATAGATAATGGGTGGCCACCTACAACATATAAACCACTTGTGTATACCTCTTTCTTCGATAGGTTTTCAGGGACCGCCAAGCATTCAATTTTTCAGATCCTCCAAGTCCATATGAGCAAAATTCTTGTCTCCCACATCTAGATACTCTAATGATAGGTTTGAAACATGATCCAAACCAACAAATTTGAAATTCATTATTGCAAAAATCCACTAGGTGAGAAAAAATGAGGAAGACAACAACTTTCTGCACCTAAAACAGACACTTTCTATTTTTAGTAAGTAGGAGCTAGGGACTGTTTTTTTAGATTTTTGCTTTTTTATTTTTTTTTCTATCTCCTGAAGCTCCTAACACACTACATATGCTTTTCATTGGTGTATTTTTAACAATTTGTTAAAGTTAATTTTTTAAAAGTACTTTTTACTTTTTTACTTTTTTGACCAAATTTACCTAGTTTGTCTTCTTTACTAATCCTAGAGTGCACTGATTTGAGAGGGTTTACTTTTTTTTAGAAAAATTCTATTTATAGTAAGTGGAAAGACTAGATACTTACTATATTTAGAAATGGAACTTCCCCTTGTTAGTTTGCAATGAAAAACAAGTTCATTGGAATAGGCTTGCTCTTGGGATCCCATGCTCAAAATTTTTTCTCAATATGCCCATCTAAAATGCTTAAAAACTGAAAAATCATGATCTAGGGCATGAAACTAGGGTTTACTTCCATTAAAAATAAGAGCACCTTAGGGTTTGTAATTATTGTCTTCTTGAAGGCGTCTAGATTATAGAATAGTTGTGAAAATATCGTTCGAATCCGATCACTGGTTTGGGAGATATGAATTTTTATTCATTTCGGTGCTCATGGCCATCCTAGATGAATTTTAAAGTATTCTTGATGAATTTTGAGGTTTTAATGAAAATGGTGAACAATGGCTTCCTGGGTCGAATTGGTGAAGGAATGAAGTGAAACAGGCTTGTAAAACTCTTTTAAAGCTCAAAACAATGTATTTTTAAGTTGTGAAAGCATGCTTTAAAACTTAGGTTTTAAAGCAAGAGGGGATGGGGCACATTTTGTTTTCTTAACTATCCCTAGGATATTTGGGGCATTGCGGAAGAAAAATGTGCCCCCTTTCCTAAGCATGACAAATGGCGGAGTGGGAGTGGAGAGCTGGGGAGATGAGAGAGGAAGACTTAAACACCAGGTAGCAAAAAAATTTGGTCACATGGTGAACATGGGAAAGATCCTGGGGGTGAACATTTTTTTGTCCCCAAATATCTCCCACTATTCTTAGGACACTAAAAATGCCCAAGGGTTAAGTAGAAAAACTTAGCCAAATTTCAAGAACAAACACTTAGCACTCATTTGGAAAAGAGATGGCCATGAGGTGGACCAAGAGCTACAACTGACTAGGGGTGGGGTGTATTTATTATCCCAACTATTATCCCACCTCACTATTCTCCGGGATAGTTGGGACATTCGGGACACATTTAGGGAGACCCAAAATACGCCACCCACCCAATTGTGAAAATGACTAAATCCCAAAAAATTGAAATGACTTTTCCCGGAGTTCCAGGAGGTATTTTTAGGAAAATTTTTATATATTTTGACTCCAAAGATCATTTCAATATCAATGGGATGGTTTTCAAGATCTGATTCTTCCTCCTTCAAAAAATGTTACTTTTTCATTATGGACAACAAGGTGAGTTTGCTGAAATTAAGCTGCCCTGAAAGTGCTGCTTGGGTCTTGTGAAGAATGTGAAAATTCCATCATGTAGATAAGACTCTTAAATATTTTCGATGATATCTTGTTTTCCTCTTGACTCATCTCGAGCTCCCAAATCCTTTGTTGAAGTTCAAGTGCCTTTTTCAACTACAAGCTCCTTAAGCCTCCAAAACCCTTTCATTGTTCTTGTTCCAAAACCTCTGAAACTTTCCTAAATATTCCTAAACCTGTTCCATTAATTTAAAACTCCTCAATAACATCTCCATATGGTTTTAGGATTCTTGATCAATCCCATAGGATGCACACCTGTCCCGAAAAGGCTAAAGAATAACCTTTCTAGGATTACTAGAGATTTCATCTTTTGACAACATTCAACTGAATGGAATGAATGACCTCATGACCACATTTAAAAACACTTGAAAGGTTTATCATCACATTATGAAGGTTTTTAATTATGGTTTGGTCATGCCATAAAAGGTAGAATGGTCCAAAGGATGCTTCAGGAGGGGATTTGAACAAATTTTTGACACTAGGGTAAAGTTGTCATGTTTTCAAATTGAATTTTAACCTTGCAAAACACATGAAAACAACTAGCTCTCAATTGGGGAATTATTTTGGATCAAAAAAGTGAGGACATGATAAGCACGAACTCCATAATCTCAATACACATCATGGACTAGTGCTTTATCCATTAGGCTATACAGAGTCTCATTATAAGCAATAGATAAAAATGAATGAATGAACACACACACACACAAAAAGGGAAACACACCACACTGGAAAGGAAAAACACACACAACGGGAAAGGGAAACACACATCCTATATTCACCTATGGTACATGCGGGGACAACCCGCTTTTCAATGTTTTACAAATTCAAGTATTACCCATTGCAAGGCAATTCCAAATATGTGCCATCCAGATATGAGAGGTAGAAAGTATTTTCTCTATAGGATTCCTAAATCTAGAATGGCCCTAACCACAAGGAATCAAAATTTCCATGAATTCCTTTTGGATCTATCCTTTTGTCCCACAATAAGACAAGATCCCCAACTTTGAAATCTCTTTCCTTTTCTTTCTTATCAAACAACTTCTTCACTTTTAGTTGATGTTCCTTTATTCGATCAACCACCTTGAATATGTCTTCACTCAACTTTTCAAGATACAAGATTCTCTTATCAAGAGAATCACGAAATTGGCCATCTTCAATTGCTCGACTAATTAGAGGGCTAGAAATTCAACAATGACTGGAATATTTGCATTGATCCCGTAAATAAACTGGAATGGTGACATACTAATTGCCTTTTTGGGGTAATCATGCTCTTCCCATAGTACATCATAGAGTTTCTTTCCGGTTTCTATGATTCTGATCGAGTAGCTTTGGAAAATGGTCACAATATTTTTGTTGCTTGACTTAGTTTGACCATTCCCTTGCGGGTAGTAGTATAATGCATGCGAAAGCGAGATTCCATACCATAGTAAAACTCAGTCAACCTCATAGAAGAATTGTATGTTGCATTATAACTACAATCTTCTCAAGAATTCCTAAATGAATGATAATGTTTTCTTTGATGAAGTTACAAACTGTTTTAGAATTGGCTTATTTAATTGGAATTTCTTCCACTAATTTGGTGAAGTAGTCGGTTTACGTAAGTACATAGGTGTTCCTTGTGCTCGAATGAGGATTGAGAACTCCAATGAAATCAAGGCCCCATTGTTAGAAAGGTTCTTCAATAACTATTGGCTAAAGAGGAAGTAGAACAAGTTATGGTTTTCTAACAAATTGTTGACAAGATTCACACTTGGAAACCCATTTTTGACCATATACAAACAACGTAGGACAATAATACCTACCATGGGGGATATTTTGAGAATTCACCACGGTAGAGAAATGCCCACCACAAGCTTGGTCATGGTAAGCCTATAATAACTTTTCTTGTTACTCTTTGTCCACACACCTTAGGAAACATCTATCTAACCCTCTCTTATAGAGCACATGATCCCAAATGATATACCTGACTGAATTAAGCTTGAGAGTTCTCCTTTGCTTATAGTCAAGATGAGCCAGACACTCTCCATAAGTGATGAAGTATGAAATATCAAGAATACCACTCATCGGTGGTATTTACAAAAAGCACTTCAGGAAATTATTTACTCACACATTCATAACATAGCCACTCCTTTGTATCATCTTAATTCAAGAGGGCTTCATCCTCGACCATTAGTAATACAATCCATTTACTTTGACAAGATTCAAAGGTTAGATGTATAAGTCATACTATTGGATCCTAGCCACCTAATTCCTCTTTTGTATCTTGAATCTTGGTGGGTTAGGATTGATTTGATTGCAGAGCATGGGACCATCACCATGGTGTGGGGGTCAGGATGTAGAATTTGAAATTATTTACTACTTTGACCACAACATAAACATGTTTATCCATTTGATTATATCTCAACTCATGGTCTTTTAATGGGAAACTCTTAAAAACAATAGGTGCTTTGATACCTTCTTCCTTATTATGAACTAAGATGGTTGAAAGCATGATTTTGAAGCATAACAATACAAATGAAATCTTTATCAAAGTTAGGAGATACCAGAGTAGGAACCTTGGCTATTGCTCCTTTTATTACATCAAATGCTTCTTTGCCTTCATTATTCCACTTAAAACTTGTTTGTGGCTTCATCATATTGGTGACGTGCTTGGTTAGCTTGGAAAAATATGGGACAAAGCGGAAAATGAAGTTTACCTTACCAAAAAAGAATGGAATCCTTTCTTACTTATGGGAAAGGAAAATGCTTGAATTTATTTTATCCTCTCTGGATTGATTTTGGCCCCCTCCTTGTTCATGATGTGTCCAAAGAGTTTCCCTTTAGTAATACCAAAGATATTTTAGATTCAAGAGGATTCCATGCTACCGACATCTAATAAGTACTTGTTCCAGATGTTTTATGTGATCCCTTCACCTCTTTGAAAATACCATGAGGTCATCAAGATAGATGAAAATGCAGTGTTTGAGGTATTTGAAGGCAAGATCCATTTCCCGTTGAAAAGTTTCTCTAGCATTGATAAGACCAAATGGCATTTTGTTATAGGAAAAAGTTCCCCATGGAGTTGTGAAGGTCATTTTGTGTCTATCTTCTTCCGCTACCTCAATTTGGTTATATCTAGAGAAACCATCGAGCAACGAGAGAATATTAGACCCTATGACTACATGCAGGATGTGATCCATGATAGGAAGTGGATAGTTGTCTTTCAATGAGGCTTGGTTCAAATTCTAGAAATCTACACAAATCCTTATTTCTCTATTCTTCTTCCGTATTAGGAAAATATTAGCCACCCACATGGAGTGTTGGATAGGGAAAATGATTATTGCGTTCAACATCCTCAATACTTATTTTTGATGGTATTTGAAATCTTTGGGTTATAAAACTACTAGTTTTTCTGAAAGACTTGGCTTCAAAATTAAGCGGTATTGAATGATGCATCTCTTTAGGCTTGAAAGACTTGAGCTCATCATAAGAGTATGCCAAAACATCATAATATATCCTCAATAGTGAGATGAAACTTATCTTCTCTTCGGGTGAAAAACACTTACCAATATTTACCATTCTTGGTTGTTTAGGGTACCAATATTCTCCTTCTCAAATTCAGTAGTGCCTTTGAGAGGATTCTTTAGCTTTATCCTTGATAAACCTATCATGTTTATCAAACAAATCTTCAAGAGACATGAGGCATTTTGGAATATTATTTCCCTTCGGTCTAACGACCCCTTTTGAGCCAAATCCATCTATCCCTTGTTTTCTTCATTTGAAACAAAATCTTAATTTGGAGCATCAATTCCTTTGTATAAAATATGATTGAATTTATCTATTTGTTCCAAAAAGGAAAGAAGATAGATATCATCATTTAATACCTACCATTATTTACGTTATCCGGAACAATCGACGTAAACACCATCTCAATGACCACTTTGTCTTTGTTGAAAGACATGTGGGGAGTCACTAGGAAGCCATAACTACGAGAGAGTCATATTTTTCATTTTACTCATGGGGAATGGCTTGAATAGAGAAAACATCAAAAGATTCAATGTAGTCCCATACTCGGTTCCTATAATGTTTGAGCCTTGGGTTCTTGACACGATATTCATTCCTCACTTTCTTGACAATCATGATGCAAAGAACTTACAAATTAACTCTACCAACCAATGAAAAAACCTTTTTAAAGTTAGTCCGAACCTTATATACCTTAATCATCAAGAGAAGAATGAATCTTCACCTTTTGATAATTGTACAACTGAAAATCAACACATGATATTAGGCGCACGTGACCTCTTGAAGTCATGTTGGGACATCCGGAATGCTATGAATTGGATGGTAGTAGGATGTGTAAATAGGATATAGGTGGAATAGATGGGATAAATGACAAGAAGTCAAGGAAAACAAATGTTTTTAACTAGAAAAATGTGGATTTTCTTGTTTAGATAAATGAATTCTTGTATTACTTGTTCAGGGGTGATGCTACGATCAAGAATGATTGTTGTACGCAAATCATGGTGAGTTCGGTATAACCAAATCATACCCAACTTGGTTGGGGAATACATGGAAACTTCCCTTCTTCCTCTAAGTATTCCTCTCTAAAGAGGGTCATAAAAGCACGTGAGGAAATATGAAAGGATGAGTCAAATATCGTGAAATATAATCTCTACCTGGATAGTTTGCCCAAAATTCCTCACTAGTATCTACCTTGTCGTTTAAAGCAAGGAGTTGGTGAACAATATCAAGTGGGACTGGGGTAGTTCTAAAGATAAGATGATGTAAGCCTTGGTCAATATCTTAGAAGGGTATCAATGTTTGGTTGTGGCATAGTTGGATCACAAACTCTTAGTCGTGGTTTTCATGGACCTTAAATGGTCATGTGGGAACAAACTTAACAAATATGGAATCAAATGATCAATCGAAGCCAAAGAGGTTGAAGCTAAGATCTGGTAGCCTAGGCCATTATGGAAACAATGGGTGTTTTGTTCATTCTAAATCTAATTAATTTAAGTTCCTACCTTTAAATAAACAAATAAAACAAATTTGAATTAAATAAAAGTTGATTGATTTCCCCTTTTAATTCAATTAAATTTGATTACAAGTATTTAATTAAAGAAACAAAAACAAACTATCTAATTGATTTTTTTGTATTTTTAGAGAAGCTTTTAAATGCAATAAACAAAATCCTCGGATGCTGAATTGAATACTCGCTTGCTCATTAGTAGAGAAAAGTTAACCTTGCCCATCTCAAAGACCAAAGTGGAAACACCGTGTTCCAATGATCCTTTTATTTCTCAATTTCTTCTCTATCATTCCCACTTTCGTGGCCATTGCACTTATGTACTTGAACAATGAAAGGATCTCAAGGAGAAATATTTTACCTTTTTCAAGAATTGTGGTTACCCATTTATCATTTGATTTGCCCTGTATGGTGAAATCTTATGACTTTCTGATGGATTCTAGGTTGAAGCTACTAATGGGAGTAAATTTCTTAGTTGGGAGAGATGGAGCAACATTTGGATCCATGAATGTTTGCACATATGAGGTGAGAGTCCTTATATGGTCTTCTAATTGATCAATTCTCTCCTTATACTCCTAGTTTCTCGTAAGAAGGCAAGTGGAAGACTCCTTGAATAGATGAGCATCTCCCTCATGTGTTGTCGGTCCAAGAGGAATGGTGATGATCTCATAATCAGATGGGGCCATCTCATTGATAGGCTTGATGAATTTAGGCTGAGCTACCTCCACATACTAGTTTCCTGAAGTGCCGTTAAAAACTAGGAGACAATTCGATCTTTCTTCCCTTTCTTTGCTTTCACCATTGTAGATATAGCCTGGAAATATGGGATCACAACTTGTTGGACTATATGATTCTCTCCTCCAATCATATCATGTACCCATGAGAATGTTTCATTTTCTTTAGGTTCAATGTTGGGCATGATGGCATTTTCTTTCTCTGGTTGAGAAGGTGAATCCTGGGTCGGTTAAATAGGTGCATCTATGGAAGAAGAAATGATATGAGTTATTTGAAGGGTTGATCATTGAGGATGATCCATTTCACCTTGTTCCATACCTTCTTCGAGCTCTTGAGTTGCTCTTGTCTTCTTGTGTATCCTCCTATAGTGAGCCAACTCGAGACTCCATTGACTTTATTTTTGTGATCCTTTCGAGTGGGTGAAACTTGAAGTTTTCTCAACTTCCTTCAAAGTGGAGAGAGGAGATGTTTGTGTCTTGAGAGATTAGAGACTTCTGACTTAATGAAAGTAGCTCTCTTTTTCTTGAACCGCTATCTAGATCTATGAATCACTGGGCCTTAGTCATTCGTAGAATCCCCAGATTCTCAAATGCTCTAAAAAACCTATGGGAGGTGAATATTTCACATCTTGATGCTCAAGGTCATACAACTCGGTCCCATCATCATCAATTCTATCCTTGAACTAGTAAAAACCAAATCTTATAGTTTTTCCAATTGTCATCATCATATGACCTTTTTCCCTAATTTCAAGATCGTTAGCACAATTCACCCAATAGTCCTCAATTTGTAGAACATTGTGAAAGTTAGGAATATTAAACATATCAAGAGTTCTCTGGATATCAAAGTTGGATGTTGCAGTTTAGGAATAAAGATTCAACTATGAGAAAGAGGCTTCCAAATTTGATGCATCAACTAGATACTTGCAAGAGTAAGTTCCCAAAGAGATAGGGAAAATACATCTTTATTTTTCCTGCTTTTGAGTTTTCCATTGATATGGGAAATTCGTCTACAAAGCTTAAATATGAAAATTGCATCACTAAGATATCTTGGAATTTTTCATGGAGCGAGGTCAAATCTAGCTACCCTGATGTATGAGAAAGTGAAGAACTTTGTGAAGAAAGACCTGTATCTTTGGATCAAAGAGGAAACTTGCGAGGACAATCTCGGTTCAAAATTTCCTTCAAGAAATCTCACGATATACATGGTGAATTCATTATTCACCCCGCCAAAGTGATGATTAATTTATTTCGTGGTCATTTGTGGATGTCTCTCATAGGCATGGGCCTTTTGGGAGAGGTTATGTGTGAGAGTTAGACCCATGTATGATCTTCCATTGGTAAGATCATACACCAAGTACGATGATGTCATTGAAAATTTCCTTGTGAATGGAAGTTGTAGTAACTAGAAGTGAAGATTATCGCTGATTATTTGACCCCAATCAATCATTTTTTTCCCTCAATGTTTGTAATTATGAAAATGCCATCCAATATTGAAAATATTTGGTGGTATCCTCTCCCATCACTTTGTTCAATATGATGATAAC
The DNA here is from genome assembly GCA_018340775.1 of Taxus wallichiana var. yunnanensis. Taxonomy (NCBI): domain Eukaryota; kingdom Viridiplantae; phylum Streptophyta; class Pinopsida; order Cupressales; family Taxaceae; genus Taxus; species Taxus wallichiana. The sequence continues at coordinate 652,926,783 of CM031240.1, forward strand.
ATCTGAAAATCCTTCATGAAACTGATGTCTAGACTAGGACTTTGGTACATGAGAGGGATTTATTATCTGCTTTAACCATGACCCCAATGCCGAAGCCCCGTAGGTATGAATATTTATTTGGCCATTCTCCTAATGAAAATTCCTTTGGGATGATTACCATGTTGTTCCAGGTCAAGATCTACATACTTTGTGATATTCCTTTGGGAGTGAGTACCGCCAAGATTGAATTATCCTTCACCATTATGATTTTGGTGTCTAGTTCATAATGTTGAGCACAATCCATCACCAATTATGTGCTCTGGACAGATAATGGGTTGCCACCTGTAGCATACAAACCACTTGTGTATACCTTGTCTTCAATAGGTTCTCTAGGACTACCAAACATCCGGTTTTTTAGATCCTCCAAGTCCATGTGAGCGACATCACTATCTTCCACCTCCGTATACTATGATGAAAGGGTTGAAATGGGATCCAAACTAGAAAATTTGTTATTAAGATAAAATGTAAATAAGAGCCTAATCTAAATGTTATTGCAGCAATAAATGAATAATAACTAAGTACAACAATAAATACCCAAGTAACTAAGCAATAAATAATGAAACCCTAATGTGTAAAGAGAGGGTAAAAATCCTTAGCTGATTCTTAGTAAAGTCTGGACTAGACCGAAGCTCTAACCAGCTCAACAAGAAGGAATAAACATCACATAGAATCCCTAGAAAATGTAGAACTAGAGGAGAAGGTTGGACTGGGGTGCCTAGAGAGGGATAGGGGAACCCGTGGTTGTCCTAGACCTATTTCGAGCACCTGGGTCTCGGAAATGCTTAGAAAACCTTCTCTCGAGGTATCACAAATTGCTCGCTTGTAGTTTTGTTTGGTCACTCCAAGGTCACACCAAGATTTTTGAGGTCGCTAGAAAATTTAAATGAAGTATAGACTTGCAAAACCCTCAAATAGACATCAAATCCTAAAAATGAAATATGTAAAATGAGGGGTTAGACTATCCTCAACTGTCACAATGGTGAACTAATGACTAATAACTACACTACATCTTAGACCCAATGTAGTTATGTGTGTGTCCGTGCATAATTGTGCCCTAGGTTACTCTTGTGCGTGTCACACTTGTATAACAAGCAAGTAGCTAGATCTATAATGTAATAAATATGTGCATGGAATATAATGAACTTTCCTCATATGAAGTGTGATATAGAAAACCAACCCTTGTGTACCTTGTGATGGAGTTAGATGGATGTAATAGAGCTCTTAGATGCCTTGATAGATGTAACCGTAGGTGGTGATAGATAATGCTTAGTGCTTGGTCCTTTATTATGATCACATAACTTTATATTTATATGATTCCTTTACTTAAATTTTGTAATTAACCCTCAAAAGGTTGACTACCAAAAATAAGATACTAAAATGGATAGAAAGGACCCAAAAAGTGTGATTAAAGTATAAATAGGACAGGGACGCCCGAGAGGATGAGGGTGCCCGACGCCGATGTCCTAAATGGGCATTGGCGTTTAAGATGACAAATGTGGAAGAGTAAAAAGGAAGATTGATCAAGTAAGGGTGTAAGACCAAAAACAAGAATAGAAAGCAAAGAAAAATGGCCAAAGACATGGGCTAATTAGTAATTTTATTACTGAGGAATCATATGAATAGTAGTATGTAATCAGGACTAGATAATTACCGAAAGTGTGTGATTTTGTGTCTACATTTTCCTCTACTTTATGTTGGTGAGAAAAAAGCTTGGTAACATAAAGTAGATAGAGATGTGTACTTGATAACCATGTAGATTGATGAAAAAAGTGTGCCAAGGGACTAGACAAAGCGTAGAATGATAAAAATGTGAAGCGTGAATGCTAAGGAGGAGAAAGTGTAAAAAGTGATGAAAATGAACCTAGGGCAAAAACACATGTGTAAATGTCATGATGTGCCTGTTGTTGATGTGGATGTGGATGTTGATGTTTGTGATGATGTTGATGTTGACTACTTCTTCCCATATGGATGGACATGTAAAAGAGAAGCCGAAAAAGTAGTCAAATACACATGTATATGATCAAAATATGTAAAAGGTATGTAAAAATGATGAAAGTGTGAAAAAGGAACATGTGCACCTAATCCAGGATGAGAAAAAGAGTGTAGAAAGGATCCTCGAAGATATTGTCAATACACGAGTTTTTCAGTGATGTCATGCCAGTGAAATGGAAGAAGTGTAGGGAGAATAGTCCAGTGTCATCCTCCAACCTTTAACCGCTTCCCACTACGTAGAACACCACTTTGCATATGGTGTGTATAAACACATGTGCTAAGTATTGAATTCCTTATAAAAGCTGCCATGTTTGGAGTTCTCGCAGACTATGCCGAACTACCAATCGCCATGTAATTACCCCTAGTTTGAGGTATCCAGGAGAGGCCGCTATGCTAAGGACCCAAGTTTGATTTTGAGCCCTGTCCAAAACTAAAAAATGTATTGTACCAAAGTAATGTTATGTGTATAATGTTATATGGGGTGACCAATTCACTTGAATGATGATTTCACTTGTTTGGGGTGCATGTGATGTCATTGAAGGAGTATGACGCCCAAAATAGGACCGAATGTTGTCTTTGGCTGTGCCCTATAGGGGATGGGAATGTACTTGGTAGAAACTAAGACACACACAAAAAAGTTTCTAGGAAAAAAATGTTAGTAAAAGAAAAGACAAACATGCATGTAAAATGTAAGTTAGTAGACAATGTGTAAACTAAGACACAAGCATATAATATAACACATAAGGATTCAATGTAGACTGCAAAAAGTGGTTGCAAACATGGGACATGTTGGTGCCCATTTTGATCCTCTTCTGCTTTGCCATGTTTCCCATTTGCTCTTTGTTCTCTCGAATCATTTTTTCCTCATGAAATCGATGATGTGAAGTTGTAGCTCCATTCTTGTGCATTGGATTGTTTGCAAACTCATTACCTTGCCCTAATTTGCTAAGAGGAAGTGTGTTTTTTGTCCTATTTCGAGAAAAAATGGATTTGGATATTCCCATCACTCAAATTTGATGAATAATAACTTGTATCTATGTTTAAATGCATTGAGTTCATTTTTTCTCCATTCTTGCACCATTTTGAGGAATCTCTAAGTTTGCCTTGCGTTTTCCCTATTTTTGCTCATTCGAATGCCTCTGCCATTTTTCCCGTGTTTTCCGGCCTTTGGAGCTCAAAATTGTTTGTTTTATACTTGTATGCCATTGAAAATCTAATTCCATGATAAAAATGCTTTAAAAACATGTTTCAGTTGGTTCAATTTTGAGAAATTTTTCATCCTTAGCGAAAAAATTGAATTCTAGGGCATCCTGGCATTTTCTATGTTTTGATGGTTAGACGGGCGTCATTTTCCTATCAAATTTCATCTTCAGCATTCTAGGGCATCGTTGGCAATTTCTGTGTTGTTTGACGGTCATACGGGCATCCTTTACTTGTCAAATTTTAGCTCAAACATCTTCTCATATGTGGCCGTTTGTGGTTGGACATGATTCAATGGGTCTGCTCGAGCAACTTAGCATTTTTTGTGTTTTTGGAAAAAAGTCTAGATTATCCCCATAAGTCCGCAGGCCCTCAGCCAATCAGAGGGTTACACGTGGCAGTTAAAAAATTCAAAATAGTGGAGCTGTGGAGGCACGATGGAAAAGTTTCCTTTGGTGAAAGGGAGTTAAGGTAAAAATTGGAGCGTAGGCCCTCGCAAAATCGAGAGGTGGACACGTGTCATGTTTTCATCAAAAGCGAGATGGAAGGTGGTGGAGGACTTAGAAATTTTTTGCCTTTTGGGGAAATAGAGTCTGCGGAGGCAAGGTGGATGTCCGAGAGAGTTTGAGATTTTTAACCTTTTTCCTAAAAAGGGTTAAAGTCTTAAAAGAAGGCGCGGCCCCGACAAAGAAGAAAATTAAAGGCTTGCGCGGGTCAGTGAAGCTGCCGGAGGAAAAAAGGGAAATGTTTCCTTTTTGGAAAAATGAGTTAAAGTGGTAATTTGAAGTGTGGCTCCGCAACAAATCAGAGGGAGACACGTGTCAAAGAAATGGTAGAGGGGAGTGCGGGCCGCTAGTGAGTTTTGAAAAACTTTGAAATTTTGTGAAGGAAGTATGAAGCAAAAAGGGAGTTATGGCCCCGTAGCGAATCAACGATCACCACGTGTTAGGGACAAAAGCGGAGGTGTGGGTCCATGGGGATAATTGTGAAAAATTTCCTTTTTTCCAAAAAGGTAGAAATGTGAAGAATCAAGCCGCGATTCCAATGGGACCCACTTTGGGACACGTGTCAAGCCCATTTTCATAAGGCAGAGGGGCGGAGAAAAATGTCAAATTTTACTTTTTCAAAAAGTGTTAAAATGTCAAAAAATGATCCCAAGCCCATTTCTAATCACATTGTGACATGTGGAGGGCTTAGATTGAAGGGAGAAAGGCAAATTAACAAAGAATCGTGCATTTTCAATTTGGCCACCATTTTTGCTCCAGAAGTGTGGAGATGCGATTTTTGCATCAATTTTCACCAAATTTTTGGCAAATTCGTGTCGTTTGTGCCTGCAAAGACCAATGCAATTGGTTTTGAAATTCAATTTGCAGATCTGAGGTACTTTTGAAATGAATTTTTTTTTGGGCTTGAGCAAAAACGTGAAATACTAGATCCAAAACTTACGATGCAAATTTGGAAAGTGTAAAGGTGAAATGATGGAAGAGGAAGATGCTGCAGGCGCCAAAGGAAGAATACATACTCCCATGACAAGGAATGATGAAGATTTGTAATGATTTGTTTTTTTGAATGCCTCACATCTCCTCCTCGCAAAATTAGTTAAGTGTCACTTTCAGAAATTCATGAGTGAATTTGTAACAAACTAAGATGCCATCGGATATTCTTTTCTTGGGAAAGAAGGATCAAATGTAATAGAGAGATATATAATACATGTTTTGAGACATGCAAAAGGTTGGGAAATTGAAAATCATGAGAAAATTTTGAGAGAATCTCATCTTCTGAGAAACCCTCCAAAAAACTTGGTTAATGTCTTATGTGTTAGATATTCATTCATGTTGAGTTGGTTACAAGTGAATATCCATCATAGAGATCTAAGATTGTTCCTAAAACTCTCCCCTGCTGATGAATCTAACAAGATTTTGAATTAATCTATGTTATTTTGGGCAATATGATGTCTGTTATCATGTTTAAATGTCTGCAAATAGTTTTCCTTGTTCTTGTTGTAATCTTGCATTGAAATATTTAGGAATCACACAGATCTCATCCTTATTGATAGTTTAGTGGCATTTACAATTTCATTTTTAGTAGAGCTTTCATTTGGCATTGAAAATAAAACAGCTTTAAAATCACTTCACCTTCATTTATTGACAGAGATTGCTTGTAAGCCTTTGGGGGTGCCTTAGGCATGATTTGATAAGTGATTTTGATGTTTAATTGAGTCCTTTAACTCAAGATTTTGTGTCGAGGTCTCAAAGATTGTGTGAAGAGTGCAAACCTAGGCCTCTATTTGTGTATCTCTTCTAGTTGAAAGAACATCCTGACTGCTTTTGAAGCATTTTATCCGATAGTTATTCAAATGTTGTAGAGGTGTCAAAGATCTGGCATAGTCAAGTTTGTCTTGTCAATATCCCACCAAAAATCATTCTAAACAACTAATCGTACCCCACACTACCCCCTGTTTTGACTCAGTATACCCACGAGAAGATCAAAATCCATTTGCTAAAGTATGTAGAACATATCAGGATTTAAAAATGTCTTGATAACCCTTGCCTTGCATTGAAAGTATCTCCATAATCCATAAGTGACAACTTGTGAAAGTTAGATTTGGAGTGTTGATCATATTTTCCCAAGGCCCTTTCATACTATTTACACAAATTAAGGGATATCTTCATCTCCTTCACCATTTGAGGGTTACAAAATAGGTTCTCTTACCTTGGTTGAAAGGCACAACCTAAAACAATTAGGACAAGATCAAGTCCTATTTGAGTGCTATCCATCTCTCCACAAATATGAGTGCTAATTAGATCACATCCCCGACTACAAAATGACATACATCATGATCTATCTGTCTTCAAGATTCATGCCATATCTTTGATGCTACTCAGACTAAAAAGGAGAACAAATTTGGGTACCAACACTAGTGGCACCATTGTTGGGGACATTCTTAGTTCAATCTGATCCATGTGCATACATATTTGAAATATTTGAATGCATATCAAACCCTAGTAATGTCTCTTGCAAGTTCTATTTGCAAATATATTGTTAAAGCATCATTCTATACTCAGATTTGCAAGATATATGCAAAGGTTTAAAACTCTGTCTGTAATTTTATCAGTTTCTAGCAGTAGTTGCACATCATTTGCATTTGTGGTTGATGGATTCAAGAAAAGGAAGGTTTTATCTATAAAGTTTGGCGAGATTTTCAGTGTTGATAAGTATTTGACAGAGTATTTTAGTGCATTTACACAACTAGGGTGAAAGTCCTTAGTGGCGACTCCATGCTGATTTGATCTTGAGAAATACGAGTGTCTTAGCTTTCTATCATTTATTTTTTGCTGTTGCCAATCTCTGCAAACCTGGAAGGAAGAAGATCTCTCTACAGAACACCCAATTAGAAACTTATTTCAAGAATTGGGAAAGAAAGTTTTAGAGGAAAGAAAAGTTTGGAAGGTTGTTGAAGGTCGACATCGTGCAAAAAGGTATATCCATTGTGAGAGAGATCAGCCTTTAGTAGAGGATTCTCACTCTTCTTCTAGTGATTCTGATTCAAGAAATCTTCTCATAAACTTGTTTACTTTTACTAGTGAAGGTCCTTCTATTGTACCTGGTGAGTCCCTTCTTCAATATGTACCTGTGTGTTTCAATTCTAGTAAAAATTTCCAAGAAAATCAGCACCTAGAGAATACCAATCTTGTGAACCACATTCTTGAGCCCCAAAGACCTCTCACTCCTCATCATTCTGTTTCTCCTCCAAGATCACCACCTCAAAACAATATGGCTCAGCCTAGACCTCCATTTGTTGTTAACACCTTTGGTCCTATAAATTTTAGGGGAATGGTTGGTTATCCTATTGCTGTCCCTCAAGATGTCAGAAATAGATTGCCAAAGTTCAAAGGGAACAATACTATAACAGGTGATCAACATTTTAAACTCTTTATTAACATGATGGAGGATTTTGAAATAGAGTTTGAAGATGTGTATGTTAAATTGTTCATTCATACACTAGAAGAGGATGCAAGGGATTGGTACAAGGCTCTGCCTGATAATTCTATTGACTCTTGGACTGAAATGAACAATGCATTTAGATTGCAATATGGTGATAAGACTGATCCTAGATTTCTCTTGTCTGAATTTGAGAATATCAAGAAGAACCTCAATGAATCAGTTCATAGCTTCAACACAAGGTTTAACAAAACTTTGAGAAGGTTGCAAGTTAATTTGAGGCCATGTGATCAGTCATGCTTGATCAAATATGCAGATGCATTGGATAAGAAGGCAACCTACTACTTAAGAGACAAAAACCCTACCAATTTAAGGTAGGCCTTTAGCATGGCATTGTAGATTGAAAATAACATTAAGGCCATTGGGAAACCTCTCAAGAGAGATGGTGTAAAGTTGATAAACCATGACAAGCCTCAAGCAAGCAAGAGTGTAGACTTGGAGGAAGTGGTGAAAACTTTGGCAGGGGTTGTCAAAGAGATTTCCTACAAGTTGGCAAGAGATGAGAAGGGAATTGGGTAGACTTCACAAGGTCAGCAAAAAGCACAAAACCATGACAGATTTTCCAATCATCCTAGGGGTGATCAGAGATCTGATGATAGAGGGAAAGGACCCATGGGGTCTACAAATAGACATCCTCAAGCATGTGAAGGAAGAGTGTTACCTGATCCCCTAATTGCTAGGGTTACTGCTATTGAGGAAGTTATTGTTATTGATTGGTGTGATAGGTGTTTTCTACCCCATCCTCCATGTGAAGTGGACCAGCAAGATGGTGAAGCTAATAATGATGATGGTAATGACGATGATATCTGCATGGTGGGCTGTTCTTCAGGCTCACAAGAAGGAGCAACATCAACTAAGGTAATAAGTGAAAGGACAACTGCAACCTTTTGGGATTGCATCAAACGGGTATAAGTCTTTCTTCCCCCTCATACTCTTGAAGTTGATATAGTGCAAGCTTTTGAAATTCCTAATAATGACTTTGAATACTTAAGAGCTTTGATGATCAAGAAGTATGATGGAGGTATTATTTCGGAGGAAGATAGACAATTGCTAATGAATGCTTTTATGGCTCAAGAGAAAGAGTATAACACTATGAGTAAGGTTGTTAAGGGAGTCGGGCCTCAAGCCAAACCTAAAACACCATTTCTTACAAGTATTCCCAAAGAATCTCCTAGAAGAGAAACACACTCCAAAAGCTTTTTTCCCAAGCAAAAATTATAATCCTCCTCATGACCAAACCGCCAAGAATCCCTTGCCATCTAATTAATCTACTTGTCTCCATTCCAATGCTTGCCTTGCCAAAGAATGTTCCCTATTACATAGCCCAAGTATTGAACCAAATCAAAGTGAGTGTTCCAATCATTGAATTCTTTAGGATTCCCGAGTACAAGAAGAAAGAATTTGAGTACTTGGGATTGAAAGAGGAGAAGAGTACCCCAAGTAGAAATGTAAACGTTGTTGAAACTCCTCCTCAAATCATTGCGAGACCTTTAAACAACACCAACATTAGAGGATCTTTGAGAAACACCTGAGGTATACTTGGGGACATCTTTGGTTGATTCCTAATTGAATGTTGATCCATTCTTTACAACTTTGATCATAAAGGATAGACTACTTCACAATTGTATGTTTGATTCTGGTGCATCATGTAATTTCATGCCTTTAAAAGTCATGAATGAGTTGGATATCAAAGTGACAACAGCCTATGGAAAGTGTACTACCATGGACTCAAGAGAAGTGCCGATAGTTGGTTGTGTGAAGGGTATGGTGGTGCATGTTATCAAAATTACCTCGAGAGGTGAATTTTGGATAACAATAACCAATATACGCAGATGTTTTGGATGAGATGGAATATAATGCAAAGTGAATTATAGGAGTGGTGTGCCCCTTAGTGGATGTGAATGGAATTATATGTAGTGAGGTTCATTTGTTTGTGTCCCCTCAGTAGTCAAGAATGAACCGTAAACGAGAGTGCATCATTAGGAAATGGTCTCGAATCATGTGTTCTCTTGTGGAAAGAGTTGATGAATTGATTGTGGAGCACCGATTATAGAATGATGATGTGGTGATGATATTGAATGTGACATAGGGAGGATTAATCAAGAAGAGGTGATGATTTAGCCTAAAGCGTATATCACGAGATGAGTGAATAAGGTACTAGCTAGGAATGTCACATGGTATGATAAAGATATTGATTGATTGAATGTGTGGGCATGTTGAGGTCTATTTGAGATGTAGACCCTCAATAGTCGAGTATGGACTGTGGAACTAGAGTGCATCATAGAGTAGTGAGAATTTTTGATCGTGTTTGAGAGGTCTATGATGTTTAGTTGAGTGTATAGTGTTGTTTATGAATGTGTTGCTTAGCAAGAGGTTGTAATGTATATAATGAGTAATGCATGTGGTGTGTGGGAGATGTTGTGACAAGAAGATGTCAAGTATGTGTAAAGTGTGTTGTGTATAATGTGTAGTATATAAGGTGGAGCATACTATGTAGTGTGTGAGGTTTATGTGTATAGGATGCAATCAACAGTCAAGTTTGAATCAAAGAATACGAGTACATCATAGGGAAGTGACAATATGAATGTGTGTCAAGATGTATATGCTAGATGGTAGGTGTGTAATAAGGTGAGTGTAGAACGTGTGTTGATGCTAGGGGAAATAAATGTAACGACCTCCAAGCGTGTGTTGTTGAATGAGATATCCGATTAAAGTAAAGGATGAATGTCCTCTACTCGATGCTTGTGGTGATGAAGGCATGTGACCATGCTCTAAGAGTGGTGGTATATGTGATAGAATATGTAGATGAGTGAAGTCTATATGCATGCGATTGATGAGTATATTGTGGGCACCTTGGTGTAACAAAATGTGTAGGTGATGGAGACCTATGTGAAGCAAAATATGGCGGTGATGGAAACCTACGTGGAATAAAATGAGGCGACGAAGTGCATATGGATGTAGGATCTATCCTAGTGATGGACCTCGACAAATGTACTAGAATAGTAAAGCGATAAGACCACATAGGTCATGTGTGAGTAGGTGAGATAGGAGAAGATTTTTCTTTAGGTTCTAGAGGACATGACATACTAGATGGACTAGGTGATGCATTGGAAACCATAAGAGGAGATTGCAACCATGGAATAAATGGAGGCACATCATTGATAGAAATGACTTGATTATTGTGAATGAATTTTAAATGCAAATGATTCATGGAGATGATAGACTTAGACCTATGAATCTAATTGAGGCCTAAGAACATGTCACACCTCGATTGCTTGTCCAATAAGGAAGGGTACCAACATAGTGAGAGGACAAATTATAACATGGAGTTTGACAACACCATATGAATTTTTCATTGGATATGAAATTTGTGAAAGTGGATAGCCAATAGCAACAAGAAGTGGAATAGAACACGTACTGATGGGCCATGACAGATCAACCTTGGTGTTATTGATAGGGATATATCCGATAGAGGCACTAATGTGTAAGTGATTAGAAGAAAATACCACATGATAATCATGGTTAGAGAAATAAATAACTGGTGGAGAAGTGTCGGTATGAGAAACTAGGAAATGAAGAGCTCTCGATTCATAATGAGGCATTGTGCGATATGTATGATTAGTTGAGGAATCGACCGCTTTCTTATCATGTTTTGGAATTGATTGTACAAGATTTTGAGCTTATGATTTTCATTAATAGGTGTAGAATCTGTAGGTTTTGAAAGCTCAATTTTATAGTTGTCGATCAGATCTTGAATGAGATTATGAAGTTTGAAATAATGATATGTAGAATGCCCTACACATTGATGATAGTCACAATGGAAGTTTTCATCATAATTACAACCTTTTAGATGAGATGGATCTAATTGGAGAGGAGGAGGAAGTGTGATGAGATTACTTTCGACAAGCTATGGAAGAAAAATATGTGGAAGGATAGTTAACTTCATGTATGTACACCGAGGTGGTTGCGATTGAAGCTCTTTGGTGGTGGATACCACATTGACAATGATTTTTATGTTATTTGGTTTAGTTGCTGATGGTTTGAATGTTGACTTACTTTGAAAATGTGTAGAAGATGACGCTTTCTCTTGATATTTAAGATTTCATATAGATAAGAGCTTAGTTTTGCGAAGCTTAAGAGTATGAAATAGTTGATCGAATGAGGGAGATGTCTCAAAGAGAACACTCTCCTGAGAGGTGGTAATAGACTCTAAATGAATAAGTCCTGAAGCTCAGAGTCTATAAGCACATTTGACATCTTAGCTAAGTTGTTTTTGTATCACAAGACATAATCGATAAGTGTTCATTAGATCCTTGTTTAAGTTATGCGAGTTGAGAATAGGAGATCTTAGAGCTGATGTTGATAGAGAAGTGAGTGAGAAAATCATCAACTAGATGCGTGAAAGATGTTACTGAGTGGAAAGGTAGGTCATAAAACCAACACACTATATGATCATGGAGACTACAAGGGAAGATCTTAGCTAAGAGGATATGATCATCTATAAAATATAGACAAACCACATGAAATACTCGGGGAGATTCTCTTGTGGGTCACCATGCCCATTAAAAATGGGAAGCTTGGGGGTGAAGAAATTAGGAGGAAGCAAGTAAATGGAGATGTTTGGTGTGAATGAAGTGTGTAGTATTGAAGTGCAATCCAAAGATGGAGATGCATGAGAAGAAACCCTTTGTAATTGAAAAATTTGTGCTTGGAGGTCCTAATAAAGGGAGGCTAAATATTAAATGCAAGTGGAATAAACTTTCTGCGTGTGAGAAAAAAGAGGTGGACTAAAGTGGTTAGTTGGAGTAGGGACAAAAATAGGGATGATAGAAATGGGTAGAAGAGTAGAAAAAGTGGTTGAGTAGAAATGGAAGTAGAGACGACAACAAAATAAAAAAATCCATCGGGAGGTGGTGGCCTCTTCACAAGCAATGTGTAAGAGCAAGTATAGATCTTGGGGATACTAAGCGATATGATCATTAAGGGATTTAATATGGTCTTTAATAAATTCACCATAAGATTGAGCCATAGTGATGAGAGTATAAGATCTCTAAAAGGAAGGTGGATTCAAAGATTGGGTTCACCAAAATGATTAAGCTAAAATGTAAATAAGAGCCTAATCTAATGCTATTAAGACATTAAACGATTAATAGCTAAGTACAACAATAAATACCCAAGAAACTAAGAAATAAATAATAAAACTCTAATGTGCAAAGAGAGGGTAAGAAGCCTTAGCTGATTTGTAGTAAAGTCTGGACTTGTCCAAGTTCTAACCGGTTGAACATGGAGGAATAAGCGTCACACAAAAGCCTTAGAAAATGTAGAGGTGGAGGAGTAGGATGGATGGGGTGCTTGGAGAGGGACAAGGGCACCTATGGGTACCCTAGACCTATTTATGAACATATGGATCTGCGGAAATTCTCGAAAACCTCCTCCGAGGTATCACAAGTTGCTTGCTTATAGTTGCCTTTGGTCACTCCGAGGTCGCACCAAGATTGCTGAGGTCATTGGATAACCACAATGACGTATAGACCTGCAAAACCATCAAATAGACATTAAATCCTAAAAAAAAATATGAAAAATGAGGGGTCTTACTTTCCTCAGCTTTCATAATGATGAACTTGCATCGCGTGCTGCACTACATCTTAGACCCAATGTAGTTACGTGTGCGTGCATGCGCGTGTGTGTGGAATTATGCCATAGGTTTCTCTTGTGTGTGTTGTGCTTGGATAACTAGTAAGTAGCTAGATGTAGAATGTAATAAATGTGTGCGTGGAATATAACGAACTTACCTCCTATGAAGTGTGATGTAGAAAACCAGCCCTTATGTCCCTTCCGATAGAGCTTGATGGATGCAATGTATCTCTTAGATGCCTTGATGAATGTAACCTTAGGTGGTGATAGATAGTGCTTAGTGCTTGGTCCTTTATTATGATCACATAACTTTATATTTAAATGATTCGTTTTCTTGAATTTCATAACTAACCCTAAAAAGGATGATTGCTAAAAAGATAAGATTCTCAAATGGTTAGAAAGGACCCAAAAAGTGTGAGTAAAGTATAAATAGGATAGGGGCACCTAAAGGGGACAAGGGCACCCAACACCAACATCTTGGATGGGAACTGGTGTCCAAGATGGCAAATGCCAAAGAGTAAAAAGAAGACTTAGCAAGTAAGGTTGTAAGACTAAAAACAACAAAAGAAAGCAAAGCAAGGAGGCTAAAGACATGTGTTAATTCATAATTTTCTTACTTAGGAGTCATATGAATAGGAGTATGTAATAAATACTAGACAATTACCCAATTTTTGTGATTTTATGTCTACAATTTGAACTTCATTATTGCAAAAATACACTAAGCGAAAAAAATGAGGAAGACATCAACTTTCTGGACCGAAAAAGACACTTTGTATTTTTAGTAACTAGGAGCTAGGGGTTGCTTTTTAATTTTTTTCAATCTCTTGAAGCTCCTAACATACTATGTACATTTTCTTTTGTATTTTTGATTATTTTTGAGAGTTACTATTTTTAGAAAGTGCTTTTGCTTTTTGACGAATTTTGCCTCGGTTTTTCTTCTCTACCGATCTTGGTGTGCACTGATTTGAGAGGGTTTATTTTTCCAAAAAAATTATATTTACAGTAAGTGGAAAGACTAGATACTTACTATATATAGAAATGAAACTTCCCCTTATCGGTTTGCAATGAAAATAACTTCATTAGAATAGGCTTTCTCTCGGGATCCCGGGCTCAAAATTTCATTTCAATCTACCTATTGGAATGCTTGGAAATTGAAAAAGCATGATATAGGGCACTAAACTAGGGTTTGATGCCATTAAAAAAATTAGAGAGCCTTAGGGTTTGTTATTATTGTCTTCTTGAAGGCGTTTGGATTGTAGAACATCTATGAAAATCTTCTTCGAATCCGATCACTGGTTTGGGAGATGATTTTTTCTTCATTTCAAAGGCTTATGGATTCCTCGATGAATTTACAGGTATTTCTAATGAATTTACAGGTATTATTAAGCTTTATGACACTAAAAATGGTTTTTTGGGTCGAATTGGTGAAGGAATGAAGTGAAACAAGCTTCTAAAACTTTTTTAAAGCTCAAAATAATGTATTTTTAAGTTATAAACATGCTTTAAAACTTAGGTTTGAAAGAAAGAGGGAGTGGGGAACACTTTTCTATCCCAATTGTCCCCATTTTCTATGTGATAGTTGAGACATTTGGGGTAGAAAAATGTGCCCCCTTCCCTAAGCATGACAAGTGGCATAGCGAGAGTTGAGAGATGGGGAGATGAGAGAGGAAGACTTAAGCACCCGAGTAGTAAAAAAATTTGGTCACATGGTGAACCTAGGAAATTGTTGGTAGTGGGATGAATTTTGTTGTCCCAACTTTCCCTAAGACAACTGGAATAGTTGGTACAATAAAATACGACCAAGGGTTGAGGAGAAAACTTAGCCAAATTTCAAGCACAACCACTTAGCACTCGCCGGAAAAGAGATGGTCATGTGGTGGAATAAGAGCTACAACTGAGGGGTGGGGAAAATTTTCTTGTCCCAAATATCCCCACCGTAGTAACTATCCCTGGGAAAGTTGGGACATTTTGGACACCAAAATGCGCCGCCCACCCAACTAAGAAAATGAGTAACTCCCAAAAATGTGAAATGAATTTTGTTGGAGTTCCAGGATGTTGTTTTAGGAAAAGTTTTATATCATTTTGACTCCCAAGATCATTTCAAGATCAATGTGATGGATTTCAAGATCCCATTCTTACTCCTCCAAAAATATGTTTTTTCATTTGAGACAACAAGATAAGTCTTTGATTTTTTGAGATTTCCACAGCTTGACTAAGTGCTCATTTTATTTGGAAAAACTATGTAGGAGTTTAGAGAAGTCCATTTTTTGGGTCACAAATCTTGACCCATCATCGTGACAAACAAAATACCATGAGAAGTGCTTGGTTCTTATGAAGAATGTGAAAATTTCATCGCATGCGAAGAATATTCAATATTTCGATGAATTTTTATTTTCCTCTTGACTCATCTTAGAGCTCCGGAAATCCTTCATTGAAGTTCAGTGCCTTTTTAACTACAAGCTCCTTAAGCCTCCAAAACCTAGTTTCACTGTTCTTGTTCCAAAACCTCCAAAAATTTCCTAAATCTTCCTAAACATGCTCCATTGCATTTCAAACTCCTCAATAACATCTCCAGATGGTTTTAGGCTTCTTGATCAACCTCAAAGGATGCACACATGTCCTAGAAAGGCTAAAGAATAGCCTTTCTAGGCTTACTAGAGATTTCATCTTTTGACAACATTCAACTGAATGGACTAAATGACCATGTGACCACATTTAAAAACTTGAACTCACTTCTCATCACATTATGAAGGTTTTAAAGGAAGGGATGGTCATGGTAGAGAAGGAAAAATGGTCTAAAGGATGCTTGAGGAGGGGTTTTGATAAATTTTTGACACTAGGGTAAATTTATCATGTTTTCAACTTGAATTTTTACCTTATAAAAACACATGACAACACTGCGTTATCTAGAACAACAATACATGAGGAGATACATGAGAAGCAATATGGTGAAAAGAAAGGAGATAACAAGCAGCTTGCTGATCCTAACATAACAGCAACTATTGGTGAGTCACTTTGTGTTTTTAACAAGTGTTTTATGCTTCATACTATGACACTTCCAAATGGGAAACATCCTAAGGGATACTCTATCAACAAAAAAGAGTCCAAGGATGATAGATATGCAAGAAAAAGGGAGAAATCAGTTGCTGATCCTACTTTCAAAATTCTGAGGTACAGTGTTCAAAGGGGAATCTCTCTTCCATTCATGAATTGGGTACATTCTTTGACCAATGTGTGGCAAGATAGTGGTGGAAAGAAGCAAAGATGGAAGACCTATCATGATACAATTGGTCATAAGGGTCAAGGGAAACTTCATGAGAACTATAAGGTATGTGATCTAGGTAATAGGTTACAATTATCCAAATCTATAAAATCTGATTTTGAAAACCTTGTGACTGATTTCCTAAGGAAAAGAAGGAATTCAGATTTGTCTTTTGGTATTACAAGTGTAAGAAAGAATGGATTCTTCTTAGGAGACACCAGTGTAAGAAGGGAGAGTACCTCTCAAGGTACTAATACTAATTTTATGATTCCTCAACTTCAGATGACAACTATAAAGGTTAAAAGAGATTATTATTTTCATAATTTTTTTTTCTATCATATTTTGTCATGGCAATATGTTGGATATCATAAGTATTATGCTATCATAGAAGACAAAATCTGGGTTGAGTTTTGGAAGGAAACATCATGCTACAGCTATAAGGATCCTTGGTTACCTATCTATGATCACTTGGCAAGAGGGCATGAGGTTGAAGGAAAGTTAGGATTACCAATTCATGGTAAGGAAACATTTTTTGATCATTTTCAGCTTGCTGGTCTGCCCATAACAATAGTCATAACAGAGGTGATAGAGCTTCATTAATGGGGCCCATGACTGATTTTTATATCAGCTACATAGGGGAACCCTTGGAAGGGTTAGGGGGCATTTGGTCCTCAAAGTTCTCAAAGAATCAAGGTGCAATCTGTTGTTAATGAAGAGGAGTTGAATTCAAGGAGCATTCATGACTTTGACATCCTAAGGTATGAGAGTGGTTACCATATTTTGATTTTTTTATTTCTCCTATGCTGCTGCCATATTTCTATCCTATTGGACAACATGCACATGTTTGGATGATTGAAAATGATTATTCCCTAAACAAGTTCCAAGGTATGCTAGATAGGACAACCACAGTCTTCCTTCATGTTGTTTTGGATTCAGTTAAGAAGCATGTATTAGAGAAGAATATTTTGGGGACGACAAGCTATAGTCATGGGAAGATGAAGGGCACCAAGGTATGTGATATATTTGTTGTGGTTGAGTTTGCTAGAGGGACACAATGGTTGCATGATTTTAAGGTGGAAGATGATGCTCAGATTGAAGAAGCTAAGGAGAATGAAAGTGCTGATTTTAAATAAAAATTATGAGTTACAAAGGTATGATGAGCAACCCCAATTATGCTATTTTAGATGTGTTGTCTTCTCTCATAACGTGAATCAATTGGTATGACAAGAGATATGAGGTACATGAAGGTTTTTGTATAATTGAGTTATTTGAAGTTGAAACCATTCATTGGGTACATTGGTTACCATATTTTGGGATACTTTCCCTCATTCACCATGTTGACAAATTGAAATTTAGTGGTGAAAATAAAAAAATCAGAATTCAAGCTCGGAGGGAAAGAGTGAAATCTGAACTAGATTTTGAGGAGCCACATTATGAGATTCCCTTTCACATAACATATGATTAGGAAGAGTTTGTTACAATTGTAGATATCAAAAATCAGTTTGCTAATTATGATGTGAAAGGATTGAATTAGGTTGCACATATAAGAAAAAAAGTCATTAGCCATCTTGGGAGTAGAGAAAAAAATATTACAACAACATATAAAGCAACATAAGTAAACCTTGGGGATGTCACCTTTGGGGAAGAATTTGTGACATGATCATGAGACAGGATGAAGAGGCTGAAAAAGTGTTGTTCAACACTCATGTTTTTTCTAATGTGTTTGCTCCATGTGCAGAATCAAGAGCAAGGAAGAAGAACGTGGATATTATGTAGGAAGAGCATGAGCCTAGAGGGTCAAGTGATCTCCCATTTGACGGAGTACCAGAGCAAGAATTTGGGAGTGCTACATCATGTCCTCTCTCTTAGTCATGGCACTTGGACACATGAGCTTGGAATTTCTTGAGGGCAAGCAATTTGGGGAAGGGAGGACTGAAATGTCCCTTTCTCCAAAATAACATGTCGAAGACCCTTAGCCCAATTTTGTTTCTGATGGATAAGGGGTGATAAAAAGGAAACTATAGTATTAATAAATTATTATAAAGTTCACAAAAAGAAAATTTATAAAAATCACTTATTTTAATTTATTAATGAATTAATAAAAATTAAAGAGAAAAGATAAAATGAAATTAGAAAAAGTAAAAGAAAACAAGTCATTTTATGTTTTGATTTCCCCTAGGGGAAAAATACGACCCATGTTGGGAAGAAATAAATGCCAAAAAAGAATTAAATATGGGAAAATGAATTTTATTGGTGGTTACTAAGCCAAGATTTCTTATAATAGTAAGTGTTCTTTACTTTGTAAAAGATCTCTTTATTTTATACAAATTATGATTTTTGTTTTAGCTTGAGAGATTTACAAAATAATTTATAAGGATGAAAAACCTTAGAGATTATCTCTTGGGAAGAAAACCCTCTTGAGATCTATAAGAAGAAGAAAAAATCTTCTTCTATGTTGTGGGGATTCTCCATTTGGGGTTTTCCATTGAGGATCATGATTCAAGGAGTTACTTGTGTTTTCTAGTAGTTTTCTAGCAATATTGAGGGCTGAAAGTTGTAGATATGTACAAGGTTTTGAAGGAGAATATTGTCACAGCGTGCTTCCCTTCATTCTCAACAGTAGTCTTGGTGGAGTGACTTGCATGAGAGATGGTTTGAAGTGTTTTAGAGATGTTTCTGATCAAATTTGGGTTTTTTTTTCATAACTCATATTTTTGGATAGTGAATCAACCACTTGGTGTGAATTTTGGCTCAAGGATATTGTAATTTTCAGTTGTGTATGAGGATAGTTGTTTGTAGAACTATAATATATAATTCCATCCTGTTATTGATGCCCAATCTGGTATGTTTCTCATGATTTTATCTTTATAATTTTTTTGATTTGTTTGATTAGAATATTATGTGGTTTTGCTTCTTATTTGTTGAATTTTCATTCCTATACCAAGTCACATTTTGTGGGGTAATATTTAGATCTACATGTAATAAATATTTATATATCTTCTAGACATTTATTTTGATTTGGGATTTGTAGGAAATCCACTTGGGGTGGAATATGTCCATTTGGGGACATTACAAGGTATACATGCTACAAATATGCAATGCAAATCAGCTTTGTTCAGATTGTGGTGATGCATGTTACCTTTGAACGATTGAGTTATTTCTCCTTTTGAGTGCCTCTTTTTTTTGGATTCTTTTTCCTTTATTTGAACACTTCTGTCTTGGAGTGTCTATTTTGTTTGGGTGCTTCTTCTTATTTTATTTGAGTGATTCCTCTTTTAGAGTGTCTCTTCTACTTTTCTTACTTCATATATGGTTGTTCTATCTCCCATGCAACCTCCTTTTATTTTCTTACTTCATGTATTGCTTCCCCATCTTCCATGAAGTCACTTAGTGTGCGACTATCTTTACACCCTATTTTCTCATGCCATGTTCCACTATGACCTTGGAACATTCTTTCACCTTTCCCCATGCTTAGTTAAATTTTTGTATTCTTGTGAAGTTCATCCTTGGCTGATTTTCCAACAATGATCTTTTGCTGCCCCCTTTTGCTTCCCAAGACAGGGTTTGGCTACCCCTACTTGCGCTTAACAAGTGGTGGAACTTTTATTTCTATGTTCTTTAAACATATATGTGTTAGTAATGCTATTTGAAATGATTCTTCCACCATACTTTCTATGCACATGGTAAGAGAAACAATAAGAATGCCACATGTTCATATATATTCACATAAAATAAAAAAATCATGAAATATTCCACCATCATTTATATACATATACTACATTAAGTTGTGAAAATATAATGTGGTTTTATGCTCTTGAATATGTGGATGGATGAAAACATACAACCTCTTTCATATGAATCATATGAATCTCTAAACTTTTTTTACCAAGAGGATATTGTTGCTCTTACACATCCTCGATGAGTGTTATACCTGTAATTTCTCATACGAGTGGATTAAATTCATACATGGAAGAAAGAATGCAACTTTATTATAATAAAAACCCACAAGATGATGTAGTGCCTCTCTCATCTACATAACATTATCTATTAGAACATAAATATGTATATCGATAAAAATTATTGTACAAGGTTATGCTTGAAAACCAAATATTATATCTTCAACATGCAATATCAGGATCTGTGAGTCTAAGGAAAAGAATGCTCTCCTAACTTGAAGTGGTGTGATGGCTCGTCTGATATAATAGCTTCTCGAGACTCCAATCAATATCGAGCTCTACCAAGATTCTGTTTTGGTTGTTGTTGAACACGTGGAAAATGACCTGCGGGTGCCTCGTATGGATTTCTAGACAAGGTCATGGAAGTAAGAATGAGAGACATGTGGTGGAGCCACAGGGATTTATGGGTGATTTTCTGGTCTAGTCCAGAAAGTCTTAGCCTGATCGATGTGCTATGTTCAGTAAGGAAAGTTGTGCAATAATGTCTAGTGGAAGTGGTGAAGATCTGAATACTAATGTACATAAACTAGTGTCAATGTCTAATTGGTTAGTAGGCTCTGTTGGGTTGTGGGACTTGAGGATCACAACCAAAGACTCATGTGGAGGTTATGGCCCTTATATGGTCATGCACGTAATCAAACCCTATTGCCAGAGAGTCCCAATAATCGTAGGCTTGATTAGCAATGATGTTTAGCATATTTAGTTGTTCTATTTTCTCAAAAAAAGTTACAGGTGTGTGTAAGACTGTCAAACGTAAACTTGTATCAATGTCAGTTATCAATTTTGGCCCATTGGGTTGTGGGACCAAGGGATCACAATTGTATGTCTTTTCTTGTTGTGGACCATTGATGGTCATACAAAATGAAATAAAGTGATTTTGATAAGAAAACTAATTACTAAAGGAAATCTAATCTATGTTTTTGGAGTTTTCACAATATATCGGATCAAAGCAATAAAAAAAAACTAATCTATCAAAGGAAATATTTTTGATCTTTTCTAATTTTTAAGCAATGCATTCTAATCTAATAAATAAACTAAAGACAAGTAATCAGCCGGATGTAGCTGGTTACTTGTGTGAATATGTGAATCTAATCTAAAACAAATAACCTAATCCAATCAAAAACCCTTCAAACCCTACCTCAAAAGTGAAGAACAAATCATGACCCTAAAAGGGCTATTGTTCCCCACAACTTCCCTGTAATGTTAAAGAGAAAAAATTTCTAATGATTTGATCTACTTGTGATTGCCTAACCTATTGAAATGAACAATTTTACTACTCTATTTGATATGTAATTGAAACTAGTGATTTGAAATTGACAATTTAACAAATAAAGCAAACAAAACACAATTCCAACCTGGATAAGCAAGAGCTTTGGAAAATTTGGTTGTATTTGTATATCTGTCCCCTCGGTTGTTCCTTTCTTTCTCTCAAGTGTTCATATGAGTCCAAGGGATTGGGAATGCAAGAACAACAACAAGAGGATGGTGCTTGAGCAATGACAGCTTGAAGGCAATCTGGATGCAATGCAAGTAGAAGAGAGATAACACAAGAGATCTGAGCTTGGCTATGTAATTCCTAGCAAGATTGTGGTAGCAAAATACAATGCAAGATACACAAAAATTCTCAGGCCTTTTTCTTGAATACAAGCATGGAATATATAAGAATTGGGGCTGGGATGTGCCTTCATGCACAAGGCAAGAAGAGGTAGTTCCAACTAACTAAAGCACATGCAAAAATAGAAGAGGGAAGGAGAACCAAGCAATCAAAACTATTTTTAGACAATTTGGCCCACATGGATGCATGCTAAAAGTGAAGTTAAGTGAATCATCACATGTTAAAACACGCATGATGGAATCTGGAAAAATTGTTCAGGACCACCACCTGTGCATGCAGGTGGCTTTTCAGACCGCCCCTTTTTTGGGTGGTGGTTTCAGAACCACCACCTGGGGGGTGGTCCCTAGCACTAAAGGCCAAAACATGCATGCAAAAAGAGGTAGAAAGCTGGAAAAAAAGTGTGGGAAGGCTAAGTAAAGATGTCTAGGAAAAAATATACACTGTGAATGGGTTTTGAGCTCAACACCTTCTTGAAAGGACTTGAATCATCATTGGGGACTTTTGTAACCATTTTTCGACAATGTAGCACATGTAATTTTGGGTGCATACATATTTCCCCCTCGAGAAGCATCTTAGCCATGAAAAGGCATAAAATGTAGAGTCCGAGTATGGTGTTCCCAAAAAGGGGAGTTAGAAGTTATACCGACACCCATGTGTCAAAATGTCACCATCCAAACTCCCGCTACCTACAAGAGAAAAAGAAGACTCAAGTGCAGATAGATAAAATATCAAAAATAAACACTAAATCAAAATGACAAGAGGACTTACCATTTGTGTGGGGATATAGAGATATACCTGTGCACCAACGCTCCAACCCTGTGAAAACATACACTCAAAACAAAATTAAAACAATATATATATATATATATATATATATATATATATATATATATATATATAAAAAACCTTTTTCAATTCATTTGTGCATTCTTGATTTGGTGAATTTGGAGCTCTGGATTCACAGTGACCATTTTTTTCATTTCCATGATGAGAGTAAGCAAAAAAATGACCATTACGAGATAGTGATCATGCCTCCACATGTGGGAGATCGACCAACGCGTCTAAGGTTGGTTATTTTCACTTTTTCTTTTCATACCTAAAATGTAAAAACATTGAAAAGTTCACCTAGGGGGATTATTTTCAAAAAAATTTTGTCTTAAATGAGTCTCTAGGGGGCACCCATAGGGGCATTCTTTTATTTTGTCAAAATGGTCTTTTTTTTATTTTTTTGAGCATTTTTTAGGGTTAAGGGCACATTTGGAAAATCAGCTTTGACCACCACCCAAAGCAGGTAAGGGTGGTCACATGGAGGACCGCCACCCTAAAGGGGGTGGTCTTGAAACCCCACCCTGCACTGGGTGGCGGTTCTAAACAAAATGACCAAAACATACATTAACTTGATTTTTTTTGGATTTTTTTGTTTTTCATGTTTTTGGTGAGCTTATCTTCTTGTATACATTACTAACTTGCTCTTTTTTCCATGTTTTGGTGAATGCGAAGGAGGAGTACATCCATTGAGTCGAGAGAGGGAGTGTGATTGGCTCCTTGGGATTTTGGATCAGTTGACCGACCTGAGCCGAGAGGGACACCTCCTCAGGGGAGTATCTGGAGGATTACACGTTCCCCATGTTTCCCCTACTAGTCACATATTGTGTGACTTGTTTTCCTATTGGGATGCAGATCGAACACTTTCTAGTTTCCAGGTGTTAGGGCCAGGGTGAGTGGACCATTACTCTGGAGGATGTATACCACATCCTTGGGCTCCCGATTCTTGGGAGGAGACTAATTTTGAGACAACAGGATCCAGGGCTGTGATGACATAGTGGGCCACATATATGGGAGACATCATTGTCTCATCTAGTTTGAAGAAGGGGATGAAAGTCCGGTCCATTGCCACTACTCCTATTCCTATCATTCGAGAGCCATTATGGGTATCTTGTCCTCATGATTGATCGGGGACAAGGGAGGTGACACCCTTCTCTACTACTTGGGGCTCCTATTATCACATAGATTGAGGGACATGGCCATAGGTACACCTGGGAGAGACATCCTAGGGACTACCTACCATGACTTATACATAGGGTAGTCCGATTGTATAGGGGTAGTCACTGAGCCACCCCACTCTTGTTATGAGTTGGGTATATGAGCATATCACCCCCTATGGAAGGGGAGTATATGTATTGGATCCAGGGGCTGTCTAGGTAGTGAGGTGAGGTGGACAAACTATGTCAGTTCTTAGGACACCTCATCAGCTAGTGGCTTCTCTGACTATGACAGACATGGTTGCCACTCCCTACCAGGACATGACAGGGTTATGGGGACAGGAGGTGACCATGGTGGTAGCTTGCTTCTACCCACATGGTCAGTTAGTTGACAGGGCCAGGAGAGTCGAGACTCATCCATTTGATCGGGTCCTCAGCAGTTTGGCCTCCCATCCATATGCTGACATACTTCCCCCAATGGTATCGGTCTATAGGACCATTCAGGAGGCCCAAGGGCCCTAGAGGAGATCCCGACTGGATAATGGTTACCCTAGGTGTGCCTATTATAGTTAGGCATGTGGTCCATGCTCGATGGGAAGCTGGTGCCCCTCGAGCACCTTTACTCTAGATTGCATCCACTCTCACTCATAGTGGAGAGGAGGATGAGCCTATTGATGTAGACTCCATTCTGAGGAGCATACAGAGAGATGAGACCGAGGAGGAGGAGTCAATTGAGAGGAGACTGGAGGAGGAGAGGGGGGGGATGTAGAGACTAGGAGGCAGCCCATATGGTGGAGGAGGAGGAGAGAGATCTTGAGTGGCATGACACTCAGAGATATGCCGAGAGATGCCGAGCACACAGGAGGCTAGTGCTAGAGAGAGAGACCTTGGTCTCAGAGGAGCCATTTCCTCTAGATGGGGAGGGGGATGATGAGTCCATGATCAACAAATTTTGGCCTCTAGCTTTGGGAGGCCCCACAACCACCAACAACATCAAAAAAACAATCACCCCCTACCTAGATGCCCAGAGATCCGAGTATGTTTGATACTCTTCTCTCTGACTTTTTTAATTTGAAATATTAGTTTTGGTATTTCTTTTTATTTGTGTTTTGTGGTTTTCTAACTTATCTATTTTCTTCTTTCTTTTTCTTTGACTACACTACACAGAGTGGTGAGAGCTTATCCGATGGGTGTGTGTGTGACACCCTACTACCGATTCCCCTCAGGAAGACCCAGCCGAGCTGACCGAGGATTCAGGTCAGCCACGCTAGCTTCAGCATAGACACACACGACATGTTTTCTCCTATTTGAGGATAACGGAGGTGGTGACCTCCCTTCATACCTAGGTGGCTGATATGAGGCCACCAAGTGTCTGATGAGGTGGAGCCATTCCCACAGTGAGACCATAGCCAATGGCCACCACCACGAGCATTCACACCATTCGGTTCATTCCCAACATCATCGCAGCCACAAGTAGGAGCCCTGGACATGGCCATGCACCATCCGAGGGATCCCATAGGGATTGACAGGCCATTGGGCCATTTATTTCTTTGTTTCCATTTTTTTAGGCACTATATGATTTTTTTTATATTTCGGGCTCATTGCAGCATTTTGACCATGCCTTAGCGTGTGATGGCATTGTATACAAACTTGACTCACCATGATATATACAAACTTTTATTTTTGGTTCGGTAATCCATTGTATCTGAGTTGACTTTCTTTTGGTTTATTTCTCATGTGTACTCTAGATGTTTAGAATTTCCATTTTTCTATGCTTTTCAAAATGCATGCAATGGATGTGAAATGATAACAAAATGATTTCTTTTTTATTTTTTATAATGTTGATATATGATAATGCGAACACAATGTGATGTTTGAACTTTAGTTTCTTTAAGCAATATTTGATACTTCATATTGTTTTGGAAAATGTGGTGATACAATGATATGATAAGTAAATGTACTTTCCCCACTCCCAACTCCACAACCTAGTAGAGGATGTGAGGGCTCAACACCAAGAGCCGAAAAGGGCACAAGTTATGAAAAATTTGTTGAATGGTAATGATGAGGGAAAGACAATGGTTTGACAGACCAAATTGAGACACTACAACCTCACCCTACTCAAGTTACTTCATAGTTTAGAATGTGATTTACTTTCTAGTTTATCTAGACTTAGATCCGTAGATGGCTACTTGGTTGACAAAATCTGGTTTTGAGGTTTTAAACTCTTTTGGAATTTTGGACATCTAACTCACTTTGTTTTTGACTTATGATTTCACAATATTTGAATGGATTGTTTCTAACTTTCAAGTTTATCAAAGAGACCCCCTACACCTTGCCCCATGCTACCAATAGGAAGCATGGGCTCATCACCATGGACAAGGAATAGGTGAGTAAGGGCATTTCTCTCCTTTCCCAACCCTACATCACTAGTAAGAGATGCAGGCTCAACACCGAAGGTTGGTAGGGAAAAGAAATGTGTAAAATAAAAATTTTTTATGGATTTGCATTTGACTTACTCATCTAGGAAAAATGTTTAGTATGTTCTTATTTCCAAAGATATATTTATGGGATAGATGTGACACCATGAAGCTTCTAGAACAAACTATAGGCAAAGACACCTAATCTAGAAAGAGACTATAAGCAAAACCAAGTATGCAGGCCTTGGTATGGTCATGGTCAAAACTTTGTCTTATCCTATTTGAATTGATGAAATGATTTGAAAACAATTGATGATACCATGAAAATTTGAAGAGATATGATTTGAATGTTTTTCCAATGTTTTTTTAAAGTTTTTAGGAGTTGCTATAAGAATAAGTCCCTTGATCACAAATTTTATAGAATGAACTAGAAAATGAAAGTGCAATGCATGCAATGCAATGTACATATGAAAATGCTAATGGATCATGCATAATACCTCTTTAGGTGAAGAGAGTTCACATATTCATTAAACTCCTCACCCTCTAGTGTACACAGGTGAAATGCCCCATTTTTGTAGTCTTCTACTACTCGATATGGACCCAACCACCTAGGTCTAAATTTTCTTCCTTCACCGTCTTTTTTTCTATCCGGATGTCAAGTCTTAAGACCAAATCTCCCTCATATTTCACACTCATAAACCTTCTTGTTGTATTTCCAAGCCATCCAGTCAACATAAACATTGTGTCATTGTTCAACGTTGAGTCTAACCTCATCAAGACTTTCTAACTGAGAGAGTCACACTTCTCGATAGCCTTCTTCTCCCAAGATTCCTTGCAATAAAATACAAAGACTCGGTATTTCAACCTCGAGTGGTAAAACTGCTTCCACACCAAATACCAAAGAAAAGGGGTTTCCCCTGTTGGTGTTCTAACTGATGTCCGATAGGCCCACAAGGCCGGAAAAATATTTAAATGCCAATCTCATTTGTTCTCCTTAACAATCTTAAGGAGGATGGACTTTAATGTCTTATTCAGCCTCATCCTATCCATTGGCTTGAGGATAATAAAGAGAAGCCATGTGATGACTTATCTTGAACTTTGCACACAATTCACGTACCTCATCATTTTTTGAAAGATGTGCCATTATCCGAGATAATGACTTGTGGGACCCCATACCTACAAATGATCTAGTTTAAGATGAACTTAGCGATCATAGACCTGGGTACAATGGTAAGAGGCATGGCTTCTACCCACTTAGTAAAGTACTCTGTGGCCATGATTATGAAGTTATGGCCATCTATTGATGAGGGAGAGAATTTCCCTATCAAATCTAGGCCCCATGTGGAAAAGGGCCATGGGGTTGCAATTGGTTGCAAAGCTTGTGCCGGTATGTGGATCTCATGGGAGAACTCTTGACATTTGTGGCATCTCATGCACAAAATTCTACTACGTCATGCTCTAGAGTGGGCCAAAATAGCCCATCCGATGTATCTTTCGAGTAGTGGTGTGGCCACCAAAGTGACCTCCACATACTCCGCTATGTGATTCATAAAGAATATTTTCGATTCTTCTACATCAACACATCTTAACAACATTCCATCAAAGGCTCTACGATAGAGAACTTGCTCCAAAATAATGTACTTAGTGGAAATGATGACATAACCACCTTCTTTGTTGTGATGTTTCCCCTTCTAGATATGTATGGTCCACTATAAAATTAATGATGTCAGTATACCATGGACACACAGAAATTGGGGGCCTAGTCTCGACAAAGTATACACACTCATCGGGGAAGTCTAGATCTACCAG
This sequence comes from Taxus wallichiana var. yunnanensis, assembly GCA_018340775.1. Taxonomy (NCBI): domain Eukaryota; kingdom Viridiplantae; phylum Streptophyta; class Pinopsida; order Cupressales; family Taxaceae; genus Taxus; species Taxus wallichiana. The sequence continues at coordinate 652,954,691 of CM031240.1, forward strand.
ATCACCTCCATCTAATGGATTATCAACCAACCAATCCACAATGATTTTTCCTTTGATGGATTTTTGATTAACAAATGTTAGCTCAAATTCACCCATCAGAGTTATGAAGCACCCAACCTTCTTAGATAAGGATCCTTGTGTGAGGAATGTCCACAAGTGATCTGACTTAACAATAACCCTCATTTCTTGATTCAACATATAATTCTCAAACACTTTTCACAAAGACTATGGCAAAGGCATTCTTTTTTTTTCCTAGTGTAACATGTCTCATAATCAAGCAATGTTTGACTAATAAAATAGACTACACACTCTCATTTATCATCATCTTCTTGAGCCAACATGCAGGCTAGCAAAACATCCATAGCTCATGAATACAAGATCAAAGGGATCTGATCTAGGTGGCATGAGCATGGGGGAGGGGAATAATAAGAATCATTTAACCAAATCAAATGCCTCATCACATTCATCTTGTCCAATCAATGCAAATAATCCTTTTTCAAAAATTGTTGATTGGGTGAATAAAAAAGGTCAAGTCAGGGATAAATCTTCGATTGCCCCAAGTTTTCCAAGAAAATATCTGATGCTAGACTCATCCGTTGGTGGAATCATTTCCAATACAACTCAGATTTTGGCTGGGTCTACATCAATTCCTCATGAAGATATGATGTACCCCAAAATATTGCCTCCTGTTACACCAAACACACACTTTTCTAGATTCAATGTGACATGTCATATTCGATTAAGCGAGAAAGGATGATACGAAGCACCTCTGGGTGATCGCACAACACTTTCTAGCCTTAGCCAGTAGGTCATCCACGTAGGATTCCACAATCTTATGTATAAGATCATGGAATATATAAGTCATCACTCATTGGTACGTAGCACCAACATTCTTAAGCCCGAATGACATGACAACATAATAGTAGGTTCCCCAAGGAGTTATAAACATAGTTTTGGCCTGATCTTCTTCAGAGATTCTTGATCTGATTGTACCCAGAGAATCCATCCATAAGAGACAACAACTCAAAACCATATTTGCATGTCAATGATAACATCAATGGATGGTAATGGGAAATCATCTTTGGGACAAGCCTTATTTATATCCCAAAAATCTATGCAGATGTGATCTTTCCATTTTTCTTGAGAACGGGGACTATGTTAGACACCCATTGTGAGTAGTCAACTAGGCTTGATGAATCCCACCTGGAGGAGTTTCATCACTTCTTCCTTCACCATGAGGGCCACCTTTGGCTTCATGGGCCTTGAATTTTTCTTAATTGGCTTTAGCATCTAGTTTGGTGATGAGATTGTGCACCACAATGTGTGATGTAATCCCCATCATTTCTTTGTAGTTAAACATGAATGATTTTTGATGCTCCTTGAGAATGTGGGTATGTATTTCAACCTCCTCAGAGTTAAAGAGGACCCTAGCTTCAAAATATTTGGTTCTTCCTCGGTCCCGATATTTATATCGATTGTTCCCTCGATTAAGGAGGTTTTCTTCCTCAAACTCAAAGGGACTAGAGGCAACTCTAAATCCCCCTCTTCTCCTACCTCAAAATTTTGAGTTCCTCCCAAGGGAAGATTCTATCATGGGATTTCCAAAATAGGAAGAAGAGTGTGGAATTAGAGAAATTTAACTCGTGATGTGTAAGATGTAATTCTGTGAGAGTGTTTAGATATTCTAGAGTTTCTTTGTCAATGTCAACATGATCTGTAATGATAGACTCACTCTCAGTCTCTACGTATGTCAACATTGAGTTACCGGTGTCTTACAAACCAAAGGTTCTACATGAAACGAGACCGTGAAGTTTGAATCTTCCAACTCACTGCTTGGAGTAAAGCGAGAAGTGGAAAGTTTGCTATCGAGTCTATGAGGAGATTCTTCTCTCGTGGAATTGCTTTGATTGATATGAAGTCAAATCTCTTTGTTAAATTCAACACTTTTTTTTAGAGTTGTAAATGCTCAACTCTAGTCTCATATACTTTGATACTTGATTTGTAACAAGTTGTGAATCACCCAACACCCTAATATTAAGAGCACCCATTCTTTCAGCTACGATGAGACCAAGTAGAAGGGCTTCATATTCAGCCCCATTATTTGTGCACTCAAAGTTTAATTTGAAGGAAAAGGTAGAATCCTTCCCTCAGAGAGGTAAGAATCACACCTTCCCCAACACCAAAATGACATTTGGCTCCATCAAAATGGAGAGTCCAATAGTTACTTGGAAAAATGGACGTTGATCATCTTTTGAATCTTTCTCCTTTACTTCAGTTACCTCAACCATACAAACCTCATTTGTTGGAAGAGAACCGAGTCCTAGGGTATGTCCCATGCCCATAGAATCGAAAGGAAGGAGAATGGGTAAATATTTCTCCAATAGCTCACAATATTTTCCATAGTTCCCAACGATATTGTCTCTACGATGATGGTTTCATCTTTGACTGCCGAAATGCCTTCGATCAAACCCGTGACTTCTAATTCCATTGTAGGAACCAACTTTTCCTCTGGTACTAAGCTTCATAGGTTTATTTAAATGATTTTAGGAAGCTCAAACTCAGAGTGGATCCTTGGCCTCTTTTTCAAGTTAGCTAGGTGTATGTCAAGGGTTTTGGATCACCCTACCACAAAGACCTTCCCTAAATGTAGGAACCTAACTTCCTAAAAAAAAGTGGAGGGAATCACCTTCATGCGATGAATCCAAGGTGACCAAGGATCATATTATAGTTGGTTTCCCATCTATAATATAAAACTCAGTTAGTACCATCTTAGGTCCAAGGGTGACCAAACACTATAGTTCCGATTGATGTTGCTTTGAGGTTGTCATAGCCTCTCAACATATTTTCATGTCAAAGAGAAATTGGTCTCTCCATACCCTAGATTTTGAAGGAAAGAGAAGGGGACTATGTTGACTACTTCCCCATCATCAATCATCACACACTTTACATAGTTGTTGTAAATCCAAACTTGTAAAAACAACATCGGATCACCTCTACGAGCTATTTCAGCATCCATGGGCATCTTGCTGATGTCAAATACAAATCCAACATCTCTTTCAGGCTGCCCTGGAGGATAGACATCAAAGTCCACATGGTTTATTTGTGCTTTGGAGGAGGGGTGACATTAGTCAAATGACCAAGACCCAACTTCTAGTAGAGAGCCCTATGAGTAGGGGAATTCTTTAATAGATCCAAGAAGGAAATGTGAGAAGGTCTTAGTTAAGTCACTGATCAAATCATAAGCTCCTACTAGCTTGCTTAGCATATCAAATGTCATCTAATGTGTCAGGTAGATCGGATAGGCTGCAAAGAATAATCCTTGTTCTAGTGGCAACATTAATTTGAGGTTTAGTGTCCAACTCCACCAACCCCACAATTTTTGTTTGTTGGTGACCATCCAAAGGAGGTGCCACTTGTGGGTTTGATGAAGTTGAGGCTTCACGATCATGGGTCCCTATTACAATACCTTTGTTTGAACCATTGGGATCTATTCTACCATCCTTTGATGTGTGGGGAGAGGATCGTTAAAGATTCCAAGTGGTGTGTTCTGTGGAGATACTTGGTCCCATGTAGGTGTTTTGAGTGGGCATGCTGTCGGGTTTTCCAAAAACATGTCAACAAATAACTATCTTTGATCCTCTAGAAAATGTTGTAAAAACTTGTTACAATCATGGCATGTTCTTGCGTCATGCCCATGAACCCTATGGAAACCACAATATAAATCAGATCATAATCTTGAGGCCTTTGGTTTACACCTTGTTGTGGTCTGAAATTACGGTTATTGTTTAGTTGTTGATTGTTATGGTTAAAATTTGGGAACCCTTTCCCTTGGTTTTGAAATTGGTTTGATACCCACTTGGGTATTGGTTAGGGCCTTGGGTCTATGTTTGTCTTGATTGCTTGAGGTTGTTGTTGTTGTTGTTGTTGTTGGGTTAAAATCTACAACATTGACTGAGGGTGAGAAGTTATTGTTTCTTTGATTGTTTCATTGTTATTGTTGTTGTTTGAAGTGCTTGTATTGGGAGCATTAACAATGTTAGGTTTCTTAGGTTGGTCCATCACCCATCCATCATGACTCCATGATTCTTATTAAGGATTTTTGGTCCTTGGTTACTATTCATGTTGTTGGAGTAACTAGGGTTATTTTGATTAGGGGTGACTAACCTTCCATTAGCTCCATAAGTCTTACGACCACTATCAATGGTTCTTGCTTGGTCAATTCAAAGAGCACCCTCTAACACCTCTTCATAGCTCCTTAGTGGGAAATTTTGAACCTCTTCCTTTGTCTCCCTATTGAGAGAGTGGAGGAAAAATCACAAAGCTCCATTTGATCCATATTTGGAGTGCTTGCAGAGGAGTAGAGAACTTTCACCACCTTTGAATGAAGTGGGTGCAGACTCATTGTGCTCTTGCTTGATATGAAGGAATTCCCTGATTCCTATTCTCAAAAGTTTGTTCATATCAAAATCTTTAATAAATTCTGATACGAGTTTCTTGAATGAGTGTATTGAAGCCTCCAGTATCCTATAGTACCAATCGAGAGCAATACCTTCTAGCATCTTAGGGAAAATATTCACAACAACTACATCCCATGGGAGAAGCTCTCAAATGGCCATTGCATAAGCTTTGATGTGGGCATTAGGATCACCCTCCCCTTTGAATTTTGGAAAGATCAGGAAGGGTCTCGGAGCATGACTATCCGAATGGAGAAGTCTAGAGGCTCCTTAAGATATTCATAAATAGGTCCCCATTGCATATGTTTCCACCATTGAAGATCCTTGTTGGGGAGGTGGAGGTTGCATCGGTTTTTGAAATGGGACAACATAGACATTTTTTGGGGCATATGGCATCCCCTATGGTTTTCCATACGGACTGGGTAGGTGTACATATCCCCCTGTAGAGATTTAGAATACATGTGTACATAGGGGGTTGATTACCTTGATATGGAATCAAGGCACAAAGCCAGGAACGTTGCATTTCTAGCTGGTATGGCATTTGAGAATGCACTTCCAACTAGTGCCTGTTGTAGATATCCATACGTGGCATGAGGGGGCATACCCAAGGTGCCCATCCCCATAAGTAGATCTCCAGGGTTTTGAGTACCCATATAAACTGGAGGATTCTGTGTAGTAGGTATTTGTCCATAATTTTGTGGGTAGGGAGAAGTTCATGCTTTCCCTACGTATGAATTTTGAGCATTTTGGGAAGCTCTAGCTCCTTGAATTTGTCTACCAAAGCCGAGATGACATCACCCATTGATGGGGTGGTGCTTTTCTTAGGTGATTTTTGTTGAACCCTCGAGGTTGTTGAGGAGTATGGTATCCTGCTATGAATTGTTCACTATGTTTCCACCCCTCATTAGTAGTATTTTCAGTTGGTGGAGGGGTAGCATTATTGTTTTGGAGTAGAACATCACCTTGTCCTTACAACCTATCAAAATCTTGGTTCATGTTCTAGAAGTGTTGTTCACTCCTAGCATATCATGCTAAATATTCCTCATCTAGATGTGGGAGTTGGTCCGATTGCATGCTAATGGGCTATCAAAACAATACCCAAGGAGATGAACTTGCTTCCCAGTGAAATTCATGTTGTTTGAACTTGATTGTTCATGAGGATAGGTCTCATGTGATTTGGTCAAGTTCCTCAATACGTATAGAGGAACCAACATTGGTTCCCTAAGAAGAGGGTTTTGAGCAGATGAGCGAGTTGTCCACCCATGTTGAAAGTGAAGGTGATTGTTGTGGTATACTTGATTTGGTAGTTGTACATGTCAAAACCTGGGATGGGTCAACCATACTCATCATATCTCGACATATTCGGGGGGTATAAGAATACCCATAATAAAGGATGGATGAAGAAAGTGGAAAAACATTTAGAGACTAGCTCTTCACGTCGGGTTCACCAATTTGTATGATAGAAAATCAACACGTGACCTTCTTCACACCCGACCTCTCGAGGTCATGCCAAGACAACTGTAGAAATGAATGTGAATGTGAGTGTGGTGATGGGGATCAAGCTAATTGGGAAATCTTATATCTTCAACATGTAATATCGGGATCTATGAGTCTAAGGCAAAGAATGCTCTCCTAACTTGAAGTGGTGTGATGGCTCGGTCTATATAATAGCTTCTCAGAGACTCCAATCAATGTCAAGCTCTACCAAGATTCTATTTTTTTGGTTGTTGAACACACAAATGACCTGGGGCCTCGTATGGATTTCCAGACAAGGTCATGGAAGTAAGAACGAGAGACGTGGTGGAGCCACAGGGATTTATGGGTGATTTTCTGGTCTAGTCCAAAAAGTCTTAGCCTTGATCGGTGCTATGTTCAATAAGGAAAGTTGTGCAATAATGTCTGTGGAAGTGGTGAAGATCTGAATACTAATGTATGTAAACTAGTGTCAATGTCTAACTGGTTAGTAGGCCCATTGGGTTGTGGGACCTGAGGATCACAACCAAAGACTCATGGAGGTTGTGGCCCTTATATGGTCATGCACATAATCAAACCCTATTTCCAGGAGTAGTCCAATAATCATAGGCTTGATTAGCAATGATGTTTAGCATATTTAGTTGTTCTATTTTCTCAAAAAAATTTATAGGTGTGTGTAAGACTATCAAACGTAAACTTGTATCAATGTCAGTTATCAATTCTAGCCCATTGGGTTATGGGACCAAGGGATCACAACTATATGTATTTTCTTGTTGTGGACCATTGATGGTCATACAAAATGAAATAAAGTGATTTTGATAAGAAAACTAATTACTAAAGGAAATCTAATCTATGTTTTTGGAGTTTTCACAATATATCGAAAAAAAGCAATAAAAGCAAACTAATCTATCAAAGGAAATATTTTTGATCTTTTCTAATTTTTAAGCAATGCATTCTAATCTAATAAATAAACTAAAGACAAGTAATCAACCGGATGTAGCTGGTTACTTGTGTGAATATGTGAATCTAATCTAAAACAAATAACCTAATCCAATCAAAACCCTTCAAACCCTACCTCAGAGGTGAAGAACAAATCATGACCCTGAAAGGGCTATTGTTCCCCACAACTTCCCTAGTAATGTTAAAGAGAAAACTTTCTAATGATTTGATCTACTTGTGATTTCCTAACCTATTGAAATGAACAATTTTACTACTCTATTTGATATGTAATTGAAACTAGTGATTTGAAATTGACAATTTAACAAATAAAGAAAAAAACACACAATTCCAACCTGGATAAGCAAGAGCTTTGGAAAATCTGGTTGTATTTGTATCTATCCCCTCAATATGTTCCTTTCTTTCTCCGAGTGTTCATATGAGTCCAAGGGATTGGGAATGCAAGAACAACAACAGGAGGATGGTGCTTGAGCAATGGCAACTTGAAGGCAGTCTGGATGCAATGCAAGTAGAAGAGAGATAACACAAGAGATCTGAGCTTGGCTATGAAATTCCTAGCAAGATTGTGGCAAAATACAATGCAAGATACACAAAAAATTCTCAGTGCCTTTTCTTGAATACAAGCATGGAATATATAAGAATTGGGATGGGATGTGCCTTCATGCACAAGGCAAAGAAGAGGTAGTTCCAACTAACTAAAGCACATGCAAAAATAGAAGAGGGAAGGAGAACCAAGCAATCAAAACTATTTTTAGACAATTTGGCCCATCATGATGCATGCTAAAAGTGAAATTAAGAATCTGAATCATGGCATATGTTAAATTTTAGAAAACTACACTAAAAATAGATTGGAGGACTTGAGAAATGGGGGGTTTCAGGACCACCGCCCTATTTTGGGCAATGGTGTTTCAAACCGCCACCCAGCCTAGGGGGCGGTCCTAGCACTAAAGCCAAAACATGTGCGAAAGAGGCAGAAATTGGAAAAAGCATGGGAAGGCTAAGTAAAGATGTCTAGGCAACAAATATACACTTTGAATGGGTTTTGGAGCTCAAACACCTTCTTGAAAGGACGATTTTAGCTCAAATATGACCTTTGGATGAGATCACCAATGATTTTGGTCCATTAAGTCTGAATACTAATGAGGGTTTTTATCCTCACTAGTTATAATTTTGAAGCACACGCTTAATAGCCAAAAAATTGAAATGAAATGATAAAAATGTTCCCAAAATGACCCGTATCAATTCCCTTTTATGTGTTTGAAATCAAAAATATCAAGAAAGAACTCCCAAAGGGGTTGATCCATGTCTAATTGGCTGTTATCTTTCACTTTATGGCTAATCATGTCTATTTTGATGTTGACTTTCGTCTTTTAAAAAGCCACTTTCTATTTTAATGATATAATCATAAGTTGCTTTTATAAAAATAATATAAAGTCGCTTTGGCAACTTAAGTCATACCACTCTCCCCTTGCAACACCCCTTAAGCCCACAGGAAGTCAAACTTGGGCTAATGGTTTTCTAACGAACTAGCTTTGAGAAGGGGACATTATAGAAAGCATCAAAAGATAATCTCGAAAACATTCATCTTGCAATGGTGATAGAAATGCATTTGAAGAATGTTCAAATCTCACTTATTTCTTAGGGAGATTTGTTTTATCTTGCTTCATCATTAGAGTCTCCTCTTTCCTTTTGCTCATGACTTATCTTTCTTGCTTTCCTTGTTCTTGGTGTGAATACTTGATGAGCCCTCAATTATCCTATGCAAACCCCTATTTTGTCATGTCATCATTTTGCACTAAGTATGATATTGTCATTTTGTAATCAACACGTTACTTTGTATTTTAGAAGAAAATATTGTGCATAATCTTGTTATTTTTATCTTTTGTTTAATTCTTCAAATATGGGTTAAATGAATCTTTATGAGTATTAATAATGAATTTAAAGAGAATATCTTAAGCCATCACATGATCCAACAATAGACCATCGCATGACGTGCTTTGGAGTGCAAGACTCACTCGTGCATTAACACAAGACTCGCTTTGAAAGAGCACGTGACTCACTAAAGAGCACAAGACTCACCCAAAGCACTAATATAGACTCACTTGGAGTGTGGAACTCACACAAAAGAGGTAAATGACTAAGATGGTCAAATGATGAGTTTATGCCTTTAGTACACTAGTCAACATGATGGAATGAGCATGAAACGTGGCCTACCATCTCAACCATCATGCAAATTATGAGGACCATGCAACCTCAACTTAACACTAGTTGATTGAAGATGTGGAACAAAAAAAACAACTCATAGACTTATAATCATCATGATTATATGGATTTAATGCATAATATTTTATATCTTCTAAAACTCATTGACTAACTCAATTGAGTCAATTACAAACCTCAACTATAGTTAACAAGATGAATTTTATCCAAGTGCAACATGCACTAATCCTTCCACATTTGTAATTCTTCAAGTGTTAGTTGTTATTATAGGTATCTTCTATGTAACATCCACTTTTTATGACTTAGAAACAAGGGATTTTTTTACATAATGTTCACTTGTTCTAAATTCATATAATTCAGAACACACATTCCATTTTCAGTCCATCTCATAATAGAAAACCATATGCAAATCTGTAATGACTTGGTGAATCACCGATCTCTCATTTCATGAATTGGTATTAAATTGATCTCTCATGATTAAATTTTTCAAGTGTATACTATGTATACTTTGGTTCTTTTACCCATCAAGGGTCACTCAAGTGTTCTATCTAAGAAGCCTATCTGAATATCTGTTACCAATATTCATCTGAAATCCCACAACTTAGACTAGGTGACATAAGACAACACAACCAGCAAAGTTTGCGATACTTTGGCCAAAGTTTTAAACATGTTTACCATGTTTATATTCCAAGACAACATACTTGTTGAAAGGAATATGTATTTCACCACACTTGTACTATTATCTAGATTGGTCTTCCTTGACTACTGTCAACCAAACCCAAGTCAAAGTTTCACACTAAACAAGGGAAGCTTACATGCACTAGTGTGGAAGACTACTTGTGGTGACTAAGGATACATAGACATACTCAATCAAATTTTGTCAATTGGGTGTGTTTAGATACCCTAAGTCAACATGAGTTGACCACTACACTAGTCCATGTGTCTATCTCTCGTGAATATAACTATGAACTGAATTTCCACTTATGTCAATCGAGTTAATTGAACTAAGTGGGGTGTTGGAGCATAGCTGGTTGCATCATAGTATCCTCATAATGACTCCCATCATTATGAGGGTACTCTACTGTAGCCCCTATATTACAACAACCTACTAAGTTCCTTTAACTAAACTAACATACTTAAGAACATTAGATTATTAACCCTTCAAATTGTTATCTGATTAATTATTCATTTAAAAAACACACCTAAGTCACACTAAGCACGATTGATCCAAAGAAGGATTTGAAAGGCACTTTTACACCAAGTGAAGGTATGCAAATAAAATATGCATTCATGTATATTAATGTTTTAATCTTAACCATTATTTCCATTTCTCGATATATCTGAATTCGATAATAAGTAATATCATTAAGTTTTCTTACTATAGTCAACATTGTAAACAATCTTGATTGAAAGCTTATACATTAGACTTAGTGTTATCGAATGTCAAAATCTTCTTATTAATTCATTTAAGTTTCCCCTTTTTCCATTTATTGTTTACATATAAAGAGCATGCATCCAATCATCTAATATGATTTAAACTTAAAGTCACAACTAGATAACATACATAGTTATGATTCAATGATAAAAGGAAGTATCCTTTTTCTTTCTTATTAAGGACTATAGTCCTATTAATGAAATCGAAACATAAGGTGTACATTCCTAAAAGAATGCCACATTCATCTATATAACTATACTTATTCCCTTTTCTAGAAAGAGGATATAACATTCATAATCATATTAGTTATATCATTTCCCATTTGAGATAAATCGGTAGTGTGTATATATATATATATATATATATATATATATATATATATATATATATATATAGTTCCTTCACAAGTATTAATCTATACCTTAAAATCCATTAAGCTAAGCTTGTTAATCTTTAAGTATATTAATAAAATACATGCATGCATATTAATATTTTAGGAATATTAAGAAAATCTAAGTCATAGAAGACATTAGAATAAATCAGAAATCAACAACCTTCACAATAATTCACTTATCAAAAGAGAGAGGTCGCTTTATCCCAAACTTATTTAATATTCCAAAGTTTACAAGAAACATCTTTCATCATTATAGAACAAATTTTAGTACATCTTCGATTTTCCAACAAGTTCGTTTCAAGAGAATATCAATACAGTAATCATTTGAATGAAGAAAAAAATTTGATTAATAAAAAAATGAAAATTTTTATAAGTCTTTCTCCTTTCACTTTTCACGAAGTCCATCTACAAAATTGTTAGCATGGGTCAGTTCACAAGAACTGAGCATGATAAGAGATATAATGTTAAAACAATATGATTTTATCTAACTGTTTCGTAAAATGAACCCTGCTATTTATGAAAAAGTTAAGTACCCCATAATAAGATCAATAAGAAGGACTACCCAAAAAGGTCACAAAATCAGAAGTAGAGAAGAGACACTAATTCAATTTAAGTATTATTTTCCATATAAGAAGTTAACAATTCATCATGATCTAATTCCATCTATGTCACAACATTAGCAATAATTTCAACATGATAATAGTCAACTGCAACCAATTAAGAAAAGAATTAATTTAAGTCATGATCTATCCATATTGGCTTCAATTTAATTCACCAAGAAAAGTTCCACAAGCACAGACAGTTCTCAATCAATCACTCAACAAATGAATTGATCTAATAACACAATGATTTAATAAGAGTAGAATGCTACTCCTATAAAATCAATTTCATATCCAAAAACTAAAAGGTTTGAATAAACATGAATGATCCAACATGGAAAACAACTTGTCCTATCAACCCGCCATCAAAATTCCTACCTATATCCAAGAGGATACCATAACAAAGACAAACTCGACAATACAAAATATAAACTCTATATATTCAATAGGAAAATTTCTCAAGCCTTCATAAGTCCAAACAACACACGATATAGAGCTCCTGAAGGATCTTTTGTTTACAAAAGTAAAGTTCAAAACTTACTTGATCCAAAACATACCATTCATCCTATATGAAAAAGAGAAATTTGAAACACAACCATGCTTCACAATTAAACAATCAATAATTGAATGCTCAACATCTCCCACATGCAAGCTAGGAAGAATGAAAATAGAACGATTCAAAGAACCAAAAAAATGCAGAGCACTATCTTACCCAAAATGACTAAGAGCCAAATTTAAGAAATGAAAACTTCTTAACATTTAACAAAAAGACTCACACCATGCATCATTTTCAAAGAAATCAAAATATAAGCAAGAGATTACACTCAGACATGATAAAATATCCCAAGATGTGAGAACAATCTCAAGGAGACATTTCGTAGGATCAAACACCTAACAAAATAAGCAATCGTCATCAAGAAAAAATTGATGATTCCAATCAATAATATCCAAAGATAAAAAGAGTTGAAACCATAACACAAAACCCCAACATAACACTTCGTAGCTTACAGCTCATCACATAAACAAATAACTAAGAAAACGAACCCAGCTCGAGAGCATAACAACCTAGGGTCCTTTCCAAAAAAAAATCAACCAAGTTCCATAAGCTTAAGCCAACATGTGAAGGGTAAACAAACAACGAAGATCAAACCCACCAAAGAGAGGAGGATGGAATATTACCAGTCCATGTTTCCCAAACAAGACCACCCAAGAAGGGTAAATTAAACTACGATATGAATAGAAAAGGTAGAGGAAAATACTCCATCATTCACCAATACAAGAATGCACTTACGGTGCTCAAAAGTAACCTTCATTTTTACCCAGAGAGAGTTGAAACAAGATCTCCACAAAATAATGAAAAGATCTGAAACAATCTTAAGATGAAACGAAGGTCAATATAACCAAAACAAAATCCAAAACAGGCCTACAAGAACAAGATGACCAATATTAAATGATAATACAACCAAAACATAAGACCATCTCTGAAACAAAAGTTTCATTATAGGCATAGTTTTATTTTGCGAACAAAGTCAACCTATCAACTGTTAAACCAAACCCAATTTCACTACAACCTGGAGAACTCCAGCGTTTAAGATATTTCCAACAAGAACCCTGCAAAAACATATAAATGCCAAAGGATACAAAACAAGGAGACACATATATTTCAAAATGTAGAATCTCTAAGCAAGCTCATACCCAGTTTTCTAATAAAGCCACACATCCGTTTTCCAACTTTATTCAAACCTAGGTTCAGTAAAACACCATTATTTCACAAAACTATTATTATCCAAAGAAACCATGTCCAAAGAACTCATAGAAGAAAGAAGGAGCAAATAATCACACAAGAAAACATTCTTAGAGATGTTTTCATAAAGAGCAGAGTTCTTTTTATGAAAACATTTAAATAAAAGCAAGAGATTTTAAAGAGATAGGGCCTATCATGCTTGGTAGTGCTCTTGTCTTCTCTTCCTTGCTTCAATCCTTCAAACAAATATTCCACAAAAATATTTCCAACAAAAACACCAAAACAATCCACTGAAAATTTCCCCTCTTTCTTCTTATAGCTTCCATGATCAAATTTTTCCATTATTTCCACCATGCAAGGGTGAAATCATACATGCAACTAGATTCAAACTAAAGGTTTGAAAAATGGAATATAACATGCAGAGCTCAAAGGATCAAAAATCCAAATGAAACAATAAAAACAAAACCATTTATTTTTCCTCCAACCTCCTTACTATTTCCCATGTAGTTTTTGCTCGAGTCGAGGATCATAAATACCAACAGGACTGATAGAGTCCCTTCCAAAAACTCCCGCCATGCTTATCCTCTGTTATTCATAACTAACAGTTCAAAAAAATTCATTCGCTAGAAATAACAATGTTGCAAAACGACAAATTTCTACCTTCCCCAAACCTTGGCCAAGTTTGGCGGTACTTAAAATTAAATGGAACATTTAAAACTGGCGATGCATTTGAATGGTGCCACCGCCATCCAAATCCATTTGCTAACAAAGCCAACCCCAATGCCATAGGTTAGGTCCCAATAATAATAGTTTAGAAACCATAGCTTAGGACCTTAGGAATAGTTCCAAATAGCTTAGGATTAATTAGTGTCCAACTTAGGATAGTTCCCCATTATCCTTTTTAGGATTTAATCAATATAATGAATAAATCAACTTAGCATAAGTTTAGGATAGATCAATAATCAAACACTTAGATTAATTAGGTCCTAATTAATTAATCAAAGAACATTACCTTCCATAGTTCATCAAAATGATGAACAAATCACCTTGAAGGGTGAAATCCAAAAGATTCTACAGGATGCCCACTGTGACCCAGTAGCAATCTCGGGTGCTGAAATAAGATATTTTGACTGATTGATCAAGATGTTCAAAACATTAAAAAATCCCAAACATGCCTTGGATCATTGTAATTGATCCAAGGTGATTAATCCTAGAATTTTTAATCATTAGACTGAAAAACAAGTTCAGTATTGCAAACTAGGAAATGAACAATTTAAACTGAATTTATTTCCTTCATCCACATGTAGAATACATTAAAATTTCAACATAAAAAGTATATGAATAATTCATTAATAAATTTAGAATTTTCATGGTATGAAGTTATCTAGTTTTAGAAGATATAACATATCATCTACAACAACATGATTATTCAGGTCTTAAAGAGTAACCGTCTTCAAAACAAAAATCACCTATCAACGTTGCTATTTTAATTACGGAAGTGATCAAGGATAACAACCAAGGAAAAGGAAATAAATTCTAATTAAGTAGTTGTAATTAAATGAAAATGCCTAGTCCTCTTTTAGAGTGACTAATAATGCTCTGATATAAAAGAGCATTTGCGATAGGGAAAAGAGTTAGTTTAATTGATTCTTTGTAAATGAATTATTTCATTCAATAAAGTGTTGATTCAAGGGAAAGTTTGACTTGTGTGATTCACAACATCAAACCGAATTTATGGTAAGGGGCAAGGACCACTCCTCTCAAACGTGAAAGGATAATTTCTTGTCCACTTTATCTCTGTTATTTTACATTTATTCAATTTACCATAATTTCATTGTTTTAGTAGTTTCCATTCTAAGTTTAGTAATTCTTTGTTGATCAATATTTTTCATTTCCTTATGGTAGTTAGCATAGCATTTGGTTAAGTTTGCTAATAACAAGTACTGAGCACAGTTCCAACTATTTCCTTTGTTGCAAATATCCATGGACACCGCCCTAGACTAACAAACATATGATAACTAAAGTGAGTACCAATGACGCTCATCACTATTAGGTGCCATTGGTGGGAAATTATTAAGGTGTTAGAAAATGTTAAGGTACTAACTATAAGCTCTACCTAATCACCTAATAAGTTTCCATTTAGAAATTTAATTTCCATAACTCTTTCTTTTGAAGTAGAAGACCTTGTAGTGACAACAAGATTCTTTTGTACTTTGGAGTATGTGGAACACAAGCAATCAATTAAGCACTGGTAGTTAGGGATTTTCCTCAGTATGGTAGGATTTTATGTTTATACCTAGAGACCGTAGAGGTAGATTTATTAGAATTAATTTACAAAACCCCCTTAGAACCAACCTGTGGAACAACTTAATCAATAAGTAAGAATGATTGATGGAGTGGAAAACCCCAATGGTGCTGATAATGACAACCATCTGCTTGGAAGGAAATTTACATATCCCATGAAATTTGACCCTAATGATGTAACACCCATGAAGAATATATCCCCTTAAATTCTTCCAACCTTCAGGGGATTAGTCTCAGAAGATCCTAAGATCCTATTTGAATTCAAGGTTCTATGTTAGACCTATGACTACACCTTAGATATTCAAAAATTAAAGTTATTTCCATTAAATTTGAAGGATGCAACCATGAGGTGGTTCATGGTCCTAACCCATAACTCCATTCATAGCTGGAAGGACATGAAAAAAATTTTCTTGGATAAATACCAAGATTACTGTAGAGTTAGGGACAGGAAGGAAGAGCTTTTTAGGATTCAACAAAAGGAGGATGAGAGTGTGGAAGACTATCTTAATTGGTTCCTCTTCCTTCATAGGAGGTGTGGCACTGGCCTTGATATAAACCTTCTTAAAAATTTATTCCTCAAGGGATTAGATGAAGACACATAGGAAGCCTTCAATCTTATGGGAAAAGGAGACATGAAAAATTAGAATTTATTGATATCATTGACCTCTGTAGGAACTACTCTGAACTTGCCCCAATATTCGAAGATAGAAAGGAAAAATTACCAATGGAGACATATCAAAAATAAGAGAGGAAATTAAAAATTTGAGAACAAAACTCTTAGTTCAAATTAATACAATTGTGGATAGGGAGAAATCCAGAACACATAGCCATTGTTCATCTACTATCCAAGATGTAGGAACAAACATGGGTTTAAGGATTGTCCCCTAGATAAGACAAACATCTACCTTGTCTGTGATCTAAAGCATGCCATAGACACGTGGATTTTTTCCCTTGCTGAAAAACCATCTAAAACAAAACACACAGAGGATGAAGGCGAGTTAAACTATATGGATCATAGGAAAGAGGAATTTTCAATCAAATCAAAACCAGTCTTATGCACTAAAAACATAATGGGTCCCAAACCAATGGAATGCACCATGGACATACTCCCAGCCTTGGGCTCAATAAATCCCACAGGAATGGAGTCCTCAGTGGAGTGCACCACCAAGTTAATATCAGAAATCTTGGATTCCAAACCCAAAAATTCCATCGTTCCAACAATTTAATACTAAATTCTAACAATAATGGAATGTACCTCAAGGATTAGGGAAATAATATTATAACCAAAGAAGAACCAAAGGTTAATAATATTTGTTGACTAGGCCTACAAATGTTACCTCATCTGAAAAACTTTCCCATCCATAGATTCCATCTTAGACGATGGAAAACACCAAATTGTGATGTAGGGGAACCCAAAATAAATAGTAGAATAAAAAAACCCACAAGAAAATCTATGGACCGTAGAAACATATCTATGTATTTAGGGAAGGTTACATCAAAACCTTCATCTCCTATCATAGAAGAAATCCTTGAAGATAAAGAAAATCCAAAATAAACACAACCCAGTGTTGGTGTTGAAGAAACACCCCAACCAAATGATGATATTCCTTTTCCATACAGGATCTTGGAAAAACACAACACTTTAACTCATGAACAACCGAGTCGAGATATGATTTAGGGACTAAGGAAATTAAGTATTGGAATCCATATATTACAAGCTCTTAAGTAAATTATAGAATTGAACAAGACCATTAAAGAGCTCTATTTTAAGACTCTAGGTAGAAGGAAGAATCAACCTAAAACCATCCATGTTGATGGGAAACTGGCTAGTATATTGGAAGGGAATATGACCCCTCCTAAATACAAAGACCCTGGAAGTCCTATTGTTACAGTTTGCATAGGATATGTGCAGATCCCAAATGTTCTAATTGACTTAGGAGCTGTTATCAATGTGATGAACATTGATACCTTGTCCACATTGTCTCTCCCTGAACCAAAATCAACCTCAATAGTTTTAAAAATGGCAAAAAAATATGTAAATAAGCCAAAAGGGATCATAAAATATCTTACCATCACCATTGAGTCATGGGATTATTTGATATACTTTATGGTCATTAGAAAAAGAATACAAAGATTGGATATGCTTTGATCTTAGGAAGACCTTCGTTTGCTGCTACTTCCACCTCATTGATTGAAGAATCGAAATATGGTGATTAAAAATGAACATGATTCCAAAAATCTATCCATCTATCCATCCATAAAACCTTTTACTAAAAAAATAAACAATGGTGGAAGGATAATCTAGATGGATCCGAGGACATATTTGATTTTTGGCCATGGTTATAATTCAAGAAAATAAAGAAAAAAATTCGGGATGTCGACCATGAGTGCTGCACTTTGGAATGAGTATAAGTCTTTCTCCTAAACACGAATCTTACGCTAGATTGATTTGTGAGTCATGTGCTAAAACTAGTGGAAATAAGAGATGACATGATGTATGCGAACAATCATCCTATCATCTTCCCTTTTTCATGAAATATATATTTGACTGAGTCCATATTTCAAAATATCATTACTATTCACAGATTACTTCCCCACAGGTGCCCATTGAATACATTATTGAGAGATTATCCCATTGTAAATTCTCTCCATCTAGACACCAAACAATTACCTATTTTCCTAGGGAAAACATTGACAGTCAATAGTTAGTTGACTAGTTAGGAAGAGAATACCCTATTTAAACTCTTATGCTCTCATCCTCAAGCCTTTGCTTGGGAATATAGTGTCATGAAGGGTATTAACATTAGTATTTGTACATAGCACATTTACGCAACCGATTCCAGGACCAATCAAACAACCACAAATATGGATAAACCCTTCCTTAGGATACATTGTAAGAAGTGAAATTGAGAAACTTCTTAGGGTAGGATTAATTCCAATCTAAGATTGCCGGTGGGTTTGTCCATTAGTTCTAGTTCCTAAAAGAATGAGGAATGGAGGGTCTGTGTGTATTATAGGGAGTTAAATAAGGAAAATCACCGATATTATTTTCCATTACCTTTCATTGATCAAATTCTAAACAATCTAAATGAGAAAATGTATTTTCATTCCTTGATGGGTTTAGTGGGTACAATCGGATAACAATAGCACCACGGGATCAAGATAATTTTTTTACCTACCCATGGGGAACATTTTCTTATAGGGTATTAACTTTTGGCTTATGTAATGCTCTTGCCACTTTTCAAAGAGCCATGATAACAATCTTTGATGATATCACTCATGATTGTGTTGAGATTTACATGGATGACTTCACTTTGTTTATGGGGCAAAATTCTAAGAGGCAATTGATAATCTAGACAAATTCATTTATAGGTGTGAAAAACATCATTATCCTTATGTAGACATAAAATCATGCAATTTAGACATTATTTAGTCCCGGTCTCATACTAATATTCATATGGATTTTGAGTGAAGACAATACTAATTAACCCCCATATTTTGGCCATTTTTATTTGCTTTCTGTCATCATTTCGACCTTGAACCTACTTGCCCGATCTATTTTCATTGTTTCCTATCATTTTAGCATTGAATGGGGCACCTAAGCTAATCTTGGGTCTTGACGGGCACCCTAGTCCCGATCGGGTGCGTTGATCCTTTTCCTCTTTCCCACCATTTTTTGGGCACTTTCTAGCCATTTGAGCATTTCATATTTCTTTTGGTTGGTCTTTTCGAGGTTACTTATGAAATTAGAACAAGAGAACCATATAAATATAAATTTATGAAACCATAATGAGGGATGAAGCACTAGTTATTACTATCATCCACGTAGAGTCGCATCCATCTAAGGTACCTAGAGCTCATTTGCATCCATCTAGCTCCAACACATAGGATACACACATTAACTACACCGTATCTACATTTCATGCACATTTTACAGAGCTATTTACATATCTTACATCTTACATCTTTCATTATGTACATCATTCATGTTTTCAAACTTCTATAAACCATACATACCATCTACACCATCCTTATATTCATCATATTACACTTATATTATTTACAAGGTTAACATCTCATATTACTCATCACATGTATTTTC
This sequence comes from Taxus wallichiana var. yunnanensis, assembly GCA_018340775.1. Taxonomy (NCBI): domain Eukaryota; kingdom Viridiplantae; phylum Streptophyta; class Pinopsida; order Cupressales; family Taxaceae; genus Taxus; species Taxus wallichiana. The sequence goes on from CM031240.1 coordinate 652,974,373, forward strand.
ATACTATTTACCTATTTCCACACATTGCATTCTAACTACTACACATATCACACATTACATACTCATCACATGATTGTTTATTCTCCTGAGATCTACGCATTGTACTCACTACCCTATGACACACTATATTTTCTTGGTCCATACTGATTGCGCGAGGATTTACAAATCAAATGGACCTTATCATACTTACACATTCATCATTTGACCTTCCCTCATGTGACATTAATAGGCCGATGACATACACTTTAGGCTAAATGATCACCTATCCCTTTATCTTGTAGTGGTATATGCTTTAGAATACATCACCACTCCTTCTATTCATCTTATAGTAATATACACTTTAAACCATTACTCTTTTGATCATATTGTCATCATATACGCTTTGGTTAAAGGGTTGACGCTTTTACATAATTTCTAGGTCGCATATCATCGTACATACACATTCATCAAAACACACTAGACACAACACACTTTGTTTGACCATTTCTCGATGAAGCACTCTCATTTATGGTTCATTATTGACGCTGAGGGGAAAACCAAATGAACCTCATGACATAAATTTCCATTCACTCGGGGCACACACGACTCCTATCATTCCATTCCACCCATCCATAAAATATTACATATCTTGGTTGCTTTTACTCTTGCTTGTATTTATTTGTATATGGTCACTTTATTACACATGCTAGTTAGATATCTTGTATGTCATTTATCTATATCATACACACATGCACATTCATGCATTTTCTTAGTTGTGATCATAGATACATGGTCTTTTTCATGTAGTATGGATGCTCGCCTTCTACCCATACTACATTGGTCACTAGGGGCATCCACATTCATCTCTCATAGGTGCTATTGTTTCATTTTGTACTTAGCACTCTATATTACATGGTTATACATGATTTTTACATACTAGTTATCTTTATAACATGCTCACATGTGATTCATGTGCAACATTTGTTTTTCAAGATTCTTTTTTCCATGGATATTTTTGTAATTGCTTGTTTTGTTTTATATTGTATGTGGGCCTTGCCCTATGTTTAGTGTGCACACTTATTTGTTGTATGTGACCACTATGGTTTTGAATGTCTTCCAACATCTTGAGTGATGTTCCATGTTTTCAACCCTCTTTGGTGGTCTATGATTGTCTTCTTGCATGTTTACATTACTACATTGTTTGGTAGCTTATACCTTGTTTGTGTAGATTATACATTGTTTTATACATGCATGCTTGTTTGTACTAACACTTGTTTCTAGCCACTTGTTTGCATGCCTTGGTTTCTACCAAGCACTTTCCTTTCCCCTTGTAGTATAGCGTTACAAAGTTCATGTGGTTCATCCTCTTTTGGGGTCACATTCTCATATCATTGACGTCACATGCACCCCCAAAGAGGGGGACATCATTTGGGGTTTACACAATACACAGAGCTCTATACCGGTAGATTTATTTCAATTTCTACCCTTGGCATTGTGGGTTATATAATGAGTGGGTTCAAACCAATATATGAAAATCATACATAATGAATTTTATAGGATATGGTTTTCCTTAGCATTCTTGGGAGTAGTTACAGGTTAGAGGATACAACGGATTCCCTCTCTACACTAATTCGGCTAGCGGTGTTAGATCACCCAAAAAACTAGGCAATATAAAGATATTTTCATACATGTTTAAAAATTAGTTAAAGGTTGGAGGATACATCATAATTCCTCCATATACTTCTTCATTCTATGACGCGATCACCCAAAAAACCCAGGACAAGATATCCTCTTTCTACACCCTCTCACTCTCAACATGGATCATGTGCACATGTTCACTTTTTTATTTGCATAGTTTACATTTACATACTCTTACATACATATACATGCGTATTTTACATGTTTTTTTACATATATACATGCGTACTTTACTTCTTGATCGTCTTCTCCTTGTAGGTCCGACTGTATGAGAAACAAGTAGTCAACAAAAATACAAAAATGAGGACAACAACAACACTTTGTGGTAGCACACACTATACTAACCATGTAGGTACATCACACACATCAATAACTACACACATGTTTCCACCTTAGGCTCACTCTCATCAATTTTTTGCACTTTTTCATCTTTAGTTTCCATGCTTCATCATATTTTTGTCATTAGTCCTTCGATGTATTTGATACTAAAATCTTCATGGACTTCGTGTACGCATTCCTATCTACTTTATGTTATTGAGCTTTCTGCTCACCATCATAAAGTGGGGGAAAATATAGACACAAAATAATGCACTTTAGACAATATTTAGTCTTGGTCTCATAATACTATTCATATGTTTTTTGAGTGAAGAAAGTAATAATTAACCCTCTTCTTTTGGCCATTTTACTTTGCTTTACTGTCATCATTTCTGACCTTCAACACCTACTTACCCAAAGATATTTTCACCATTACCTATAATTTTATCCTTGACTGGAGTCTTGACGGCACCCTAGTCCTAGTTGGGGCACCCTAATCCTCTTCTAGGTACCCTAGTCCACTCAAATTTTATGGATCTACAAGTTTACGGACCTCGACATAGTTGTTTCCTCATCCTGTTTCTCTAGTCGACTCTGCAACACATCCAAAAAGCTCACCAAACCAACTAAGCTCCTTCCAACCCTTCTTTACATATTAGGGTTTCTATTTTCATTATCCTAGTTGCTTGGGTCACTTTCTATATTTATTTATTACTTTTATTTACTGTTATTTACTACTGTTCCTAGTTAAGATTAACTTAATAATTTCCACATTTTATTTAATCACCTTTAACCATGAAAAATGCTTATTCATGATGGAGCAGGGGATAGTCTTAAGCCATCATGTTTCAGTTGAAATAATAAAGGTAGATCCTGACAAGGTTAGTATCATAATAAAAATCTCATCTCCCACAAACCAAACATATGTAAGAAGTTTCTTGGGCATGCTAGCTACGATAGAGGGTTTATTTCAGATTTTAGTAAGATAGCTTCTCCATTGTTTTCTCTTCTAACTAAAGACTCTGAATTTGAATGGAAAGAGGCATGTAAGCATACTTTGACACTATCAAAGAAAAATTGATAAATACCCCAATATTAAGAGGCCCAAATTAGAAGCTACCCTTCCATATACAAATAAATTCTTCTAATGAAGTAGTAGGGGTTGTACTTGGACAACAAGAAGAAGGAGAAGTGATGCATGCTATTTACTATATTAGTAAAAACCTCTCCCCTACTAAAAGGAATTACACCACCACAGAAGTAATTTCTTGTAGTTTTTATGCTTTTAACAAGTTTCACCATTATATTATAGGTTATGAAGTGATTGTTCATATTGACCACTCTGTTATTAAGTATCTAATGAATAAACCTTTAGTGCATGGCAGGATTGTAAGATGGTTGTTGTTATTGCAAGAGTTTAATATTAAAATTATTGACAAGTTTGGGGAATAAAATGTCGTGTCTGAATTTATTTCAAGGCCAACCATTTCAAGAACAGAGGAGAAGGTCAATGATGATTTTCTAGATGAACATCTATTTACAATTTCCACTATCTCGCCTTGGTTTGCAAATATGGTTATTTACTTAGCTACAGGGAAGTTCCAAACCTTCTTCACACTTAAGAAAATAAAGCAATTGATTAAACAAAGCGTGATTTATACATGGTTGAATGTAATAATTTTTAAATGTGGACTTGGCCATGTTTTACACAAGTGTGTAGCTAAAGATGAGATCTTTGACATACTCAGGGCATGTCATGATGAGCCACCAGAGGACATTATTTAGTTAAAATAACCATTCACAAAGTCTTGGGAGATGGTTACTATTGGAATTCTTTTGTACAAAGATGTCAAAAAGTATGTATGGCGTGTGATCAATGTCAAAGGATGGGAAAGCCAACATTTACATCTAAGATGCCACTCCAACCTCAAGTTGTTTTAGAACCATTTGAGAAGTGGGGATTGGATTTCATTAGACCAATTGACCCAACTTCTCAAGGAAAGGAGTACATCTTGGTTTGTATAAATTATGTCACAAAATGGGTTGAAGTGCAAGCTCTACAATATGCAAGGGATGAGAAAGTTGCAGAATTTTTATATGAACACATCTTCCAAAGGTTTGGAGCACCAAGATCCATTGTTTCGACCAAGGACCACAATTTATGTTAGGTGTAATTAGTTCCTTTGTGGAAACATACTAAATTAAGCATAAGAAGTCATCCCCATACCATCCACAATCCAATGGTCAAGTGGAAGTTACTAACAGAGAGTTGGAGAATATCCTAACCAAGACAATAGATATTTCAAGGAAAAATTGGGTTCAAAAGTTACTTGAAGTAGTATGGGCCTACAATACTACTTGGAAGACAACCACATGATTCACTCCTTATGAGTTGGTTTATGGGAAGAAGCTTATTCTTCCTATAGAATTTGAAATTCAGACCTTAAGAACAATTGCTGAAGTCGGAATTGATTTATCAAGAGCACAAAAATAAGGATTCTTAAACTAAATGAGTTGGATGAGATGAGACTACAAACATTGCATTAGAAAAAATCATCCAACACCAAAGGCAAGTATGACATGATAAACATATTAAGTAACAAAAGCTTCAAAAAGAGTTTGAGCCCCACTATTTGATTCAAAGTACAAGAACTTCAAAGGAAAATTGTAGACAAGATGGATGGGTCCATATCAAATTGAGGAAGTCTTCAACAATGGAACAATTCAGCTGATTCCAATTAATAGTGAAAGGAAAGTAATGTTGGTTAATGGCCATAGATTGAGGCTATACCACAAACCAACATCTAAAGAGGAATTCCAAAACATGCTACAAGAAGATGTAGCTTTGAATTATTTGGACAAAGTCTCTTTGTCCAATTCAACTTAGAGTTAAATTAGTTCTCAACAAGAATAAATAGGATATGGTTGAAAATAAGAAATGGCGGCCATTATCCTATGAATAATCAATGGAAAACCAGAAATGACGGTCATTACTTCTAAAAATAATAATATACGATTGAAAAAATGAAAAAAAAAAAAGTTCGGTGGTGAAAACTAGAAATGGAGGTCACCACCCCTGAATCATGTAATATATAAATGAGTAACATGTGAAGGGAGAAACAAATAATAATTTACATGATTGTCAACAATTTGGCAAGTGAAATAATGATAGTTATTCTTTTCTTGAATGTTGTAAAGTTAAATTATGAGATGTTTACTATGGTGTTTGTGTGAAGTAAGGGCATCCCTCATTCCCAATGTCTTCTCATGTACCACATATCCCAATAAATTTTCCACTCCTTTCCACATTAATATCCCACACATACCAAATTATTCACCATTTTTTTGGTGGCACATTGGGAATCGTTAAAAATTCCCAATTCATGTTGCTCCATGTAAAATCATTTTGTCCCCATGTTATTTTTCAAATTTATAATTCTACTATTTTACTCTTGTGCTGTTACTAGTCTTACTCTTGGGATTTCATAATCTCCATTCCTATGTCATTCTTCCTTCCAATTTCAGCAATTATTTTCTCTGTTTCAAGCATTAGCTATGAGAATTAGATTTTGACATGAGCCTACAAATTTAGCTTGATTGCTTATTGATATGAAATCGGTAGAATTTTTGAGAAAGTAGGGTGGCTCAAATTTATGTTGGCATATGAAGAATTCAATCCAAAAATGACATAGGATTTTGCAAAGAACATGGAGGAGGGACATGCTACGGTAAAAGGTAAGAAAATTTTGTTCAGTTCTTTTTTTTATTAGTCACATTTTAGGAATTCCAGAAGAAGGGAAAATAGTTAATTTTAGGACACCATATTCTAAAATAATTAAGAGATTTGGGAAAAAGGAAAAATTAGAACTGGTCATGGATAATAAAGGAAAGGCTAAAGGCATAAAAAGGGGTACTCTTCCTGAACCATGGGAAAAGGTAGCTAAGTGGGTGATTAAATATTTCACATGTGAGGGGCAGTATGAAGTCATTTTAGGCCATGTGTTAAGAATTCTTATCCACCTCCACCATGGCCAAGATAAATCCCAAAACAAATTAAATTTTCCCCAGTTCTTATTTGACTCCGTCTCCTCTTCTTCCAAAAAATTCCATTGGGGTACATCCTATTTGAAATTCCAAGGCCTGATGCATTTAATTTGCAAATACCATTTTATCAAGAAACGCCATGGCCCTAAGAAGTGGATTAAATTTAAGAAGTATGCCCTAGAACCTGCATTGGTTCTAGAAAGGGGGCCCTCCACTTCAGAACAACCTAGGAAATGCCTTAGAACATCAAGACTTGGTCATACCCTTACTAAACCCCAAACAAACAAAACCGAGAAGCAACCGCCATCATGAAAACATTATTCTAGAGACCTCCTTCATCTCCTCATTCTGTATCTCCCTCTATTCCAGTTCTTGAGATGGAAGTTGACAAAACCCCAATCACTATCAAGGAATCACCCATTAGAAACAAAGGTAAAACACCCATGGTCGAAGGAGAACCTAGTTCCCCTCTTGATTCCGACACAATCATGCCCCAAGTATTGTCTCTTTCAAAAATCCAATATGAACTCCAACAGGCCCAAGATAGAATTGCCCACTTACAACTCCTTCGCAAACTAAAGAGGCTAGTTTCTCTCAGATGGAGTTTGAAAAAGAGCAGAACATCCAAAAACTCCAACAAACCATGGAACAACAAGAAGAGGTAACTCTTAAAATTCAACATGCCTGTGAAGAAAATGAACAAAGGATTCAATTCATTCAAACTAAAATAAAGGAATTAAACACATCACTTGTACTCTTACAAGAAAACAAGAAGGAAACAGACTTGTAATTACCACAAAAAAAACTTAGACAGACTTTGTGTTCCCTCAGATTATTGTATTGAGAGGAATGGATAAATGGATGCAAGAGTGCTATAATCTCAGGGGAGTTGCTAAAGAAAATAAATTGTTAAAGGAAGAGAACAAACTACTTCGAGATAATGTGCTTAATATTTGTCGGTTGTATGATTAAGCCCTCTCGTGCAGGGCTCCTTCTAACTTCTATGCATTGTTTTTAAAGGAACAATTCTTAAAGTGGCAAATTTCTAGAGTCTTGTTCTATGGAGGATATATAATTTGATGATGATAGGAAATTTGTTGGAGCATACACAACAAGAGATAATGTTGTTAAGAATCTACTATGTGAATTTTATGTTCATAAATTCCTTCTCCCTGAAAAAATTGAAATCCCAATTAATCTATATGTGGGAGAGGTACAATTGAGGGAATTTATCTCTACCTTAAAGCATCAATATGTGTTGAGGGAGAAGAGGGGATCATACACCCGAGAAGAAAATAATTTAGGCCTCTTAACGAGACATGATCTCCCTGCCACCATCCAATTTTTCAGAAGGTTTCAATCTCAAGTGTATTGTTTACAATTGGTGGAAAAGTACAAGGAAATTTTGAGAACTTTCATATCATATTTCAGGGATCAGGTAAACACAAAATTTAATGTCAATTTTCATGCTTGTCAAGTGAGGTATGGGATGCTTCCAGAGCCCTAGAAAAAGAAGGAAATAATATCTCCAACCAACCACCGTTGTCGGTCATTGAAAAGGGATAAGGATATTTGTAAGATTATCTTAGAAATACAGGAGCAATGGATTGGAATGAGATATAAGCATCCATTGGTGATAGCCCCCGTGACACGCTAGAACTTCAATGAGGAGCAATATGGAACCGGTTATAAAGCATAGAGGGATGTAGTCATCAATTTATTTGGTTTTTGTGATATAGAGCAAGATGAGACATGGCATACTTTTTCCAATGAATATAATTGCTCAAGAATTATTGAGAACTTGAATAGGTAGTAGGAGGACCTGCTAAATATTAAGTTTGGGGGAGTGATGAGCCCTCAGTTATCCTATGTAAACCCCTATTTTTTCATGTCATCATTTTGCACTAAGTATGATATTGTTATTTTGTAATTAATACTTTACTATATTTTGGAAGGAAATATTGTGCATAATCTTGTTATTTTCATCTTGTGTTTACTTCTTCAAATATGGGTTAAATGAATCTTTATGAGTATTAACAATGAATTTGAAGAGAATATCTTAAGCCATCATAGGATCCAACTATAGACCAAGACAGAATTACTTTGGAGTGCAAGACTCACTCGTGCATTAGTGCAGGGACTCGCCCAAAGCACTAATGTAGACTCACTTGGAGTGCGTAACTCATGCAAAAGAGGGTAGATGACTAAGATGGCCAAACAATGAGTTGATGAAGTTGGTACACTAGTTGAAATGATGGAATAAACATAAAATGTGGCCTACCATCCCAATCATCATGCGAATTATGAGAACCATGAAACCTTAACTTAGCACTAGCTAATTGAAGATGTGGAGAATATAAATAGGCCAACTCATAGATTTATAATAATGACGATTATAAATATATGAGTTGGTCTATTTATAATCGTCAATATTGCAATATTTTTGTAACTCATAGATTTATAATCATCAATATTCTAGATGTAATGTAGAATATTTAATATCTTCCACCATCGATTGAATGCCTCAATTAAGAGTCAACTAAAAACATCAACTATAGTTAACAAGATGAATTTTATCCAAGTGCGACATGCACTAATCCGTCCACAATTGTAATTCTTCAAATAATTAATTGTTGTAGGTATCTTCTAGTTAAGTGGTTGTAATTAAAAACTAGTCCTATTTTAGAGTGACTAGTACTACTATGATATAAAAGAGCATCTATAATAGGGAAAAGAGTTAGTTCAATTGATTACTATAAAAGGAATTCTTTCATTCAATAAAGTGTTGATTCATGGGAAAGTTTGACTCGTGTGATTTACAACTTTGAACCGGATCTGTGGGAAGGGGAAAGGGCCACTCCTTCCCAATGTGAAGGGATAATTTATTATCCATTTTATCTCTATTATTTTACATTTATTCAATTTACTAGAATTTCATTGTTTTAGTAGTTTCCTTTATGTGTTCAGTAATTCTTTGTTGATCAATATTTTTCATTTCCTTATGATAGTTAGCATAGAATTTGGTTATGTTTGCTAATAAAAGTACTGAGCACACCTCCAACTATTTCCTTTGTTGAAAATAGTCATGGAAATTGCCCTTGATTAAAAAGCATAAGATAACTAAAGTATGAGTACTAATGACATTCCTAAAAGACAAGGACATATTTTCCAGAACACTGTGTTCCAATTCCCACTAATATTGCAATGGTTACAAAAATTATTATATGTGCATACATGGAAAATTATTTCTTACCTATTTAAAATGTGACTCTATTCTTGGTTTTTGGCTGGTCATGGTGTATTGAAAATTACTTCTTAGGTTTCTCCTTCATCTATAAGCACTTATGATTTTTAGTGATGGATTGCTTCTTCTAACGTTGCACAATGGTTCATACCAGCATAAAACACATGGAATTAGATCCCAACAATTTTTTTCTACATGGCCTCTTCTTTTGATGTGAACTAACAATGGGATACTTTTCCCTTGAATCTGTGGTTGCCTTTATACTTGTGTGCTACCTTGCTTAGCCTTCCAAGTGGCATAACTTTTGGAGTTTCATGGAATGGTCTATTTCCCTTCAACCTTTCACAATTTTGAGGAGAAATGATGCATGATCTTCTCCTCCCTCATTATGTTTTATGGGAAAGTGGTATTGCATGAAAAATGCATTAAATCTACCCATAAATATTGTGATAAGGTCTAAATAAATTTAAAACAATAAAATCAAACCTAATTTTTAAAGATAATATTTTTGATGTAGAAAAATTGACAAGTTTTTATAGAGGAATATATGATTTCAACAGTAAATCTAGATACAATATGAGAAACATAAATCATGTAATAGGTGTAGAAAATAAGACACATAAGACTTAAAAATAAATGTAATTAGAGTATGGTTCTAGCGAATTGTTAGTGGGACATTACATTTACCCATATAAATTGTGTTCAAGTCTATCTAGATTTGAATCAATACACATGAAACAAAATTGCATAGGAGAATATTATCGAAGTAGCAATAATTGATGAGATGTTTTTTAGAGGAATACCTATTTTATTACAAATCTAGAGACAATCATCAGAAATGAACATCACATATTAGGTATATACAACAAGATATAGAATATTTTAAAAAATTAGTGTGGTTAGTGTACGGTTGTAGCAATTGTCAAAAAAGTGAAATTTGATTTGTCAACCATGTTCATCAATTTAAAGGCTATGAAAACCTCACCGACTTTTCCAATTTTTTTCTTGTGTCTTTGGGAATATGATCTCCTTTGAACGCGAAATCGATCTCCTTTCTTAGAACCGTAATAAGGAAACAAGACCTTACAAGAACATAATCAAAAGGGGGATGTTGTTGGGGCCTTGATTATCCCTTCATTATCATAAGATTTATAGGTTTGAAAAATTATTTGAAATTAACACACCAAATATAATATAATATTCAACATATAGTCAAGTGACACGAGAGTACCCAATCCGTATGAATTTAAATGTTGTGATATATGCTTGATGCAACACATAATAAATGGTAAACTCTTTTCAAAATTTATTATAATTTTGAATGCTTTATATGATTTCAACTTATTATGGTAGGGACTACTCTTATATAATTCATTCAAATATCAAATCCACTAATGCACCCATGTATATATAATTTTTTTGAATTCAAATTAATATCCTACCGACACTCAAGATGATAGACAACCGACAATAAAAATCCATAAAAGGACAAAAACAATGTGTGACACAAAGATGGGTTGGAAAGGCCCACAAAAATCTCCAAAACTATATTGGGAATTATAATTGTACATATATGTTTATAGGGGACTCAAATATGTAACTATATGGTTTAGGAAAAACCAATAACAATAAAACATGGAGAAGAGAGAGAGAAAACAAGATAAAAGAGAGAACATGGGGAAAATTTATAAGATGACCTACTAAAGAGAAATTTCCAAATAAAAGTCTAATCTAGACCAAAATTGACACATACATAAGTAATTTAGAGAAATGTAGTTTTACAACTAACAACTAGTTTCATACCAAATTTATATGCCTACATAATGACACAATTTAATGTTTTTGGATACATGTCAAAGTAAATCATACATGTGAATAGAAAGAACCTTATTAAATTTATTGAAATCGGTAAGAATTCTTGAAGTTGTTATAAGAATAATAGTGTACTTGAAATATAAAAGAAAAGAAATCCTTTATTTTCACATAAGAGGCTTGTGAAGATCCCAAAATTGACATAGAAACATGTGATTATGTAAACATGCAAATAAAATATGCATGTGGATAAGTGTCCAAATAATGAACAACCAACGAACTATTGAAATATTGAAAGGAAGATTTGGAAAAAGTACACTTTGTGGACTACCGTGAGAATGTATGTACTTGAAATCCAAGTCTTGGAACTTTTGTTGAATCTTGCATGCATTTTCTAAGAAAAATTTTAGAAACAAAAAATCAAATCTAAATAAATGTGATGTAATATAAATATTGGAGGGGTAGGAAATGTCTGGAATATATATCCCATGATGGGAATAAGTGTCATGTGCCAAACAAGTCTCAAAAAAACACCATATGATTGCTCTCATCTATGAGAGTGAAATAGTATAGGATGTCATGTGTACTAGCTTTGGAGATAAAATAAGTGGATTATCAAATCCCCATTTTAGTGCGGGATAAACCTACTAGATACATATGTAAAAAAATGGATTATGCATTCCATGTGTAAGATAAGAAATAAAGTCGTTGTCCATTATATTAAGATGTCATTGTGGACACATATGTAATAAGTTTCTCCATATGATTATATAATGAAACTATATAAAAAAATTGTAATATATCATTTGTGGGAAAATGTAAGTGATAAATAACCATTTTCATGCCCCGTATGAATGATGTGTAAGAAATGAGGACTTAAAGGTTTTATGCCCCAAGTAGACAAATATAATCAAAGGTAGTCATAGGGATAAGATGCACCCTTATGGGTGAGGTATGATCAAGGTAAGTGTAAGCATGTGACACCCCACATGAGAAAATGTTTGATCAAGGTAAGTGTAAGAGTGTCATGTCTCGTATAGGAAAAAATGTGAGTAGTATAATCATAAGAATAATGGTACCCATACATAAGAAATAATGTGGTTTCAATTATTACACGACATAAGTACTTGGGTCATTTCCCCCATGGGTGCATGACATAGATAAGGACAGGTGTGGCATATACATTGATGATGTACGTGCTATCTTACTTGGATAAGGTTTCAATCAATCATTAGGTTATCATTCCATATTTTCAACAATTGTTGGTCGAGGATATAGGTTGCTTGATGTTTGAATTTCATCAACTAGAAGAAGTAAATTACTTTTTACCAAGTCACTTGTAAAGTTTCTCTACCAACACAAGACAAATAGCTCTTTGAGATCATGATTCCTACTTTGTTGTGAAGTATTTTCTACTAAAAATTCACAAGATATGCCATATGTTACCAAGTCGGTGAACTTCTACTGAAATTCAACATACAAAGATGATTTTAAATTTGAGATGCAATAATTAGCTTCCCCACACATCTAATATTTGGAACAAGAATGTGGAATTAGAATATGTGCATGTGTAAAAATTCTCTTCACACCCATATGCACTATAATTACAGACAATGCTTCAAGTAAAAATGTTGTAAGTAGTGATTCATTCCAAGAGTATTCATATCATGAAAATTATTGTAGGAAACACTAAGATACAAACACAACATAAAACAAGGTAGGATAAGGATATGGATTTATATATGACTAGGATATGACATGGATGGTGTGGATGTATCCATGGGAAAAAAAGAATTTTAGTTATTGTTTTTGTAACATACATACATATAATGACTTAATTTT